>CM027398.1:70745308-70767347 GCA_015711505.1 Sylvilagus bachmani
GAGTGCGGGTCCCAGTCCCGGCTGCTCCATTTCCAGTCCGGCCCTGTGCTAATGCGCCCTGGAAGGCAGCAGAGGGTGGCGCAAGTCTTTAGGCCCCTGCACCCACCTGGAAGACCCAGGAGCGGCCACTGGCTCCTGGCTTCAGCCTGGCCCAGCCTGAACCAGCAAATAGAAGATGGATCTCTCTCTCTCTCTCTCTCTCTCTCTCTCTCTCTCTGACTTTCAAATAAATGAATCAATAAATATTTTTAAAAAGGAAAAAAACCATTGCTAGAGCAGGCAGCAGAGGGTCACTCACCCCAGGCAGGTGTGAGGATGGACAAAGGTCACAGCCTTCACCTCCTGGTGAGGCCTGAACAAAAGGAAGGGTGGGAAAGGCTGCAGGGGTCAGCACTTGGCTCAGTGGGTAAAGCCGCCCCCTGCAGTGCCGGCATCCCTATGGGTACCCGGTCCAGCTGCTCCACTTCCCCTCTGGCCTGGGAAAGCAGTAGAAGATGGCCCAAGTCCTTGCACCCCTGCACCCGTGTGGGAGACCCAGAGGAAGCTCCTGGCTCCTGGCTTCGGATCAGCACAGCTCCGGCCGTTGTGGCCAACTGGGGAGTGAACCAGCGAATGGAAGACTCTCTCTCTCTCTCTCTCTCTCTCTTTCTCTCTGCCTCCATCTCTCTGTAACTCTGCCTTTCAAATAAATAAGTAAATCTTTAAAAAAAAAAAAGTCTGCAGACGGGGCTGTCCCCTCTCTGAGCTCTCCAAAGTGCCCCAGGAACAGGGGAGCATTTAGGCCGAGTCACTGCCCTTGTCCTGGAAAACAAATGTGAAGTGAGACAGCCAGGGCCAGAGTGCGAGTAACAAATCCACTCATCGGAGATTCAGTCTCAGTGATCAAAGGGCACAAGAAAGGGGGATCGGTGGAGACATCACTTTGTTGATAGAGACACCGAGAGAGGGGGAGAAAGAGAAAAAGAGAGAGAAAGGGAGAGAGAGAGAGGCAGAGAGAGAAGGAGAAAGAGAGAGAGGGAAAGAGAGAGGGAGAAAGAGAGAGAGAGGGAGAGAGAAAGAAAGGGAGAGAGGGAGAGAAGAGAGGGAGAGAGAGGGGGAGAGAGAGAGAGAAGTCTCGCCACGATCAGCTCTGCCGCAGTGTGCTGGCCGCCTGGTCCCCGAAACCCCAGTTGCATTCACGCTAGGACAAAAGACAAAGTCAGAATTGAGCTTCGCGATATCCCCTCTGCCTTGCAGAAATAGCTCACTGATCTTTTTAAATAATCTCAGTTGTCCTCATCACTTTTCGCCACTAAAATATTCTTTAAAGAGTGATTTTATTTGGTTATTTGAAAAGCAGAGAGAGAGAGACCTCTTCCATCCATTAGTTTACTCCCCAATGGCCACAAGTCCAGGGCTCAGGCAGCGTGAAGCTAGGAGTCAGGAACTCTACCCCGGTCCCACGGGGGTGCAGGGACCCAAACACTCGGCCGTCTTCTGCTGCCTTCCCAGGTGCGTTGGCAGGGCGCTGGCTCAGAAATGGAGCAGCCGGGACTCGAACCAGCGCTCTGATGTGGGCTGCTGGCACTGCAGAGGCTTACCCAGGTGCACCACCACGCCAGCCACCAAAATACTTTCTAAAGAGAAATGAAGAGTGAACGCTGGACTTGCAGTTAACTGGCGCACTGAGCAAACTCGTCGGTCTCCATTCCTTCCTGAAATCGTGATAGCAATGGAATCAGGAAAGTCATGAACTCGTGAGCCCAGAGAGCGACCAGGGGACGGCAGCCAGGAGCCAGGAGACCAAGTTCCAGGGGAACGCGAACAGAGGGTGCTGGCGGCCGCTCGGAAAGTGCAAGCGGCCGAAGCCTACTCGCCCCGTGAGAAGTGTGACTGAGGACGCGTGAGGCTCAGCTGTGGAGGCGCCTGGCGTCTCCAGAGGCGTCGTACAGGCGATGGTTGGAAAACGCAAGGCCTGGAAGACTCCGGACACCCTCAGATCCCAAGGGCCCTACTCCCTACTCCGACCCTGTGCCCAGGTTGTCCAGCGACTGCCTCCCTCCCTCCACCGCGGCAGAAGACGGACGCTGGCCCTCTGGAGAGGCCGAACCCAAGACTGTATGGACTTCCTTGGGCTGCTGTGGGGAAGGTGAGGCACCATGCTGACAGCAGGAAACCGAGAGTGAGTTCTGAGTGCTCCCAGTGCTGAGTTCTGAGTGTCCTGGCGCTGAGTTCTGAGTGCTCCCGGTGCTCAGTTCTGAGTGCTCTCAGTACTGAGTTCTGAGTGCTCCCAGGGCTGAGTTAATGTTCCTCTCACAGCTGAGACTGTCCAGCCCCCAGATGGGCATCTAGGGGGTTCTGTGAAGAAACTGGCCCACCCTGAAGAAGAGACTCCGTGGCCCACCACTCGGCACCAGCAGTACCCGAACCGCGGAGAGCCGGGCTCCCACTCTGCCCCGCGAAGCCTCTGCAGTGGGCTCTGCTGTGCCCAGCGCTGGCGGCCATTCCTGAGGAAAGTCACTCGTTTCAAAGACCGAGGTCAAACAAACAGGGTGACTCAGACACTTCTTAGGAAACAGAGACAATGGAGTGGGCAGAATAAAATGTCAAATAAACATGCAATTAATACGCTCAGAGATGAGAGGCTTTTGCCGGCATGAAACACGAAGGCAGGAGTAGTTGTTAAAAGGAGCAATAAGGAGCTCTTGTAAATTAAAAGCACGGTAGAAAGTGTTTTTTAATGCAATGGAAGATTTGGAGATAAAATTTAGGGAATCTCCAAGAAAGTAGGACAAAATGTTAGAGATGAATGACAGGAGAGAAAAGATAAGAAGCTTAAGAGGATTAATCAAGGAGGTCCTGCATTTGCATGGTAGGAGTATCCCAGAGAAAGAATGAGAGATAATTAAGAAGTAGCTTCTGGAAATGACCAAAGCCAACGGTTGCTGGATTTGCATCCGCCAAATGCACGTGCCAGTGAGTACGAACAGCTGTACACTGAGCCGTGTTATCACAGCATTGTAGGACGCCAGGAACAGAGAGAAGAAGCTAGAAGCTTCCTGTAGCAATGAGACAGGAAAAGCAAGAACTGGGGTTCTCACCAGGAACGCTGGGAGCAAGGGGCAGAGGAGTGACGCGGTCTCAGCGCTGATTATCCACAACCTAGATTTCTGCAAAGTGCACTGGACGTCAGGCAAGTGTGAGAGCAGAACCAACGACTGTGCTTACGACAGGGCCCAGAATCTTATCTTGCAAATGCTTTTGTCCTAGACTGACGGTTACTGGGAAACAGGCAGAAGAAAGGACTCTAGGAAGGACCCCTACCACCAATAATAATAATAATAATAATAATTAATTGCCTGTATGTCAGGCAAAGATGTGGGGCATGGAGCAAACAAAGATTCAATTTTTTTTTTTTTTTTTTAATGAAACAGGGGTCGGTGCTGTAGGACAGTAGGTTAATCCTCCGCTTGTGGCACCGGCATCCCATATGGGTGCCTGTTCTAGTCCCGGCTGCGCCTCTTCCGATCCAGCTCTCTGCTATGGCCTGGGAAAGCAGTGGAAGATGGCCAAGTCCTTGGGCCCCTGCACCTGTGTGGGAGACGGGAGGAAGCTCCTGGCTCCTGGCTTCGAATCGGCCCAGCTCTGGCCATTGCGGCCATTTGGGGAGTGGACCAGTGGATGGAAGATCTCTCTCTGTCTCTCCCTCTCTCTGTCTGTAACTCTACCTCTCAAATAAATAAATAAATTTTTTTAAGAAAATGAAACAACCACTAACTTCTAGAAAAACAAAAAATTTACAATAAAATTAATAAAGGTAAATGTCTCCGAATGATATTTGCAAAGCCATATTCATATATAAATTCTGAATACTGCTTTAATCTACCTCCCTCGACCTGCCAAAGAAGTAACCGTCGTACGCTCTCCTTTAGAGCAACTATTCTTGCAAGAGGTGGAGAAAGGAGAAAAGACGGAAGATCCTTCTGGAACAGCGATTTGCTGGGGCCGGGGTGGGGAGAAGCCCGGGAAGCTTTCCTCTTACTGAAACGTGGGAACGTGTCTTCGTGGGTGTTGGAGCTCCCAGGGTTTGAGGCTTGACTTGTGCTTGGCTGTGGGGCATTTCGAGGAGACGCAGACCGGATTAGCCCGGATTTGACCCAATTCGCTGTCCAATGTCCTCTCATGTCCTGGAGCTTGGGTATGTCTGCTTTAACAGAGAAACAAACCAGAGCCCTGGCCAGGCCGGGCAGGATGACCGCGGCGGCCTCTCGGTGTGGGGACCCAGGCCTCCTTTGCTAGTGTCCTACAACAGGTGTAAGTACTGACGCTGAGCCACCTCAAGTCTGAATTCTGCTCTTCACTGGAGGTGCCATGTCTCTGCGCCTCAGTTTCCTGCCCCCAAGGAAGCACCTACTTCATGGATGTTGTGAGATGAGAGATACAAAGCTCACAGGACCGTGCCTGGCACACGGTGAGGGCTCAGTAAGTGGCAGTGGTCACCACTGCTCCATCCGGGGCTTGCCCTCTTCCTCTGGTCCAAGTCTGTTTACCACACACTTCTGGCAACGCACAGTGAGGGAGAGAACCAGAGAGGGGGCAGCTCGCCTGTCCCCTCACAGCTACACGCAGGAAACTGTTCCTATCTCGTTGACGTGGGCTCTACAACCTGCCGGAACAGGGGCTGTGGATCATCATGGTCGGCACTCAGACAAGCGAATGGCGTCGTCGGCAAAGGTGATGAGAGGAAGTGGAGGGCAGCTGGCCGTGTTTGTCACCACACCCAAGGTAGATGTGAGACGTGGAGTTCTGCGCTTCACCACTGTACAGTGAGATACAGACATGGGGGCCGGCGCTGTGGCGTAGCAGGTTAAAGCCCTGGGCTGCGGCGCCAGCATCCCATATGGGGGCCGGCTTAAGACCTGGCTGCTCCACTTCCAATCCAGCGCCCTGCTGATGTGCCTGAGAGGATGGTTCAAGTGCTTGGACCCCTGCTCCCATGTGGGAGACCCAGGTGAGGGTCCTGGCTCCTGACTTGGCACTGACTCAGCTCCAGCAGTCGAAGCCAGCTGGGGAATGAACCAGTGAGTGGAAGCCCTCTCTCTCTCTGCTGGGGAATGAACAGGTGAATGGAAGACCTCTCTCTCTGCCTCTGCATCTCCCTCTCTGTAACTCTGCTTTTCAAACTCGCAAATCTTTTTTTAAAAAAGATAAAGACATCAGAAGATTGAACTCCCAATGCATCCCTGCCGTGCTCCTCATTACAATAAGCTCGGGTTTTATTTTGCTTCTGACCCCTTGGCTTTCGCTCTCTCAGCCTTGGCTCTCTTTCACCATACTCCAGAGAGATCAGCCACACCCCCTCCAGGGGAAACAGGGGCAAAACTTGGGCTTTTCTGGGGCTTGATCATGCAGATTTTGGGTACATTTTTTCTTTCTCCGATGCCGGCATCTGACTCTAGGAGTCAGTTCCAGTTTTGGCAGCGAAGTGCTGAGATCCTAGAGCCGCCAGAGCTGAGGTCGCACGCAGACGCTTCGTACGCTCATCACCTGTGACTGACTATTCTGTCTTGTGTGACTGAGAGGTACAAGAATGGTTTTCTTTAGAGCAGTATAGAAACTCTTTTTGTTGTTGCAAACAGCTAAATAAAGGCTGGAAAAACAATAGGTTCATTTTTTACTGCAGATCTTCAAATTATAGGAAACTTGTCTCTTGGCCAATTTGAGCTGGCCTGGAGCCAAAGTAGATGTCTCCATTTCCTCCCTCACCTGTATGCTTATTGTGGGGAGACAGAAATCATTAATTCTGAAAACGTAAGTGCTGGGCAGAGTGGCTCCCTCAACCGAATTGGTCATGAAAAAAATCGTATTAGCTCATAGCAGTTCCTCCCCACCCCCAGCCCACCCCCAGTCTTTAGAAGTCCAGCTTGAGAATAAGAAACTTAAAAACAGGAAGGCCCGCATGTTTCCCTGGGCTATTATGAGTCAAGTTTGAGTAACTGGAGGAACCTATGAGAAGAATCCACAGAAGTGACACCACTCTCCGGCTCCGTGTCTCTGGGCCCTGGCTTGCCTCTGGCTGGGCTGTCCCCAGGAAAATGAGCGGGCATCTTTCCATTGCAAAGCACAGAAGACTTTTCTGCTTTTAGCCATGTCGGCCTCCCCTCCCTTCTTTTTAATTAACAAGATTTGAGATCATTTGGCAAATTGTAACCATAAAAGTGAATATTGTGATTGGATGATGTTTTATCACTTGAAAAATAAATCTCACCGCTTCTCTCCCTGTGTACTTCATAAATGTCGCTTCTCTGCATATTTATCTTGCTTTCAAAATCCATTATGCAATTGTCATTTCATTGAAATCAAAAGCTGTCTCTTAATTACACGAGGATGGATAATAAATCAGTTACCCATCACTATATATGTGCATTTTTTAAAAGGATTACAGCTGAATGCCTATTTTTATACTCGAAAGACCAAAGTAGATTTTATTGGGTTAAACTTAGGATTTGCAAAGTTCTACAGCCTGGAAGACAAAACAAAGCAAAATACAGGTGTCTGGTTTACGGAAATAATGCGCTCTTGGGCTGATGAAATAAAGCAAGACGTGTAGACGTGTTCATCGACGCCTTTGGCGAAGACAGCAGCAGCTGTGTTTGCTTCCTCGATCAAGGTAGATGTAGCCGGTGGAGTTTAAGTCCTGCTTCCAGCAGGGATCCTGAAGCCCCGTGGTCGGCGACAGGACGGGGAGAACGCCTGCAGCCTAGCCTGCAGTGAGTGGGCTTTCCCAAGACTCAAGCCTCCCGCATCTCCCGGTAAAGAACCAGGAGCAGACGCCAACGGGATGTGTTCAACACCCTCTCAATGCGAGGGAAATCATAGCTGTACTGCTAAGCACTAGGACCCGATTCGTTTTGTGTTAGCATTCAGCCTTTATTAAACTGGCTTTAACTTTTTGTGTGATCTTAGTGCATTTCTGTAAAAAAGAAATAATAAACACCAAATTCAAATTGCAAGCTGCATGCAAGTCCTTTTGCCAAAGAAATCAAGAACCCCATTTCTTAAACTTTATTTATATAAAAAAAAAAGGCACTGCATGATAATGCGTTGTCTTGCTACACACTGTGAAGCGGAACCTGTCCCCGGCCGGCACAGGGACAGGTGCTGTGCTGGGAACAGAACCAGGGACAAGGCTCAGGTGGGGGTGGGGCATGCAGCCCAGGCTGCCCAGTCCAGGCTGGGAGGCAGTGAGGACTCAGGTGATGGGGCCGCATGCGACTGAGGTGCAAACACAGGAGACTGACTTGTTCTACCTGCAAGGACCCAGGGTGGCTTCTCAGAGGAGGCAGAGTTTTGGCTTGGCTTTTAAGGGAAGGCGGGAGCTTGGTGTAGGGGAAGGGTTAGCCTACGGGATGAGCACCCACATGGATCACAGCGCCAGCTGCAGGGGCCGGGGGCTTTCTTTGGTCTGGGAGACACAGCCTGCAGCTCCCGCTCTGCTGCAGCCCTGTAGCTGGCTCCAGTGGCCGCCTGTCCCCGGGGACCTCTGACAGCTGGACCCCTCCCCATTGCTGAAACTTTCCAGCTGCCCTAGAGGGCTCACTGCAGACTGCAGAGCTGTGTGTCTTGTCCGGGAGGGGCACAGCTTCAGGCAAATGGCTCCAGCCCTTTGCCCAGAGAGAAGCATCAGCCAGCTCTGCGCCCTGGGGCCAGGCCCCAGTGTATTCCAAGCAAACAGAGAGGCACCCTGCATTGGGGCCCCTCGCTCTGAGTTCTTAATCGCTCATGCCTTGGCCTCCAGAACCCCCAGGCTAGGCCCTTGCCCAGCAGGGGCTGCAGGGCCCCCTTGAAGCCCTGGGAGACTGCCCGTTTGGCCAATGACTACTCCGGAGGTGTCCATAGCCCCCCAACTCGTTGAGCCCAGCAGCAGGGGACGGAGAGAGCTGGTGCAGGCGGGGAACTGTGCATGCAGCAAGGATCTTGGGGTGAGTTCTGGACTCCCTCCTCTTCCCCTGCCCTTCCCTTCCTCCCTGGGTGACCATAAATGCTAAAGCGTTATCTATCGACGATTATAATCACACAAAGTCAGGACAGATGGGCTCGAGTCCTCAGCTCACAGCCATAAAGTTTACAAACTCTCCATGGCCGGGGCGTAAATTACCATGGCTGATACGGTGCTCATTTACACAGAGCATTTGTCTCCGCGATGGCTGTTTTTCCTTTCAATCATCTGGCCGAATGATTTTTTTTTTTAACCAACTAGATTTTCTGGAACATGAGGAATATTGGAGGATCTGAAGGGCAGGGTGGAAAGCGCCAGAAACGATTAGGCAAAGAGAATCTTTGTGGAGACAAAGACGGGGCCGAGGGCTCGCCCGGCGCGACCCCGCGGGACGACCCAGCAACTGTGTACTCCCCCTGGGTCAGGCCAGGTGAGAAATGAGCCCCCTGGTGGATCACTTAAAGGTGTACTGTCGGAGATAATGGTGCTCAGATTAAGTTTTTAGGCTCCCCCACCACTGGCGCTGTTCTGTGGACTAATTACGTTTCCCTTAGATTCACCGACGCGGGCCCGTCGCGTTCGCCGAATGGGATGCTATTTCTGGCTGGTGTTTTCTCGATTTTCCCCTCAATGGTGCCGGTGGGCTTTGAGCAACAGCACAGAAAAGGCATGATTAATTCAGAGTTCAGGTGCAAGACAGGGTCAGGGGAGGAATGTCCCTGGATGGAGTGAGCGTTTCAAGATGAATTTGTGGCTGAAACATCACTTTATGATGCATTTTCTGTTTTGCCATCAGGGGAAGCCCACTGGCCGACGCACGAGTGATCACAGTGTTTGGTGCCGTGTGCGGTGATGGGCTTTTCATAAAAATTAGCTGCCATTGTCGTGAGCACACAAGTAAATTTATAGCTTTCATACTGGACTGCCACTCCCAGAGCAATTTCCAATCACTTGGGCTTTTTATTAAGTTTATTGTTCTTTTATTGTTCAGTGGAGTGTAAGCAGCGAGATTACAAATACACGTGAGTTCTGCTGGACACGGAGAGGAGCTGGTGGAATGAGGGAGGGGCGGGCGAGGGCAGGCAGACATTCATGGGAATCGCTGGTGACCTGAGCACCATCAGCCGACGTCTCGGTCGCCTGCTATGGCACCCGAGGCAGAAGCTTCCCCCAGAAGCCCTCCGGGAGAAAGCTTGGCCCTGAATCTGGTACCGCGGCGACCCCGACTGCCAAGAAAGCACATCCCGTGTGGCCCTCCTCCAGGCGCCTCCCGTGGCTGCTCTGGCTCCCTCACAAGCCAGCCGTGCGGTGCCGGGGACCGGGGGGTGGACAACCCCAGCTCAGCTCTGGCCGGCGAGCCCCACTTCTGAAGCCGACGGGAGCGGCACCCCCCGCCCTGCCCGGGTGCTCTCATTTCGCAGCAGCAGCACGGAGCCGTTGCACCCTCCTCCCACTTTCACATCTCCCCCAGGCAAAGCTCAGCCCGCTGCTAGCGTCTTCCTGCTGGGTGGGGTTTTTCAGACGTTGATGGAAAGTTGCTACTGAAGCGACACTGGGTGATGTGACTGGGGGACCTCTTCATACCTCGGCGGCCTGTCCCTGGCGTTGCCCCACCCCTTACTGATACATGACAGGGGGGCTCCCTGTTAATCATTGTGGGCAGCCGCGTACAGACACTGGGGGTCACCAATCCCCCTCCTGACCTCCCAACAGAACCTTCCTGCTGCGCCCAGCCCCAGGGGCTGCATCGTGCTTGGCCCTCACCAGTCAGTTCAGGGTTCAGCCAAGTCCAAAGTCCCTTGTTGCTGAAAGTGACCGTGAAGCCCAACTCTAGCCAAGGAGATCTGAGCACAGCGAACAGCCTCACCGATCAGCTTTGTTCCCTTTGCGTGTGTGGTCAGCACCCTTCCCCCACACACCCTTTTCTGCCTTAAACCTGGACTCCGTTTGGAGCTGTGGCAGCCACCTTGCTCCCACGAAGCAACAAACTTGGGCACAAACGCTGGCACACCGAGGACGAAGGCAGGGCTGAGCAGGGCGGCAACACGGCCCTCGCCCTCCTCCACCGGACACACAGCCACCAGCTTCTGTTCTTGCAGCCACAAGTGTTTCCACAATGGAAGCACAGAGTCGTTGGGGCAGCTTGTTAAAATGCAAATGTCCGGGGGCAGGTGTGTGGCCCCAGCTGCCCAGGACGCCCACCCTCCATATCAGTGCTTGGGTCGTACTCCCAGCTCCGTTCCCAACTCCAGCTTCCTGCTACAACACACCTTGGGTCGATCAGCAGCTGGCCTGAGTACCTGAGTTCCTGCCACCAGTGGAAGATCTCTCTCTCCCTCTAAATTAGAATAATAAATAAGTTATGATTTGGGCCGTTGCTGTGGCACAGTGGGCTAAGCTTCCGCCTGCAGCGCCGGCATCCCATATGGGTTCCTGTTCGTGTCTGGCTGCTCTTCTTCCAGTCCAGCTCTCTACTGTGGCCTGGGAAGGCAGTGGAAGACGGCCCAAGTCCTTGGGCCCCTTCACCCACATGGAGACTTGGTGGAAGCTCCCGGCTCCTGGCTTTGGATCGGCTCAGCTCTGGTCGTTGAGCCATCTGGGGGGTGAACCAGTGGATGGAGAACCTTTCTCTCTTTCTCTCCCTCTCTCATCTGTAACTACATCTCAAATAAATAAATAAAATCTTTAAAAACAGTAAGTTACGATCTTAAAACAATGCATACATCCAGGCCTCACTCCCAGAAACCCCCACCGTTACCAAGCGTCTCAGGTGACTGCCATGCAGGTGGCCCTCAGCACACCTGAGAAGCACTGGGCTTCAACAGGACCAGGTACACCGTGCTCCTTGCTCCCAGCCAGGCAGCTCAGGGTCAAGGGCTCTGCCTCGGACACCCCCATTGCAGCTGCACCCAGGCTTCACACAAAGGAAGCAATGATGCTTTCCACGAGAGCGGGGTCTTACCCGGGGATGGAGAGGCCACTGTGCTGGCCCAGGAAGCCCACACTGAGCCATGATGACAACTGGCGGCATCAGGGGAGGGCAGCCATGCTGTGGCACCTCACGCAGAACTGGGACTGTGCCCCCAGGGTGAAGGGTTCCTTCTTGAAGGGCCTGCAAACTCTCTGGGGCTCCAATGGGTCGGTGAGCTGCAGGGGGCTGGTTCAGACGGTGCCACCACCAGTGAGGGCCCAGCACAGGACACGCAGGGCAGGAATCTCTCCTGGTAGACGGTGGCAGGACCACTGAGAGATGACCCACTGAGGGGTGCCGCATCGCGAGTGACCACATTGATTAGCCTCATGATTAGCGGTTGCTTCATCCTCCTTGGGACCTGAACGACATCTTCTAGCCACTGGAGAGCGTTTTCCAGGGAGGAGTTTCATGATCTCGCTCTGAAGGGAGGTGACAACTCTTGGCCTTTCTCGTTGGTCTGGATAAAACCTCCTCCTTCTTGGCTATGGGAAAGTAACTCCCTGATGGTGGGCCCCGCCCAGATTCCCCGGTCAGTGGCAGCACCTGGTGTGCCACACCTGGGGGAGCTGGGGACTGACCTGAGCCCAGCTGGAGACTCACCGTGTGCCCCAGCCACAGCAGCCACCTGCCCACCCGCCGCCCCATCCACACACATCCCAGGCTGCCCGCCTGCCAGTCCCTCCTCGCCTCCGTCCCCTGCCTCGTGTGTGGCCACACCAAGGGCAGCCCTCGGGAGTCCAGTGCCATCCGTCAGTACAGCCATGACCGCGTCACTCCCACAGCCAACAGCCTCACACACGTCCTCGGGTGCTTTCCAGCCCTTCCTTCCCCATGGCCGAGAACCACAGGAACGCTGCCCCCCAGGGAGTCCCCGCCCCGGGACCCACGGTGCCTGGACAGGCAATGGCGTCCACTTGCTCTGCTTTGTCTCAGGATCTCTGCAGCTTCTCTGGCGGCCTTCTCACATCCGTTGGTGCAGTGACGACTCAGCCTGCACCAGGAGGGCCTCTGCTCGGGTCACAGGTCCCCAGAGGGCGACAAGGCCCTCGTCACTCGGGGCCTCGGGGGCAGGAGGTTTCCAGAACTCTTTGTGGACTGCAGTTGTGCTGTGTCAGGGCAGCTGTTTCGCAGGACCACGTTGACAAACATCACGCGTGTCGGAGTAACTCCAATCCCTGTTTCTGGCGCAAAGTCGGGAGTCAACAGGGAAGCCCCGGCCAGGAGCCACCCGTGTGGAAGAGAGCGCTTCCCTCCCTCCCTCCTGTCACCGCCTACTGCCCTGGGCGGCCCCAGCCTCCAGCCCTGGGGGCTCACTTCTCTGCCACCTCAGGCAGTTTTTAGCCTCTGGGCCTGGAAGCTGGGCCGAGGCCAGCCCTGCAGGCATCCTGGGCACCCACCCATTTTGCATCTGTGCAAACCAAAGTGCTAGCAGCAATATTCATCTTAATTTCCTCTCTAAACCCTTGAGTTGCATTATAGCTTCCATTGTGCTCATGACAGACAAATGCCTGGCAATAAATCAAAGTTAGGGTGACTGATACACTAAACACCTTTGCTTAATGATGTGATTGTTTCTTATCTGCAACGTAATGTCACTTACGGCTTTGCTATTTACAGTCAATGTAGTGTTAGACCATTTTATGCCCCTGATGCCTCTGTGGCCAGCCCATTAGCTGTGATTATGGACCAAAGGGGGATACAGCTGGGAAAGCTGGGGGAGACCCTGTGGAGTGCTAACATCCTCCTACGGGGGAGCCGAGGAGACAGCCTGCCTGCGCTTCCTTACAGGCGGGCACGAGCCAACGAGGCAATGGCCGACCGTGCCCACTCGCGCTCTACCCGCGCCAGTGCTGACATCCTCAGGACAGCAAGGTGGACATTAAATGTTAACAAAAAAAAAAAAGCAAGAAAGGAAGAAAGAAAGGAAGGAGCAGAGGCTGCCCCCCGCCCTGGCTCAGTCCCGGCCCAGCAGGGCTCGGGCAGGGGTGCGGAGCCTGTGGAAGGACCAGCCCTTGCAAGCAAGCCTCCTGTTGGGCTGGCCTGGACTCTGCCACTCATTCATTATTTGCTAAGCTGTTTGCCCACACCATTCTCTTTGAACAGGGCGTCGGCGGGGAGCACACAGGCTGCCCGAGTCTCCCTCCTCCGCTCTGTCCCTGCGCTGGGAGAGTTGCTGCCAACTTCAAAGACGGCCCCCAGGGTGGGCCCAGGGTCCTGGCTCCCGGGCGGCAGCCCGCCCCTCCCACACCAGAGCGTCTGCACAGTCCACAGCCTCTTCTCTAGGCCAGACTCAGCTCTGAGCTGTCCGTGGGAGCAAGGCCCAGAATGGCTGGAAGAAGGGGCGGGCGGGTCAGGAGCAGTGGGAAGCCAGCAGCAGCACTGCCCACGGGGGACAGCTGCAGAGACCAGGCCCAGGCCAGGCCGGAGTGTGGAGCCCAGCACGCCCCATGTAACATGCTCACTTGGCAGCCGGAGGTGGTGGCGAGAGAACTGTGTCCCCCCAAAAAGACACGCTCAAGTCTGTGCACCCCGTAGCTGTGAACACAACTTGGTTTAGAAATAGGGTCTTGAAGCGTAACTAAGGATCGTGCTGAATTGGGAGGTCGCCCTTGTGAAAAGAGGGAGAGGGAAGAAACCCGAGAGGCCGGGGACGCCAGCCACTGCACGGGAGAGAGGCGTGAAGCAGGTTTTCCCTGTGAGCCCGCAGGAGGGGCCGGCCCTGCCCACACCTTCCTTCATCCTTGGGCCTCCAGAACTCAGAGAAAATGCATTTCTGTTGATTTCAGCCCCCGAGTCTGCAGCCATTGGTGAGGGAACCATCAGAAACGAAAGCAGGGCCAAATGACCGTTTGTGGTGGGCACCGGACACTGTCGGGGTGACCCTGTGGCTGGGAGCGCTGCTCGCTCCGGCTCCCCGGGTGGAGAGACTTCTGGGAGTGTGGCTCTCATGGCGTGGTGCTGCAGCCTCGTGCACTTTGAGTGCCACAAGGCCGAGTTCCTGTCACTGTGCTCCTGTCCTTATCTGCGAGTCGTCTCTGTGCCATTAGTTGTCCTTTGATGTCCTGAAAAGAATGAACTCTGCCTTCCTCCCGGCTAAACAAGACCCCCAACAGCCAGCGGCAGCCTGCCCCCACGAAGCCGAGCTCAGTTCCTGAGCACGTGGGGTACTCACTCTGTGGGCTCATGTTCCCTCCCTAAGCTGGCCGACCCCCACGGCACAGCTTGGCAGCAGGTGCTGTTGACTGCACTCACGGTGGGGGGGGGGGTGGCTTTGGGTGGTCCAGCCTGTGTTTTCACACCCATGGGGAATCCGGGCAGAGCCGTGAGCCTGATGGCTGTCCACAGAAGCGAAGGAGGAGCCGCACCCAGGGTGGGTGTGTCGGGAGTCGGTGACACCCACAGGGCCTGGGTCATTACACGCTTGTCCTCGGCAGCCTCACACAGCGAGTCCTGGCCTCGGTCCCCTGTGGCCCTGGGCGGGTGCTGTAGGGACACAGGGAGGCGAGGATCGGACGGCAGAGGTGCAGAGGCGGGAGGAGGAAGAGCAGTGCCTTTTAGGAAGGCAGCCCACCAAGACTGTCACGTATTTCATCACCTTTTTATTGGCAGAGATACAGAGAGAGAAGGAGGGAGGAGGAGGTGAAGGAGGTGAGAGAGAGACAGAGAGAGACACACACACACACACACACACAGAGAGAGAGAGAGAGAGAGAGAGAGAGAGAGAATGCAAGCTTCTATCCACTGGTTCACAAATGGCCACAATGGCTGGGGCTGGGCCAGACCAAAGCCAGCAGCGAGGAGCTTCTTCCGAGTCTTCCACATGGGTAGTGAGGCCCAAGGACGGACTCGGGCCGCCTTCTACTGCCTTCCCAGGAGCATTAGCAGGGAGCTGGATTGGAAGTGGAGCAGCTGGGACTTGAACCAGCGCCCGTATGGATTGCAAGTGCTGCAGGTGGAGGCTTAACCTACCATGCCACAGCGCTGGCCCCATTTCATTGCCTCTTACACGACACCATTCCACTCTAAGTACCCAATTAAACATTTTAAGATAAGATGTAGGGAAATAAAGCAGAGACTCACTAGCCACCGGGCAACAGATGCACGAACAACTCACCAGTAAGCCAAACCTCCCAGGGTGGTTGCAGGTGTGGGACGTGGGGGCTCTGAGTCCTGGGGACCCACAGCCGGGGGGGGGGGCACAGTAGACGCAGGGGCTGTTGAGGGAAATTGGAGTGGCCTTGGCTCCAAGTGCTGTTGCACCACTTGAAAGAAGAGACAGCACCTCTGTGTACCGTGCTGGAAAAATCGCAGTTGCTACGAACTGTTAAACTTTTAAACCAAAGGTGATGCTTCTGAGCGCCGACGCTAACAGGAACATTTTAATTAGAAAGTGGACTGGTGGGAAGGCTTGTAAAATTCTGTGAAGTAAAAAAGATGTTTTAAACATGCAGGGACCCTTTGGGGGTAGAAAAAAGGGCTTTTGCTGTAGTAACAGCTCTATTCCATTTTCATATTTTTGAGTGTAGAGGTGTCTTTAATCCCATTCTGGAGGAAGGAAGACTTAGCACTGATTGTGCAGTGGCAACAAAAGGCGAGGACGGCTGTAAACACTACTCTCGCATGCATTTTATTTTTTGGTGCCATCTCTCCACTTCTGGTTGGAAAAGGAATAAATTAAATATGATTGCATGGGACTGCTTTATGCCTACTCAAGAGGGCTTGGCAGTGGGGGTCGATCTGCAGCAAAGCTATTTTCCAAAGGGGGACGCCGGGGGCCGTGTGCGCTCCTCTGAGCATCCTCAGTGCTAAGCTTATCATTAGGGAGCTTTTTGTGGTTCAGATTGAAATTAACAAGTGATATTAAAGAGTCTCAGGTATTTGGCTAAGGCACGGTTCCCTTCAGAACGAGCGCTCTTTATCCAGGCTTTCAATGTCACTTCTCCTTCCTCAAGCAGCTCGACCTGGAAGCTCGCAGCTAAAATTGTGGGGACTGTTAATGACAGTTTAACCGGGCCCTGTGCTCGCGGTTCACATTTTGAGGTCTGTATGTAATTGATCTTTCTCCCCTATAGGAGAAACACAGCAATAAGCTGGTTGCAGCACCACATTACGGCTTAGAGAAATAATAGTGATGTCACCTTGAGATTCAAAGATCGTGGAATAGTAATGGTCTCCTAGCTCATTTCTCCCAACCGTGATGACCTCTCCAAGACTGGATCTTAACAGTCTCAGCATTATTTCTGAATTATTCATGCTAGCCTTTTCCCTCACTACGAAATCAAGGAAGATGGATGCATCATGCTCTGTCAGCTCCACAGGTATTTTGGTAAAAAAGGTAAAGTGTTATTGGGGATCACAGAAAGGGGGGAGGGGTCCAGGAGGGACATTGCCGGGCAGGAGGCTTTGCGCCCCTGGCCTTTGAGCACAGCACACGCACCCCAATAGGCCACAGCGCGGGTTTGTGAAGGCCACGAGCTGCGCATGCTCCCCGTTGTCGTTGGCTACTCGCGGCTGGGTGCATGGAGAGCGAGGGCTCTCGGCTCTCGGGAGGAAGTGAACGGGATGAGAGCCCGCAGTCAATCCGCCCCACCCCCAACCCCCAAGTTACACCAAGAAACCAGTGAGTGTGCGTTCGGGGTGGCCAGTGGGGGCCCATGCTCAAGCTTTCGCTTCGGAAATATCAAATCAGCATAGATTTCTTATTTTAATTCAAATTATGTGGCGACGGCCACTTGACAACTCTCCCAGGGTGCTGGAGTGCTACAGTTTTATTCCAGCGACGGAGCTCATGAGAAACGCACGTGGGAATAGAGCTAAATGCATGTAAATGTAAACTCGGGCAGGTACCCTGATCCGTCTGTAGCCATGACCTTTAAGTTCATGATGAAAAACAAATGTCAAGCTTTCAGAAGACAGGGGTATCCCCGGCTTTGCTGGGTGGCGTGTGCTGTCGCACAGACTGCATTCATGTAGTGCAGCATCAATAACCCTGAAATCAGGATTTTGCACTCAAAAACCAGGTTGATGTTTGTTCAGAAACCAAAGGCAGAAAGGCAAGTTTATTTAAAGGGGCCCTTCAGCAGTGAGTGGGCAACTGTCGCTCAGCACTCCAGATTTTTGGAGCTGCTCACCGGCTTCCATGGCAACAGATGCTTCAGACCGCAAGGACCCGGAGCCGTTCCTTAAAGAGTCTTTTCATTCTGCATATAATCCTAATTATAGCTCTGCTTTGCTCACTCAGCTAAGTAGGCCACACCTTGAGAGAAAACGTGGTCAGTGGAGACTGTACCTCGACCAACATGCCGCGAGCCCCTGAGGGGTGAGACAAAGCGCCCGCGTGTCACGCAACACGAGCTTATTTCTGATTAGCAACATGTAATGCGTTCTGCTGCTGCAGAAAGAAACCGCCAGGAAGAAATCGCTCGCTTGCATCGCTGGGCTCCGGACATGAGTGACTGGACCGCGAGGTCCTGGGCAGAGCTCGTGCTCCGGCGCCAGAGCCACGGTCACGTCCCTGTCTTGCCCTACAAGAGGGCAGCTCAGAACCATGGCGCGTGCAGCCTGTCCAGGGTTGAATCAGGCTCTGCGTAGACTCCACGCTAAGTGTGCCCCCTGCTACTCCAGCTCTGAAACTTAGCGCAGTGGGGTCAATTACTGGTAAAATAGCTGATGTCTTGTCTTTTCTGCTGCTGTAGATGAGAGAGAGAGAGAGAAAGAGACTCCAAGAGTCCCTTTCCTCCAAGGAAAAAGAGGCAGAGAGCACCCTGAATGCGGGCAAATCTCCCACTGAGGTTCCAGAAGTTTCCCTGTTTCAAAATTCTTTGAATCCCGTGCAGTCTCTCCCGGAAACACACTTTCCATGAAGCTTCAAGGTGCCCTTGTCTGCACTGTTCAGTGCTGCAGGCCAGGTGAGGGGCACGAACGCAGTGCTCACCAGCAGGGCTCCGGGATCACAGAGGGAAGCAGGGAGACAGCGGGCACGTGGACTCTGGGTGCTGCTGGAGCCCCACTTCTTTACACAAGGATCCGCGACGCACCTGCCCACGAGAAGGCTGTGACCGGGGCCACTGCTGCAGCACAGCGGGTTAAGCCACCGCCTGCAACACCGGCATCCCGTGTGGGCACTGGTTCAAGTCCTGGCTGCTCTACTTCTGATCCAGCTCCCTGTGGATGTCCTGGGAAAAGTAGCAGAAGACGACCCAAGTGCTTTGGCCCCTGCACCCACATGGCACACCTGGAAGAAGCTCCTGGCTCCTGGCTTCGGCTTGGTCCAGCCCTGGCTCTTGCAGCCTTTTGGGGTGTGAACCAGTGGAGAGAAGACTCCCTCTCTCTGTGTCTCTGTCTCTCCCTCTTTCTCTGTAACTCTGCTTTTCAAACAAAAATGTAAATCTAAAAGGAGGAGGAGGAGAACGAGGAGGAGGAGGAGGAGGAGGAGGAGGAGGAGAGAGGTCGATAGCTGGTCTCTGTTCTCTCATCCCATGCTCAGGAGCTGTGTGTGCCTCCAGCCTCTGCAGCAGCAGCTCCAGCACAGGCAGGTGGTCTGGAGACACTGACAGGGCCTGCCACATGGGGATGCCTTCCTGGGGCCTCCTGGTGTCAGACTTGAGGACAAACACTGGGGGACCTGCCTGTCAGTGCTGACCCACATCATAGTGACCCTGAAGCCCGCATGTTCTACAACAGACGTGTGTACCTATGTGTGCTCATGGGCACGCACTAGAAGGAGCCCCCAAAAATGTCCCTTTGGCCAAGGTCTCAGGGCGACACCGTCTTTAAGGATGGACTTGTCGTCTCTTGTGCTGGGGACACTGTGGGTGAGATGGTCTGGGGTGCGTGTGGGGTGTGACCATCAGAGATGGGGGTGTGAGAGGCCCCTGGGTTCTCCAGGACAACGCTGGCAGGCAGCTGCCTAAAGCAGCCAAAAGAATGTTGAGAGGGGCCCCGGCTGGAGACACAGAGCTATGGGTTGTCAGTCCACAGTTGCTGTAACACGCCCGGTGGCTGGGAGGGACCACTAAGGAGGGAGCAGACAGCGAAGAGGTCTCAGGGCCTGGCTCCTGGGCCAGAAATGCAACAGTTGGGGACAACACCTGCTAGGTTAGCTCGCAGAACAAAACCAAACAAAAGCAGAAAACAACCAGCGTTGCAGAGGGCACAGAGAACGTGGAAGCTGGCACCACTGGTGGGGAATGCAAGACAGCGCAGGCGCTGTGACGAACAGTCTGGTAACTTCTCAAAGACGCAGCCTGCCCTTATCACAGGGCTCAACAGTTCTACTTCTGGGTGAAAACCCCAGAGACCTGAGCACAGGTCACGCGCCCAGGATCACTGCAGCCAGGGGTGGAAGTGCCCCTGCAGCCCCTGATGGATGAGTGGAGAGGGCCAGGCGAGATAGGCAAGACGCAAAAGCACCCACTTATGTGGGGTTCCTAGAGGAGTCAAATCCACAGAGACAGGTGCAGGGTGGATTCCAGGGGCTGGGGAGGGGAGTCAGTGTAAGGAGGGCACCGAGTTCCGGTTTCGCAGGATGGAACAGTGCTGGAGATGGAGGGTGGTGGTGGAGCCCAACAGTGCTACTACTGAATGCGGTTGAACCATACACAGAAAAATGATTAAAACGATAAATTTTATGTTAAATATATTTTCCTATAATTTTTTAAAAGGTGAGAGAGCAAGAGAGAAAGAAGAGAGAGAGAGAGAGGAGAGAGAGAAGAGAGAGAGAGAAAGAGGAGAGAGAGAGAGAGAGGTTTTAAAAAGAAGAAGAGTGAGGGCCAAGTCAAGGGACTGTTAGAGGGCAGAGACAGAGGACGCAGGAGTGCCTCTGGCCTCTGCCTCGAGCCTCGCTGGCACCCACGGGTCTGTGGCTCCCTGGTTGAGGTGCCCGGCGGTCGTTTCCTTCCTGTTGCTCTGAGCGGGACTCATTCTCTCCTGGTCTCTGCCTTTCTTTCGTTTGTACCCCGCTCCCGGTCTTGGAGCTCACTGGCTGTCCACCACATCCACTGCTTCCTCCCGGGTCAGCAAAGCCATCCCTTGTTTGCCCACTCACTTGCCATCCAGCACCTGTGTGCAAGTAACTCCACCCCCATTCCCTTGTCCTCCTGGAGGGTCAGATTTGTCATCTCCCAGCCAGCCTTTCGACAGACGAGGTTTTCCCAAGGATGTGGACAGTGCCTGGTGAGTGCTTCCCCTTCTCACTGCTCCAGAGTTGGCCCCTGCGTCGCTGTGCCCACCGCAGGGGTCAGCTTGAAGAAGAGCTGGCAGAAGGAAGAGTGGGAGGGCAGAGGGGCCGAGCACAGGAGCATCAGTAGTTAGCAGAGCCGGCTTCCCCCGCAGAAAAAGGATGTGCAGGGAGTGTTCTTGAAGGGGTTAATACCCACACATGCCAACATCTGAATGGCAGCTCTTGTGTTAAGACTTCCATGCGAGGGAAATGAATGCCTGCCGTAGTGTCAATAAATCTATCTGCAGCATCTCTGGACTCACGGAGATGTCTTTAAGAACTAGTCCAGGACTGAAGTCCAACAGAGGGCCCCACGTCCGGCGGTTTGAGTTCCAGATGGGGGGGGGGGGTGAAAGTGAAAGCAGTCCACACACTCCGTGACCCTCCCTCCACGCACTCGGTGACCCTCCCTCCACGCACTTGGTGACCCTCCCTGCCCTTAAACCCCAGTGGGTAGTGACTGACGCCACATGTCAGCTCCACTGGGCCGTGGGGCCCCCAGGTAGTCTGGACAGGCATTTTTCTGCGTGTGTCCACAGGGAGTGAGGGACGAGAGCTGCTTTCGAACGATGGGCTGGGGCACACAGATGCCCTCCCAAGTCTGGGCGGAACCCTCCGCTCCACTGAGGGCCCAAACAGAACCAAAAGGCTGAGCACGAACGGATTCTTCCTGTGTGCTCAGCTGTCCCTGAGCTGGGATGAGGTCTTCTCCCACCTTCAGACTGGGGCTGAGATCAGAGCGTCCCATCGGCTCTGCCCCGGCTTCAGGCTTGTGGACGTGGGCTGGGACTCACACGCTGGGTCCTCCCGTTTTCCTGCTGCAAGTCGCGGGACTCCTCAGCCTCTGTAATCGCATGAGCCGACATCTTATCCTAGGACAGGTATCTGTGTATGGATGCTACGTAATTAGTGTGCATGGTATACAAAGAAACATGTGGGTATGCATGTGTTATGCAGAATGATGACAACCAGTGGGATATACATGGGTTCTGTGTGCAGCATCAGACTGGTTCACAACGCACTGGTGGGGCCTTCTGTTGCTGCTGGCATTAATTCCCCAGTTATCATAATGTATGGAATGCATGGATGCCCTCCGTGACCGTGTCCCAGCACATTTTAAACTGAAGAGCTCTTTGCACCAACGTCACCCGCAATGCTCTCCACGGGGTCTTCAGCTGCGTCCACTGGTCAAGGTGGTGTCAGGCTGGCAAAGCAGAATCGTTGCTATTTGACTTTCAACTGTGAAACTCTGCAGTTGTATTATGAGTTGCTCCCCTTCACGATCGTCTGGCTTACAAACTCCTGGGAAGGTGAGAATGACGCTGAGCTTGTGGGGAGTCTTGTGGGTTAATCACGGCGGCAGGGCTGCTGGCGGGGCTGGCGGGGCACTGCTGCCTTTCTGAGTTTCCTTATTTGCAGCCTGACATCTTCAAACATGGCTTTGTGTGGGGTTTTTGCACATTTATAAAATCTATTTGAAAACGTGATGGCTGGAGAGTGGAAGTGATTTTGTGGTGGGAAAAGGCTGTCCATAGTGTTCTCAGAAGGTGGGGGCTGCTAATCCTGCCTTCAGGGTGGGCCACAAAGTCCTCCAGGTTAGGACGCCCAAATACAGGAGCGTGGGTGGGAAGCAGCAGTGTTTCTGACATGCCCCACAACTCAGAGACCCAGGAGATCCCAAGAGATCGTCCCAAGTGATCCTCCCCTCCAGCGGCAGCTTCCAGTCCACGTGGGAGTCAAGGGCAGTGGCGTGAAAACGCTGCCATGCGCTGTGGGCTGCCATTCCAGATGCAATCCTCACCTCCAAAAAGGAGGGAAGGAGGGAGAGAGGGAGGATGGAGGGAGGAAGGAGAGGGAGGGAGGGAGG
>CM027398.1:70767847-70793478 GCA_015711505.1 Sylvilagus bachmani
GGAGGATGGAGGGAGGGAGGGAAGGAGAGGGAGGGAGGGAGGATGGAGGGAGGGAGGATGGAGGGAGGATGGAGGGAGGAGGGAGGGAGGGAGGAGGGAGGGAAGATGGAGGGAGGGAGGATGGAGGGAGGGAGGATGGAGGGAGGGAGGAGGGAAGGAGAGGGAGGAGACACTAACAGAGGAGAGGGCGGTAATGACAGTGTTGCCAGGCTCTAGAATGCCTTTTTTGACCCAGGCATTGTCAAAATAATAAGCAAGCTGCTCATAAACAACACCCATCCTCTCTGAGACCACTGCCCTGGAGGTCTGCCTTGCTCACTGGAAGGAGGTGGCCACTGTCCCTGTGCCCGAGTTCTGGAGACCAGCCAGGTCCCGGAGTGGATCCCCTGGTGCCCAGCTTTGACCCCAGTGGCGCTCGTGCTGTGCTGGCTCCAGTGTCAGCCCTAGCTCGCTGCTCACCAGGGCAGAGTCTACACTTCCCTAGCTCCCCAGTCCCCGCACAGTCCCCTCCCCAACACCTGCGTCTCTCCCAGGCCGGCTGTCCGCTCCTGCCCTTCTCCCTGCACCCAGCCTGGCTCCCTCTGTCTCCTCTTGACTCCTCCAGGAAGCCTTCCAGACCCAGCCTGTGGATTCCTCCCACAACGAAAGCTCTGGATTGCTTCGTGGGCTCCGGCAAAGGTTTATTCAGCACCTTCTGTGCACCAGCAGCTACTCCAGGTGTGAGCATCAAGGGAAGAGAAACACCCAGCCTGGAACTCCCGGAGGACGGAGGCCCAGGCTCACAGAGGCTGAGAGCAGGGGGCCCGCTCTCGGGGCGCTGGATGGTCCTGCTTCTGGGACGGCTGGAGCCCTGAGGACCCGGTACTTGGAAGGTGACCCTGCAGAGGCAGGGCGGGCAGGGAGACTGGGCCAGAGTTTCATCAGGTTTCCGAGGGTTCAGCAGCCAGGCCTGGAGGAGGAAAAGCTGAAGGCCAAGACCATGCAGCCTCCTGAAGCCACCTGGCTAGGAGACGGTTCAGGTTTAACTGCAGGCACTTGTGTTTGGGACGGAGAAAGGAACAGACCTAGAACACCTCGTCATGTGGATTCAAGAAGAAACCACAGCTGACGTCAGAGCAGGAACAGAGTGGATTTCCGCCAGAGTCTGTATTCAATTTTCCCTAACTATACACAGGACCACTCTCCATGTCTCCTTCGTTCATGTGGTCAATTAGCCACTTACACTAACTACTGTCCCGGTAGCTAGAGATCCATGCGATCGCCAGTCGGTTCTCCGTGAGCTTCCGTGAGCAGCAGTGATAGCCAGCAGTGTGAGGTCTGCGTGAGGAGGCTTGTGTTCTGTGCCAAGCGTTGGGCAGCGTGGGGTAGTTAGGATGTCGGTGACATTTCCCGAAGACTTGGCACTGTCGGAGGAAGGGCAGTGTCACCGAGATGAAAACAGGCCCCTGGAGGGCAGGACCCAGGCACAAGCTGGCTTCTGAAACTGTGATGAGAAGAATGAACGCGACGTGCCAGCTTTCTGAGCAGTGCGGTGCGTGTTGCACGACTCTGCAGCCAGCACCTGGAACCCTTCCCAGAGGACGCGGGTGTCGGGGCGCCCACTGCGGGCAGAGGCGTTTCCACTCACCACCAGAGCAAGTGCAAACCTTCCTGGTAAGTCAGGCTTTGTCTCCATTTCACAGACCACGAAACTGAGGATTTGCACGGGGAAGGAACTTGCAGGCTGCAGGGCCAGGAAATGATGGAAGGAGGACGAACCCGCAGGCCTCTGGGTGAGCTCCGTGGCTCGCTCCCTGGGGGGCTGGAGCTGCCTCTTTGGTCTGTGCCAGCAGAACAGCCTGGAGAACTTGATTATTTTAAGGTTATTTTTGGCTTCGTTCCAAAGGCAAATTGGCCAAGTTTGGCTCAAAGGAAGCTACTACTCATCAACCCCAGTCCCTGAACAAAGAACCCAGGGTTCAGTCTGCAAACCCTGGGTGCAGCCAGTGACCCTGGGCAGGGAGGGGGGAGGGGACACACCCAAAGAAAACCTGGCATTCACAGAAATCTTATTTCCAAAATGCCTTTGGACTCATTCATTCAAATAATTTTGCTTATGGCTGAAGCACTGCTTTTTTCTTAAGAACGAAATAAAATGTGGTTGCACAAACACTTTAGAAAGTGGAGTTGTGAAACAGAATCAGATTCTGCACCAGGTTTCACTTGTATGCTGTTAAAAGTTTAAGGATAAAATAAAAAAAAAACAAAAAGCGGCCAGCGCCGCGGCTCAATAGGTTAATCCTCAGCCTTGCGGTGCCGGCACACCAGGTTCTAGTCCCAGTCGGGGCGCTGGATTCTGTCCCCGTTGCTCCTCTTCCAGGCCAGCTCTTTGCTGTGGCCAGGGAGTGCAGTGGAGGATGGCCCAGGTGCTTGGGCCCTGCACCCCGTGGGAGACCAGGAGAAGCACCTGGCTCCTGGCTTCGGATCAGTGCGGTGCGCCGGCCCTGGTGGCCATTGGAGGGTGAACCAACAGAAAAAAGGAAGACCTTTCTCTTTGTCTCTCTTTCTCTCACTGTCCACTCTGCCAGTCAAAAAAAAAAAAAAAAAAAAAAAAAAACACCAAAAAGCAATTTGAAGCAGCCTCCCAAGCCGTCAGTTTCTGAAATGAGCTGTCTGCATGTTGGGCTGGTTCATGTGGGCCTCAGGGCATTCGTTAGTGTCTCCTGAGTTCGAGGGATGGTGTCCAGGAGAGCACATTTGTGGAAGCCACGGGTGGAAGACCCGAGTGGGCCGAGGGTGCCCCGGCGCCCGTCAGTGCTCCTGCTCGCTCACGGCTGTGCTGAGTGCCCACAGGAGCCCGGCCCTGTTTCTGTCCTTCTCGGGGAATTTCCCGCTCCCTCCAGCCGCCCACTTCCGCTGTCATCCATCAGACTTTCCAGCAGCCCTCACCCCGCCTCCGGACGCTGGGCATCCCTGCCTCTTTCTCACAGCAGCATCCGTATGAGACAACAATTAATGATGTCAGCGCGCCGGCATCATTTCTGGGATGTTTTCTCTTCCTGAGCGTCGTGGAGGCAGAGCTGCAAAAGTGCACATGGACCTTTTTCCAATAAGCTGCAGAACCAGAATTGACCTTTTGATAAATGTGTTCTGCTTGTTGTCTTCAAGGGGCTAATTTTTCAAGCTTAAGAAGGGGTGGGAAGAGATAGAGATGGAGATAGAGAGATAAAGAGATAGAGGGAGATAAAGATATAGAGATGGAAATGGAGATGGAGCTACAGATAGATAGAAAGAGATAGAGAAAGGGATAAAGAGAGATATAGAGTTAGAGGAAGAGACAGAGAGGTAGAAAGAGATAGAGACAGAGATGAAGAGATAGAGAGAGAGAGAGAGAAATAGAGAAAGATAGTGATAAATAGAAGAAGGTCTCCAATTCTTCTGGTAACTACGAATTTAATTCAAGAGGACAGATATTTAATAAGCATGTTGAGGCACGCCGGGAGCCACGTGTGTTTGATTCTGGTTGGAGAGCTACCCCTCCCTCAATTAGGAGCAGAGGCCATTTTCTTTCAGAGTATTGGGCTATTTTTGAATTCCTCTTATTATACTAAATTGAACGCTGTGTTATGAAATCCATTTCAACTTTTATGGACATCCCTGCCTCCTCCAGGGCCTTCTTGAGGCGTTTGGCTTATTGGGGAAGAGCCATTTACTCCCTGCAATGATGCCCACGGCGCTGGCACATTACAGCAAAGAATAAGCTACAACATTCAACTTCTTACTGCAGGATAGCATCAACTTAGATGATTTTCTTAAAATAATGGAAAACGCGAGAATCCGAGATCCTGGGGAAGAAGAGAGGGTTCTTGTGTATCTAACCGAAACGTTATCATCCCGGAAACACGTTCGGCAAGGACTCTCATCAGCCGCCTCTAAGCGAAGGAAGCCTTTCCGATGGAGCACTGGAGGCCGAGAGAATTCCAAGAAGAAATTGCGTGTTCAAGGAGACAGCCTCCCTCTGAAGTCTGCACCAGGGAGAGTGCTTGACCCTCCCGTTGTCGTCTTAAACTGCCAGAGTTGTGCCCCGTTGAGATTTTTGAACAATTCTAGAAGGATCCTTTCAGAAATAGGTTCACAAACTACAGTGTTTCTAATTCCCTGACTCTGAGCACAGAACTGAGCACAGCACAGGGGCCTTCTGGGAGCCCCTCTTGCAAACATAAAGCATGGGAGAAGTCTCCCACTGTGGACACGGCGAGAGGATCCGGACCCTCTCCCGCACCTCCACCACCATGCACAGGGGAAGTCTCCCACTGTGGACACAGGGAGGGGATCCAGACCTTCTCCTGCCACCTCCACCACCCTGCTGGGACTCTGCTTGCCCGGCGTGGCGGTTAAACCCCCAAACACATTGTACCATGCTCCCAGTGTCGGGAACAGCAGTCACAACCCCTGTTTCCACTGAGGCAAGGCACAAGTTTGAACCAAATTCCAGTGGCTTCCTTCCTCAGAGTACAGGGAGGAATGCGGATGGAGAGGCTGTCTCAGTCCCGCCCCACATGGTGTATCCTGGGGAAGCCGGGACGTGGGCTGTAGAATATGTATGAGGGAACAAATGATCAGGAAAAATGAGGTGGAAAAAATTTGTAGATAGCAGAACGGAAAGGAAATGAAACAATAAGGATTTGAAAAATGCAATTCAATATGAGTTTTACCATTAAGAATGATTGCACATCCCTGAAAAAGAACAGACATAAAATGGCTGGAATATGTTTACTTCTTAAGAGATTTCAGCTCCCTTCACAAACTGCAAAGCGCGTAGGATCCAAATGGACCTTTTCCATCCCAGGATCTCCAGGGGCTCTTCAGCGAGGAGCCTGTCCGGCTTGGGGATTAACCCATCCCCGCCCTGCCGGGGCTGGCCAGAGGGGCTGTAAGAGTAATGCTCCCAGGTCACCTTTAGCCATATGTAGACGGCTCTGATTTGTTTTTATCACACAATCAGGGGAGGGCCAAACACTCAGTTACGATTTCCAGCTTGTTAATAATCAAGTTAGGTTTTCCTCATCATTGACACTCTCTCCTGCTGCAAATGAAAACCAAATTTGCAAGACGCAACACATTCTGGGAAAGCCGACTCTGCTGTTTGCTTCTCAGGCAAAGAAAGACAAGTTTTGAATCGGCAGTCAACTCCGCAGTCTTTGCAGCCGGTTTAAACTAAGTCAGCGACCCTGATTCTTTTATTTGAAGAATGAATAGCAGGATAGAAGTCTGAAGCCATCGTTTACAATATCTGAACTCAAAAGCACTGATGAAGACTCTTGTGCTTCTTATTCCCGTCCCTCCATTCTCCCTCTTCTCCTTCCACTTCCTAATCCTGCATTCTCAGGAATTAATATTCCCAGGAATATAGATTCTTGGGGATCACTACTCCATGCAGGTCCTGGCCTCGCCACTTTCTAGCTGAACGGCCTTAGACAAGAAGCTTGACTCCATCTCCACTTTCCTCACCTCTAAAATGGGTGTGATGATGCTTATCTCACAAAGTCTCGAGTTTTTAGAAGGATGACACATGCAGAAAAAAAAAAAAAAAAACATGTAGCACATCAAGACTCTTGGTTACAAAGGAGAGAAACTCAAACTAGAAAAGCTGTGATCACAAAGGCATGCACAGGCCGGGGTGGCCACTGCACACCTGGCTGTGTCCAGTGGCTCCACAATGTAGTCAGAGCCCCGTTCTCTCTGTCTCTGTGGGACTCCCTTCCCAGAAGAGATGCCCACTGAAGACACCTCTCGCGATACCTGTGCCTGCCACTGCCGCCGATGGCAGAGCTCCAGGGCAAAGCAGACATGCTCCCTGGGGGGCTCAGGAAATGCCCAGGAGGCAGCCACTCCAGTGTAAACGATCCCAACAGTCACTGCTGTGGGGTCTCAGCAAGGAGCACAACCCCTCTGTTCTTCCATTGATAAAACTGGGCAAGGATATTGCCCATTGTGCGGCTGTCGCGAGGATGCAAGGAGAAGGTGAACAGAAAACACCTTAGTCCAAGTCATCAGCAATTTTCTACCAATATTATCGTTAACTCGTTAATCCAGTGTTTCTAGTTGCTCAGTAGCTTAATGAATCTCCAACAAGTGTGTGAAACAAGACTCATCCCTGAGACAAAGAATCTCGGCAGACTGACAGAGCTTTAGCTTGGTGTTGGGGAAGGAGGGGGCCGCCCCCAGGGAGGATCTGGGCTGGCATCAAACTGTGCCACTGCCCCGCCCCTCGAGGCAGGTCCTTTGTCAACACTCTGTGGGCAGCTCCACAGTCACATCCACCGGCCACTTACTTGCTGGCCAGAGATCACCTCCACTGCCTGGGGGAGAGACGGGGCTGCAGGAAGCAGCATACCTCCAGCCACTACCACCTCCCCCCTCCGCCCGTCCACACACTGCTGGTGGGAGAGCAGTGAGTTTAGAGCCAGCATGTGAGGGGCTGGGGTTAAGGTGCCACTTAGGATATCTGTGTCCCACATCCGAGGGCCCAGGTTTAAGTGCCCACTCTGCTTCCAAGTCCAGCTTCCTGCTAACGCGCACCGCGGAGTCAGCAGGCGATGGTTCAGACACCCCCGTGGAAGGCTCGGACGGAGCTCCAGGCTCTTGGCTGCAGCTTGGCCCAGCCCTACCTGCTGCAGGTGACTGGAGAGTGAACCAGTGGATGGCAGATCTCTGTCATCTGTCTCTGTCTCTCTGCCTTTCAAGTAATTAGAGGCTGCATGCGAGTCCCAGGTGCTCCAGACACAGTGCTCAGGGGCTGACACACACTGGGTGCTCATGGCTGAGAACAGGTCCTTACAGAGTCTCATGGCCATCCTGCCCTTACACTTCCACCCCTCTGTCCCTTATCAGGCCTGATCCCCTGGCCGTCGCGGGCTCCTGTGATCCCGACTGGATGCGCCTCCAGCCTCTCATGGTCATCTCGCCCTTACACTTCCTCCCCTCTGTCCCTTATCAGACCCGATCCCCCGGCTGTCGTGGGCTCCTGTGTCCCCGGCTGGATGTGCCTCAAGCCCTGGCCACTGTGATTACTCCAGGGTTTGTCAGCCTCATCTATGATGGGCGGTCCCAGCCCTTCCTTGGGATTCCTTTCCGGTGGGAGAGAAGCATTTGCTTTGACTCGGAGATACAGGGCTGAATGGACAGGATCCTGGGGGCATGAGTGGAGAAAGCCAGCCTGGAGCTGGAGAGGGAGAAGCCCCCCGAGGATCGGGGGGGGTCTCCCCGCCACTGAGGGCCTGGCGGCTTGGGGTGGCTGCTCCAGCTGCATCACTAAGTGTGCTGGCCGTGAGGAGTGGCCGCACAAGCTTGGGGCCTCCTGTGTGCACCCAGCCAGGAGCACTCCGTCCCCATTCAGCGGGACCAAGGAGGCTCCCTTCCCAGTGGTGGCCACACCGCACCCTCACAGAGGCCTCGCTTACGTGGTCGCCGCCCGCATCTCTGCACCCAGGCCTCCGCCACGCAGGGTCTGGGTTGAAGAGGCTCCCCTCAGAGGCACCGCAGCCACTTTTCTTTTCCAATTCCTAGCTGCTGCCAGGGACAGAACACTTGGCACGGCCTCTTTCCTGCCTCACTTCTCATTTGTTTTTTCCCAGTCAGAAGTGAGCGATGGCAAATCACGCCTCAGCGTCAAACCCCATGTCTCTAGCTTTTAATTTCCAAGTCGCAGAAAAACAGGCTCCTGTGGCTCCTCCACCAAGGGCAGGGAGGGGGAGCCCAGGTGCACGCTCCCCACCACTTCACACCACTTAGAAGCTTCTTCCCAGACCTCCAACAGCGTGTCACAGACACAGCCCTTCCGAAAATGGATCACAAACGCTCTGTAATGAGTATAGGCGCTGGTTTAAAAGGGCCAGCATCTAGCAGAATCCCCGGTACTGAGTCGGCCACACAGGTGGGTGGAACCAGCGGCTCCCTGGGTAGCCCCTGCGCCTGGAGAGCAGACAGCGTGTGCTTTCCCTGGACAGTGGGTGGTCTGCAGGGCCACACCTCGGGAGGAAGAGCCACACAAGGCTTGGGGTGATCTTTGACAATCCCCGGACAATTGGGTGCAAATTCCACGACGCCCGTGGGCCGGTGGCTCTGTGGGACCCTCTGGCCTTTTCCTGCCCTTGTCCTCCACAGCGAGTGGCCGCCTGGCTGCTCCACCTGCTCTGTGATGGGGGAGGCACCGGCTACAGAGCTTCTGAAGAGAGCCTCTCTGCTGGGGGTGGGGGTTCGTGGCCATCTCCCCAGGGAAAGCCCACTGCTCCAGAGCACAGCCCTCACGTCCTGTTCTGTGCACTGCTTTACCAGGCGCTCAGGGGCCTACAGCAAGTCCGTGCACGGCCCAGGCCGCTGAGGCGGCCTCCTGGAAGGGGAGCGTGGGGCTGGGTCGGGCTCCTTTCCTTACACAGAGCCTTCCTCACTGCCTTCTTGACTGCAGAAGGGCCTGCAGGGGCTCCAGATGCCCCTGGACACATGGGGGGGGGCTCCCGGGCAGAACTTTCCCCCTCTGCAGCAATGAAGGCTGAGGAGCCCCTCCCAGTGTGACTGTGCCGGGTGCCACTTCCCCACCGCACGGTCCTGCCCTCACCTCACCTCTGTGTAAGGGTAGAGCGGGAAGCCTCCTTGTTTCCCACTTACTGTGGGTTCCACTCCTGCGACAGTCACACTGTGCTGCCTTCGGCCAGGCTGCGGACCATCAGGGGACAGAGCATAACTGGAGTGAACCACCCTCGCCCCTCCCCACCCCTGCCCCCAGCCTCGTTTCAGCTTCCCCCTGCACAGTGCCTTAGGCTCCGGCCCCACCCGGCGCTGGCTCTGGCTCTTGGCTCCAGCCTCGACAGGAACACAGAGGCTAAGAAAATCAATTGTGTTAATCGGGGAATCTCTCCACTGGAGATGCTATGCTAAGAGTAAACCAGATGTAAAACTAAGTGGGGGGCTCTGGGACACGTTCCTTTTGTTCCACGACCACCACATGTTTGTCCAGAGTTCGGGGCTTTCAGACCACAGAAGGTTTTAGGGGATCGTGATAAAAATCCCTTCATTTCCCGAAGGTAGGGTGGTAAGGATTAAGTTTGACTACTGAAGACAGCTTTGTGGTAAATGGTCTCCAATGTCACAGGAGTGGCTTGGAAAGGGAGGCTTATTAGACAAATTTCTTGGGTTGCAAATCATTAGAAGCAATCACATGTTGTATTCATTTGCTCAACCTGAAAGGAATCCGCTTGGTTGTTTAAAGAAACAGGGCAAATTAACACGGCTCCCGGGGCCCAGCAAACGGCTGGCAGGTCCTGAAACTCCAGGAGCCGAGAAGAGGTCCGACTCGAGCAGAGGACAGCATCCTGTGGCTTCCCCAGCTCTTGTCTAAAGAGTTAGGATGCGAATGTGTCTCATGGGGAGGATTTGTTAACCCAGACAGGTGGCCCCAATGGATCCTCGCCCAGGAGTCAAAGGGTCTCACCCTACCCGCAGGGAAGGCCAGCCCCAGCCCTGCGTTCTCTGAGCTTCCACGCGCCAGGCCACGTCCCTGCTCTGGAGAGACGCGTGTGGAGGCCACGCAGGCGGGGACAGGGAGAGGCGCAGGCGGCACCTGAGGGCAGTAATTTGGGTTTCCGAAACTGTCAGAAGAACTTACGCCAGCAAACTGAGGGCACGTGCATTTTAGTTCTGCTCCTGGGAAGCCGGAGAAGCCACGTTCTAGAACGTTCTAGAATTTGGGTCTTGGGCATAGCTAGTCCCTGGTCAATCGCTTTGTTTCCGGGGATGGAAATGGTGGCTTTTCTTTCGTGGTGTGGACAATCGCAGATGCCAATAGTAGCTAGTCTTTTTTTTTTTTTTTCGGAGCTTAGTTCATTTTAAGACTATTCAGGTTTATTATAAAAGTAAGATTCACATTAATTGTGATTGTAAAGGGCACACTTGTTACCAGGAGGGACTCTAACTGCATTTCGGCTTTACCTCCCTTTCCAGTGCTCGTAGGCTGACTGTACTGAGCGGGTCCCAGTAGTGAGGCCCGGGAGGCCAGGGGCCGGCACCCCCGCTCTTGGCTCGTTGCTGCGGGACTCGGAGTCTGCACCGACACGCAGAACGGTCTGCCCGGGCAGGGCTGGGCGATCATGAACCGTTTGAGATGCCAACACCGAGGATCATGGAAGCCAGGTGAGGTGCCTCAAGACCCTCCCGGAGCTGACAGAGCCAGAACAACGCCCAGCTGTCCCCTGCACTGCACCTACGGCTGCTCAGACCAGGGTGAGGATCAGGCTGCGTCAGGCCACTGGGACCCCCGAGTGCAGGCCTGACTGCCCCGCCGCCACCATTCCAGCAGGTCCTTGGACGGCGCGGCTCTGTGGCCCGCGCGTCCCGGCGCTAGCACAGGCCGAACCCGGCCCAGTCTGTTCTGAACCTTCACCAGCAATGCCGGGTGCGGGTCCTTCAATCCAAGACGCCGCGCGCACGCATCTGACCGCACCCCACCCGGGAGCTGCTCACGCAGCGAATGCAAACACCCAGCAGACTTAGCTGGGCGGCTCAGAGCGTGCAGCGGCCTGGACGCGACCCCTGACGTCACCCACAGGGCTCCCGGGGTTGTCACACCCCTCCAGTTCTGTGTTCCACCAACCAAGCGCCCACATTCATCGGCTCTGGGTCCCGAGGCCAGCAGGCTGTCAGGGTGGTCAGCAGGCCCCAGGGACCTCGGTCCTGTCGGCCCCACCAGCCCCTGGCCGCCCCCCGCCCGACGTCCAGGCGGTCGTTCCGCCGTGGGCCCCGCGGTATTTCTGTGGACACGACCGGCCCCCACGCGGGCCCTGCGGCTGCGAGGGCTCGTGTGCCCACCGCCGGGGCGGCAGGTGCTCCAGCGGCATCCCTGGCTGTGTGCGGCGCCCTCGCCACCTCCGGGCAGGCGTCGGGTGGGCGCGGGCCCGGGAGGCGGAGCAGACCCAGCCGCGCCTCCAATACCCCGGGGACTCGGCGCCTCCGGCCGGGCACCGCGGAAGCCAGCGAGGCTGCGCCGCACTGCGCATGCCCGGCCGCGAGCGCCCCGCCCCCGAGCGCCCGCGGCCCCCGCTTCCGGTGCGCGCTCCCGGGTTCCGCTCCTCCGAGGCCCCGCCCCGCGCGCTAGGCCCTGCCCCCTGCCCAGGAGCGTGCGCGGGCTGGCCCCGCCCCGACGCCGGGAGGCCCCGCCCACTTCCCGCCCACGCTCGGGCAGCGCGCGCTCCGGTGTCGCAGCTCGCAGTACTCGCGGTCCGCGCCTTTTGCAACTTGGTGAGTGTGTGAGTTGCTTTCCTCAGGGCTCAGTGGGGCTGTGCCCGGGGACACGGGCGTCTGCAGTCCACGGGACAGGCACAGTCCTGAGTGGTCCTGCAGCGCCCCGCCCCCTTTCCTCTCAGGCCCCAGGCGTGACCCACGTGTGACCCTGGCGGCTCCAGTCTAATGTGGCTGGGGTGCGCAGACCCAGTGGCGTCTTGGCGGCGACGGCTGGCTCGGGGTCGTGGCCGCGCGCGCATGCCTCCAGGTGCCCAGCCCCTTCGCTGCTGTGCCGGCGCAGTGCCTCCTGACCATGCTGGTGGGCACTCCACCCAGTGTCCCAGGAAGCTTCCAGAAGCCCTCGATCAGCCCCTGTTGAATCCCGTCCCCTTCCCGTTTGAGACCCCTGCGCAGGAGTGCCGCGTCCGGGGACCCTGGCTCGTGTCCCCCTACCTGGTGTCGCAGGTGGCTCTGCAGACCCTTGGCTTGCACCAGGAGAGCCCCGGCCCCAAGCCACGGGGACACGGGGCCTCCCCCGTGGGCCCCTTGTTGACTGAGAGGGGCTCTTGGGGAAGCCCCTGTTGTGTGCGTGTGTCCCACTGTGGCTGTGGTGTGGACAGAGGCCGGGGAGCGTCCACACGAATGTCCCTCGGAGGTCAGTGGGAGAATGGAGCTGCTGAGAATCGGGCCCGGGGTCACCCCGGTGGGCACCCGTGGAGTAGGCCCAGCCCCTCTTAGTGTCCCGCCCCTGACCTGAGGGCCCAGAGGTGGCTTTGTGGGTGTCCTGGGTCTGTCCACGGCGGTGGGATGGGGACTCTCAGGAGCCCAGCTGGTCGGCGAGAGGTGTTCGCCCAGAGCCCCCCAGAGCCCGCAGCTGCAGAAGCTGGGTTGGCTTGCCCTCACGTGTTTCCTTTGTTCTCGGGTGGGAGAGGGCTGGAGTTGGGATTGGAGGCGTGGGGGGTGCCTGGGGCTGGGGCTGGAGGAGGCAGGTCTCCAGAGCCACCTTGGGGGTGCCTTTCGATAGAAGCATTCCTTTCCGTGGAAGATGCTGAGTGTGACGGTAGCTGAGTTTCACTGATAGGAGGCGTCGCTGTCAGCAGGCGCTAGGGAAATAACACTAGGTGCCCAGGTGCACGTGGGCAACTCCTGACTCCTGTGCAGCGGCTGAGGCTCCTAAACCTTTCCCCCAGACAGCAGGTGCAGCTCTGGCTGGGTCTCGCGTTGCTGTTGGCTGCGCCTCACCTGGGCCCTCTTGCCCGGGGCTTCCCTCCCGGCTGTCTGTTGGGGCCTGGTCTGCGCTCCATGCAGGGCAGCCCCCAGCCCCAGCCCGGCCCGGAGCCCCTTCACCTCCTGTCCTCTCACTTCCTCAGGAAACCAAAGTGCTCGCGCTGCTGGGCACTGCCTGTGAAAGTAAACTTACTGGTTGTCTCTATTTTTCTCGCTTTGTAGAAATTTTGTGTTTGGAGCTAGGCATTCAGACCAAGAGGTCTGCCCTTCCTCTCCCCACCCCCTTAAGATCTATTGATTTGAAAGGCAGAGTGACAGAAAAAAAGAGGGAGACACAGAGATCTGTCTGTTCACTCTTCAGATGGCTGCAGCAGCTGGCGTTGGGCCAGGGGCTTCATCCAGGCCTCCCACGTGGGCGCAGGGGCCCAAGTAAGGGGGCCATCCTCCGCTGCGTTCCCGGCGCCTTAGCCGGGAGCTGGATCGGAAGCAGAGCAGCCGGGACTTGAACTGGTGCCTGCGTGGGATGCCAGCGTCACAGGCCTGCTGCCCCGTGATGCTGGCGCTGCCTCTCTCTGTCCTTAGCATGAGTTCCTTTTTCATTTTACACTTATTCTCCCTGATAGGAACAACGAAGGAAAACAAAACCATCGTTCTGTTTGTCTTTGCTACGTGGTCGCGTTACAGAGGGTTCTTGACCTGCCCTGGGCTTAGAGTCTCTGTGACTCTGTCTTAAGTTGAAGATGTCACACGTGGAGCGTGCACGCATCATAAACCCAGCACACCGAGCCCCCGGGCTGCCCCGTGATCCCGGGACTGACTGGGAACTTGCCCTCCGCTGCCCCTGGCGTCCCGGGAGGGCCCCGAGCGCCAGCCCCGGGAAAGGCCCGATGCAGATGTCCAGGTAGGGCTCCGCCTGCACACCTCGCACCTGCCTGCATGCTCCCCCTTGCCCCGGTGTGAGGTTCCTCGTCCTGCCCCACGGTCATGAGGTTTTTGACTTCCTGTCGGCTCTGAAAGGCCTGCTGGTGCCGCCAGCCCGTCTTCCGACCCCCTGTGTGCTGGAGGAGGCAGCTTCTGATGCAGACATCCCCAAAGTCCCGGGATCTCACTGCAGAACATTATTTAAACAAAACTGGACGTTTTAAGTAATATTTATTTGACAGGCAGAGTGGCACGGAGAGAGATGGATCTTCCATCTGCTAGGCTGGGCCAGCTGAAGCCAGGAGCCTGGAGCTCCATCTGGGTCTCCCAAGTGTGTGGCCATCGTGTCCGGTTTCTCTAGGCACATGAGCCGGGAGCTGGACTGGAAGCAGAATGTCGGGCTGGAGCCGAAGCTCTGATGTGGAATGCCAGCACTGCAAGCGGCAGTTTAGCCTGCTGTGCCAGGACGCCGGCCCCTGCCTGAGGGTTTCCTGGCAACCGTAACATCACCATTGAGTGAGAGTGCGCTCTGTGTCAGCGGTTCACAGATAAGCTCAGGTGCCCCTAGTGAAAGTGAAAGTGGAAGAGTTCGTCCTCCGGAACTCGGTGGACAGTGGGCTTGCTGTCTGCTCTCGAGGCGGTCGGGGTGGGAGACCCAGAGCAGAGGACTCTGGGGAGTGTGTTCTCTGCTGTGTGGTGTCTGACGATCAGAGGAGACAGTCTTGTTTTGTTTCGATGTAAAAATAGTTTTCAAAGATTTGTTTATTTGAAAGGCAGAATGATAGAGAGGAAGAGAGATTTTCCACCCTCTGGTTCACGCCCCAAGTAGCTGCAATAGCTGCTCCTGCAACTCCATCTGCGTCTTCCACGTGGGTGGCAGGGGTCCAGGTACGTGGGCTGGCTCTTGCTGTCTTTCCAGGCACGTTAGCAGGAAACTGGATGGGAAGCAGTTAGCCAGGACTGCAGCCAGCCCTCAGATGTGGGATTCTGGGGCTGCAGGTGCATGCTGACGCAGCTGCAGCTCCACACTGGCCCGGACTTCGCAGTATGCACAGTACCGGGGGCTGCGTGGCTGGGAGGCCTGCAGTGTGAGTGTGTGGGTGTCATGAACGCCCTGCTCTTTCACGTCACTGATTTGCCTAGAAAGAGGCAGAGACCACCTGTGTGGCCTTCTTAGCCTTTGAAGGAATCCAGGTGGCGTCAGCAGGTGTGGCTCCCTGGAAGACGGTGCACGGACTACCTGGCAGGTCAGCTGTCTTACGGCAGCCACTGGCCAGCATTGTTTGCTTCATCCAGCTCTTTAGGTAAACCAGCTGCCCTCAGGGCCCCGGCCCAGCCCTGAGGTCCTTGGCCATGTGTGGGAGGTTGAAACTTGATTTTGACTCCACATACATGTGGTTTTCAGTTACATGCGTGGCCTCGTCTCCAAGAGGGCCTCTGGACCCCAGCACCCCACCTGGAGGAAGCTCCCTTCAGCCTGCGATGAAGCTGTTGCAAAATCAGCTAAGGATTCTACAGAAATGTCTTCTTAGGGCTGTTCCACCTGTCATGGTGTGAGCCTGTGTGTAGCCACGAAAGGAACTGAGCGGGAGCAGTAAGCGCCTGGTATGCTCTCTCTACCGCACGGCAATTTCCTTGTTAGAGGAATTTCCCACCTGTAACACGGGTGGAGTCCACAGAACGTGTGACCCCCGCCCTGCGGCCCGCTCCCAGACGTCTGGGGGTGACACGGAGTGCAGGGTCCACCAGTGGTGCAGCTCATAAAAGCAGGCACTTGTTAAATCTATTTGTTTTTATTATGGACATCGATCTGCCAGTTGCAATAATGCATTTATGGACATTTTTCTGCAAGCGCAGCGCTGGTGGCAGTTTTTACTGACAAATTGAGTCATAGGGAGAGTAGTTGAGAGAACTCTTGCCTTATTGACAGATTGGGTCATTCCAGCCCGAGATGTTCAGAGATCTCCGTGGGGGGAGAGTACGATTCAGGGCCGAGCAGGAGGTGGGACGATACAGGCGGGGGTGGAATACATAAGTAGAGGTTGTTTCTCGCCCGTTTTAAACTTTGAGCCACGTTCCACTCCCCTGTTCAGAGGTTTGCCTACCCCCTCGGGTCAGGAAGAACCACCCCGGAAAGCGGCTCCCACCAAGCCTGAGTCTCAGCCCCATGGGCCGGGTGCTCTCCGGAAAGTGGGGTGCCCAGGAACAGAGGGGAGCTGCGATTCCCCATCGGAGGAGGTCTGAGATTCCTGGTTAGAGATGCAGACCGACAGGAGCACACCCTGGGCCCGGGCTGCAAGTCCCCGGAGGCTGTGGCAGACCCTCACGCCTGAGGACCCGTGGGGCAGTCTTCAGGGTCAGGAAGTGGTGCTCTCTGGCCCAGGGCAGCGTGGGGTTCTCCGTCCAGATGGACTGATTCGCAGCTGTGGTGTTCTGAGCTGCTGGTGCTTGTGGGTCTGCGCATGGCTTCCCAGCTCCTAGGAGACACGAATTCCCTCGAAATGTAACCCAGCACGTTGCCATAACATTATGGTTTCCCATTTTGTGTTATAACAAAAAATGCAGATGTTACCAAAACTTGGACTTTAGTTGCAGCGTGGGCAGCCCTGGGGTGTGTCGCTCGTCTCGGTCCTTGGAGCATCTTCGGATTCTCCCGCGCTCTTCAGCTTCCAGGCCCACGGCAGGGATCGCGTTTGTGGAACTGGGGTGATTCTGGGAGAGCGGGGGAGATGGCAGGAGTGACTGTGACGTGCGCCATTTACCAGCTGGGGGCTTTGGGCAGCTTATCTGAGAGGCGTGGTCGGATTATCTAGTATACCTGGGTAAGTATAAGGACACACAAATACATGAATATTTATGTAAAGTTGCATGGACGTTTTGATGAAGTATAAGCTCGGAATCATAAGAAGACAAAACAGGAAGAGGGTGAGGAACTGGTCAGCCTCCAGCCAATCTGGAGCCTTGATCCCAGGCAGCCAGAGGTGGCCATGGAAAGTTGCTGGGAGAGGGAGCTTTGCTGGTGGCTCAGAGACTATGAGACTGGGCAGCTGGCACGAACCACACCAGGCCATGTCGGGTGAGGGGCTGCTGTGCGAGCCCCTGTCCCAGGCAGGCGCCCTGTGCTGGGAGCCACACTCAGCGTGCCTGGCTCCTACCAGGAGGCTCTCAGCTCTCAGAGTCAGAGTGAGGAGGAGGTGTGATGAGTCCCCCTGTTACTGAAGGCAGTGTCCTGGGAAGGCCCAGGTGTGCTGCGCCCCATTGTGCAGACACTGGTTTCTGTCGTCGGCAGGTTGAGCTGTGGACTGAGACGGATGCGGCGAGCTGTGCCTGGGTGTGTGCCGACCAGTGCCTTCCTCGCACCTGGTCCGGGGCACCAGCCTCCAGCCAGGTTGGACTCAGGGAGCAGGCGGTGCCTGCTGGGTCCCAGAGGGGCGGCTGGGCGCCCTGTTCCCCTGGCACTAGCTGGAATCAGTTGCGAGTGACTGACAGTGGGGGGGGGGGGTTCTCAAATGAAGTTAGTGTCCTTCACGTTCGGCCTGGCCTCCCTCGGCCCCCGTGGGCCTCTGCGTGGTCGTCTCGTGCCCAGCAAGAGGACAGGCTGCAAGCGGCACTGCGTCCTCTCCATCGTGGGTGAGGCTGTCAGGGCTCAGGCAGGCATGTCCACGTGGCCACCCCGGCTCTGTCATCTCCGCGCCCTGTTGCGTGTCGTTGCTGTCGCCCTGCCATGAGCTTCAGTGCCCCGGGCCTGGCGTCAGGATCAGCAGTTTAATTTTCTGTCTTCTGTGAAGTCTGAGCTTTGAAGAGCTCCTGTTGGCATTTTCTAGAGTTTGTTTTTGCTGGGAGAGTAATTAGAACACTTCCCAGAGCCCCTCCGATTCCCCTTGGGGCTGGATTGCCACTGCTGCCCCGGGTCCCGTGTCACTCAGGGGCACCCAGAAGGTCCTCCGTCCCCCTCTAGGTGACCTCTGTGCTGGGGTTGCCTCAGATGCCCCCTCTGAGCCCTGCCCCCAGGGATGGTGACAGTGGCAGTGGCGCAGGATGGATCCTGGTGCAGGGAGCTGTGTGTTCTTTGGCCGGGTGAAGCGTTCCCGCTGCTCGGGTTGAGAAGAGCAGCTCTCTGCGGGGCTCCCTCCTGGCCCCCCGCCCCCGCCCCTCAGCCAGGTCTGCTCCCTGCCCCTTCTGGTTGTTGACTGGCATGGACCCTGTCTCTGCCCGCCCGGCAGGGGCATTCCTGGGAATGCAGGGGCATGGCCGGGCCACCTCTGCTGGCTCAGAGGAGGCCGCCTGGGGGGATTTAGAACCTGGAACTGCCAGGGCGTGCGGGCCCAGCTGCCGGAGGGAGAGTTTTCTCATTTCTTGTCCTCTCACCTTCCACGTCTTCCCCAACTCTCCTCCCTGCTCCGCACCCTCGGACAAGTGAAGGCACAGCGAGGAACCGGTTGCTGTCCACAAGCCAGCAGGGTGACTCACCAGAAACTAAAGCAGCGGGACTTGGTCAGACTCTGGCCTGTGGGACCCAGAGAGCGCTGCCGCAGCCCCAGTGTAACAGCCTTAGGAGCAGAGTCGTACGCGGGTGACATGCAGCTGAAGTTCCTTCAGGAGCTCGGGTCTCTTCGGAGGTTTGTCATCGGACAGTTCTTGTCAGGTGTGCCTGTGTTTGGCGGGAAGAGGAAGCTGAGTGGGTGTGGTTGTGGGATGTCTCGGGCAAGGCGAGAGACGCGTGGAGGGTCATCCCGGCCCCGTGGCTGTGCTCTGTTCGCCTGCAGAGGCAGCTGGGGCCCCTTGGAAGGAGGAAGACTGGCCCAAGGGCTGGGTGCCCAGGTTTCTTTTTATTTCTTTCTTTCTTTTTTTTTTTTTTTGTATTTTGTAGATTTCATTTATTTATTTGAGAAGCAGAGTTACAGAGACAGAGAGAGAGGTCTTTCATCCACTGGTTCAATCTCCAATTGGCTGCAACAGCCAGAGCTGAGCCAATCGAAAGCCAGGTGCCAGGAGCTTCCTCCCAGTCTCCCACGTAGTGCAGGAGCCCAAACACTTGGGCCATCTTCCACTGTTTTCCCAGGCCATAGCAGGGAGCTATGTTGGAAGAGGGGCACTGGGACATGAACCGGTGCGCATATGGGAAGCCCACTGTGCCACAGCACCAGCCCCAGCCTGGGTTTCTTAAGCAGGATGCAGGGCTAGGGAGCCAGACTGGAGAGCTTGGGTTGTGGTTTTTCCTGAGATCGGTCAGTGTGGATGCGATGCCTGCTGGATCCAGCTGCTGCACGTGGTCAGCCCCTGGTCACCCATTACCAATCTCAGGGCCACGCTGTTGGCTGTTTCTAGGGCCAAGACATTTGAGAATATTCAGAGGTCTCTGTTGTGTTGGGACTTCTAAGGGACATTGCTTTCCAAAGGGGTGCTGGTCCGGCCCCCTCTGCATCCAGTTGGCCTGCTGGGGGCAGGGCCATCAAAGATCGGAGCCTGCTGTGAGTTCAGTCGCCCGGCTCACACTGTGGGTTGTGCCTCTGTAATGAGTGTCCAATCCTTGGGATCTTAGGGTCCTCCTCCACGGTGAGACTTTCCTGATGGATATCGCTGTTTCCCAGCATGCTGTGGTCCCCGGCCCTTGGCGCTCTCACATGGGGCCCTGCGCAGTGCCGCTGGCCTCCTGCCGTGGGGCGCGCTGTGGCCAGCTGTTGTGGTCAGTGCAGGTAGAGCCAGAGTCCTCGGTGAGGGAATGTGTTGTGCTATTAATATTTAAAGCATGGATTTGAATTCTTCTCTGTTATCTTTTATTTATTTATTTATCAGCACAGCTATGCATGTTGTTTAATTCCATAGTGAGCGCCTCTAAGAATATGATTAACCTTGAGGGTCATCTTCTAATGTAATTATTAATGATTGATTCTGCTTATCCCTGCAATCGATGAGAGGCGCAGTGGTCTGGTCTGTGGTTGGGCTTGATTTCTGGTTTCATAAACACGATTCCGTGACAACAGTCGTATTGGTTTATTACTCAGAGCACGTTTGATGAATCTGAAGTATATGATTAGTTGCAAATAATTATTGTGATATGTAGCGTTCCTTACATGACTTACGTTAATACGACGTCTCCTGCCACTAATAGTTGGGGTGGGGACGGATGGTAATTGATCTTCCGGGGAGTGCTGCGATGTAAAAACAATTCCGGCGGTTGGAAGTGTATTTTACAAGTGCGCGGTGGACCTTCGGGGTGTTATATGGAAAAACCCAATTGTACAGTTTCCATGGGAACCCAATTAGAATAGATTGCTAGATTTTTTTTTTTTGTCTTTCATCTTGACCAAAAATCTAATGTGTTTTAAATGTTTTCGCATGGAATTGTGTTCCTGTGCTGACCCCCCCTCTTGTGAGCGGCGGTGGTGATGGTGGTGGTGGTGCGTTCTCCGGACGACGTCTCCTGGAGACTGAGGCCCCTGCGGGAGGTCTGTGCAGGTGCTGGGGTGGCACCTAGTGCTTCAGGGATGAGCCTGGGTGCTTTTCTGGGATGGCAGGGGGGCCCTCGCTGCGTGGGGCATGCAGACGTGCCCCGTGTTTGCAGCTGGGGGTCAGCCCCTCAGAGGCGCCCTGCGGTGCAGAGACCTGGTGTGGCAGGTGGTGAGGGGTGTCTCAGGATTCTACCCTCCATGCCCAGGCTCCAGACCCTTTGGTCTCAGGGCCTTTTTGCCACTCTTTAGACTTCGTGGAGGTGCCAACAAGCTTGTGTGATTAATATTAATAATATAATAAACATTAAATTTACCATATAAGAAATTAGCATCGAGAGATTTAAAAGTATTTATTAATTCAATGAAACAACCTTAAGTCCTGCTAGATTTTTGCACATGGAATACTTTTTTAATGAAAAGTAGTTATATTTTCCATAAAAAATAATTAGAGAAGGGTTACTGGTTTGCATTTTTTTTCTGGGTTTCAGACTTGCCATTCCCACAATGGTGCAATCTAGTTTCTTTATATATATATATAAAGACATATATAAAGATATATATATATATAAAGAAACTAGATTATATATATATGCAAAGATTTATTTATTTATTTGAAAATCAGAGTTTCACAGAGAGAGGAGGAGAGGCAGAGAGAGAGAGGTCTTCCATCCACTGGTTCACTCCCCAGTTGGCCGCACTGGCCAGAGCTGTGCCGATCCAAAGCCAGGAGCCAGGAGCTTCCTCCAGGTCTTCCCATGTGGGTGCAGAGCCCAAGGACTTAGGCCATCTTCTGCTGTTTTCCAACTGTTTTCCAAGGCCATAGCAGAGAGCTGAATCGGAAGTGGAGCAGCTGGGTCTCAAACCGGCGCCCATATGGGTTACCGGTACTGCAGGCAGCGGCTTTACCTGTTATGCCACAGTACTGGCCCCTGGTTTGCATTTTTAAAGCTTATTTATTTTCATTTATTTGATGGGGAGCAGGGGAGAGTATGAGTGAGCACCTGCTTTCATCTGCTGGTTCACTCCCCAGATACTTAAAGCCTGGGCTGGGCCAGGGCAAAGCCAGGAACCAGGAACTACCTGCAGGTCTCCCATGTGAGTGGTGGTGATAGAAACCTGGGCTGGGCTGGGCCAGGGCAAAGCCAGGAACCAGGAACTACCTGCAGGTCTCCCACGTGAGCGGCTGGTGACCAAGGATGTGACCCTCACCTGCTGCCCCCCAGGTGTGCATCAGCGGGAAGCTGGATCGGGAGCAGCCTGAGGCTTGACCCCAGGCAGGGAATGTGGGTTTCACCTGCACCTGCCCCCTGGAATCATTTTAATGTCTACATTGATAATAAAGAGAGCGGGGTTCTGTGTCTCTTCTGCCTCAGACTGTCGTGATGCGTTGTTTTGGGTGGAATGCCTCCCTCAAACAAGGGATGGGAAAGCGAGCGATGGTCTGACAGCATTAGCGGTTGCCGCTGGAGCTTTTGCCTCGACGTCAGAACTAGGCAGTGGCAGTTTCCGGAAGCTTCCTCGCGGTGTGGAGTGGGAGCCTGTCAGGGAGCACTGCCTCCCACGATGTTAAAATCCCCCGTGCGTCGTGCACGTTGAATGGTCTTACACCATCATCACCGGTCCTCTGAGAAACGCTGCTTCATTGAGTTACACGGATCTTCCGAAGACTGGCGTGTGCATTAGCTTCCTGTCACTATAACTAAATACCTAGGACAGGCTGCTCACGAAGGAACGAGGTTTGTTTGGCTCTCCGCTGGGGAGCTGCGTAGTCGCAGGTCAGGTGGGCCCCGTAGGTTCTGCTGTCGGTGAGGCCCGAGGATGGGAGAGTGTGTGCTGAAGAGGGACCACCTGGCCAGCCAGGAAGCAAAGAGGGTGTGGGAGGGCGAGCAGGGAGACCCAGCTCAGCTGTCCTAGCCCCTCTGTCCAGAACTGCCTTCCAGGGGCAAGCCCTGACCTAAACACCTGCCACCTCTCAGACATCATTATCGCCTTAATCCATTACCATTAGCATGTGACGTTGGGGACCAGGCCTTTAACGCACGGGCCTTCTGGGGACAGCTAGGCTGTATGTTCTCTGCTGCGGTGTTAAAGATGACACGTGTTAACATCACCCCCCTTCCACCTTAGAAATGCTCCCAAGGGGCCGGTGCTGTGGTATGGTGGGCTGAGCCTCCCTGTGCAGCGCCGGCGTTCCATACAGGCACCGGTTACATCCTGGCCGCTCCTCTTCCCATCCAGCTCTCTGCTATGGCCTGGGGAAGCAGTGGAAGATGGCTCAAGTCCCTGGGCCCCTGCACCCGCGTGGGAGACCTGGAAGAAGCTCCTGGCTTCAGATCAGCTCAGCTCCAGCTGTTGCGGCCATTAGGGGAGTGAACCAGAGGATAGAAGACCTTTCTCTCTCTCCCTCTCTCTGTCTGTAACAGATTAGAGGTAGTGGTCCCCGTCTTCCCATCTCTCATTACGTGGAAGTTCCCGTGTTAGCAGCCGCAGCCCCTGACGGGCTCGCTGTGTTCGTTTTTGGAGAAGTCTCTGGCAGAGACACAGGCTTGCATAGCCGTTGTCGGTCGTTCACACAGGTGAAGCTTTTGTTCCGCGGGACAGCTGGCAGGGTCACTGTGGGTCTCCCACGCTCCCAGGTGCTCGCCCGGCGTCCACCATCTGTCCGGGTTTGCGGCAGGAGTACCTGGACACACTTCTCATCTGGTCACCGCATATTAAACAGGCTCGGGGTTGGCAAAGTGGAGATGTTTGATTGCCATCAGGACGTCCCTAAGTGAACCCCTTTCCCCCATACAAGGAGTGTTGGTGTGTGTGTGGGTGTTGTGACCGCTCTGTGGTTGGCTGACACCGCCTGTGTTCCCTGGCCGTGGCCATGGCGTCACCCGTCTTCCACTGCTTGGTGTGTCATTAGCCACGGGGTTTCGTGGCTGCCTTTTGTCAGACTGAGCAGGTTTATGCCTTCATGCTGTTCCTGTGGTGAGCCACGTGGACTGGCCCCCATGTAATAAGCCAGTTTTTTGTTCCTGGGTTTGATGTGTTTGGTTAGTGGTCCGAGGATGTTGGTCTGCAGTCTTTGTGAAGTGTCTGTTGGCCTTGTTAGGGAATCCTGGACGCAGGAGGAGGCTTCTGTATCTTGGGTTAGTTTTTATACCTGTAGCATTGTTTCCTCTTTAAATGTTTCATAGGACTTGGGTGTGAAATTTCCTTTTGAAGATGTTAACTACAAATTCAGTATCTTCAAAAGTAAATACAGGGCTTTTTGGGTCATGGATTTCTTCCCGAGTGACTTTTTGGAATTTTGTGGTGTTCAGGGGACTTCACTGTCTCATCTGTAAATTGCTGGACGTGCTGGCCTGCTGTTCCTTCCTTGTCCTTTAATGTCTCTAGGATCTCAGCCACGCGCTTGTTTTAAGTTTAGTGATATTGGTAACTTGTGTTTTCTCCTTTTCCCCTTAATTTGTCTGCTTATTAGTTTTTTTAAGGATTTGTTTATTTTATGTGAAAGTCAGAGTTAGAGAGAGAGAGAGAGACAGGTCTTCCATCTGATGGTTCACTCCCCAGTTGGCCGCAACAGCTGCAGCTGCGCCGATCTGAAGTCAGGAGCTTCTTCCAGGGCTCCCACGCAGGTGCAGAGGCGCAAGGACTTGGGCATCTTCCACTGCTTTCCCAGGCCACAGCAGAGAGCTGGATCAGAAGTGGAGCAGCTGAGACTCGAACCAGCCCTGATATGGGATGCCGGCGCTTCAGGCCAGGGTGTTAACCCGCTGCACCACAGCGCTGGCCCCAGCTTGTTAGTTTCAGAGAACCAACTTCGGTTAGCATTGATTCTTTTTCTATTTTTATTGATTACTGCTCTTTATGATTTCTTCTTAGTTTGCTTTTTTTGTTTTGCTATTTTTAATAGTTTCTTGAGGTAGAAACTTAGATCATTAAGTTGTCCTTTCTGTTGTGTTTTTTAAAAGTAATTTATTTGAAAGAGCTATAGAAAAAGAGAGGAAGGGAGTAAGGGACAGGGAGAGAGAGAGAGAGAGAGAGCGAGCGCGCGCAAGCTTCCATCTGCTGGTTCACTCCCCACATGGCCTCGACAGCCAGATCTGGGCCAGGCAGCAGCCAGGAGTCAGGAGCTTCATCTGGGTCTCCCACATAGGTGCAGAGGTCCAAACACTTGGGCCGTCCTCCACTGCTTTCCCAGACGCATTAGCAAGGAGCTGGCTTGAAGTGGAGCAGCTGGGGCTCAAACAAGCACTCATGGGATACTGGCATTGCACATGACAGCTTAACCCGCTGCACCACAGCGCCTACTCCTCCTCTCTGCTTTTCGTGTCTGAATATTTAATGAATATTTAATGCTAAAGAATCCCTCTAAGTACTGTGTCCATTGCATTCCACAATTGATACGGTGTGTTGTCATCTTCACTTGGCACAACGGCTCTTCCACTTCCTCTGTGACTGCTTCTCTAGAGCATGGATTATTTAGAAGTGGGTCGCGGCAGGGCCTGCACTGTGCACCTGAGAAACCAGCAGAGGATGACCCGAGTGCCTGGGCCCTGCCACCTACGTGGGAGACCCCAGGGAAGCTCCTGACTGTGGCTTGGTCTGGCCCAGCCGCTGCTGTGGCAGCCATTTGGGGATTGAAGTAGCACAGTGAGGATCTCTCGCTCCTGCTCTCTCTCCATGTAACTCTGCCTTTCAAATAAATCTTTGAGAAAAAGAAGTGTGTCATTTAATTTCCAAGCATGTGAGGTTTTTGCAAGTAATTGGGCACTGTCCCAGTACCTTCCTCCCGGTGGCCTCTGGCGGGCCTCCTGTGGCTGAGGACACAGCTCTGAGTCCACTCCTAACGTGGGCAGAGGAACCCTGTCCCGCGGGGCCTCCGGGGCACCCGGACAGGTGTCTGCTCTGGGTGTGAGGGTCTCTGTGGCCAGGCCCCGATATATGTATTGATTTTATGCCTGCATGTTCCACAGGGGCTAGAAGTAGGAAACGTCCCCCTGTAGTGGGGATTTGTGGCTCCCGTTTCGGCCAGTTCTTCACTCACCGGTTTCATACTCTGATCAGGTGCGTTTGGAATTCCTGAGTCCCCTTGGGAACTGCCCCTTCCCTTAGGAACGGCCTGCATCAGCCTCAGTGCTATTCCTGCTTTGAAATCATGGTTTGATATTCAGGTAGCCACTCCTTCTCTCTTTGGATTAGCGTTTCTATGGTAAATGCCTTTTTCTTTGTTTTCTATTTATTTTTGTTATCACATTTAATATGTGTTTCTTGTAGACAAGATAAACTTGGGTCTCTTGCTTTTAAAACATCTAATCTGGCAATTAAAGTGTATACTTAGAATGTATTTCATGTAAATAGTGGTGTGGTTGAGTGTAGGTGTATCATCCCATTCACACTTGGTGTTGTTAGTGGTGTGGCTAAGTGTAAGTCTAGAATCCTGTTCATGTCTGGTGTCATTAGTGGTGTGGCTGGGTGTAGGTCTGCCATCCTGTTCACACCTGGTGTCCTTAGTGGTGTGGCTGGTGTAGGTCTGCCATCCTGTTCACACCTGGTGTCCTTAGTGGTGTGGCTGGTGTAGGTCTGCCATCCTGTTCACACCTGGTGTCCTTAGTGGTGTGGCTGGTGTAGGTCTGCCATCCTGCTCACAACTGGTGTCATTAGTGGTGTGGCTGGGTGTAGGTCTGCCATCCTGCTCACAACTGGTGTCCTTAGCAGTGTGGCTGGGTGTAGGTCTGCCATCCTGCTCACAACTGGTGTCATTAGTGGTGTGGCTGGGTGTAGGTC
>CM027398.1:70793978-70818140 GCA_015711505.1 Sylvilagus bachmani
GGTGTAGGTCTGCCATCCTGTTCACACCTGGTGTCCTTAGTGGTGTGGCTGGTGTAGGTCTGCCATCCTGTTCACACCTGGTGTCACTAGTGAGGCTGTTTAGTGTAAGTCTACCATCTTGGTCTTTCTTTCCTATTTCACCTGTTCATTCTTTTATTTTATTCCTTGTTTTCCCATCTTTTCTGTGGTTATTTGAACATGGTCTGTCATTATTCCACTTTAACATTTTATGCCCTCTGCTGACTTATCTCGCTCTCATTCTATTTTTAGTGACTGCTCTGTGTAACATGCATGCTGACAGTGCAGTGTGAGAAGCTCTCGTTTGGTCCTGCCTATTTCTGGCCCATGTCAGGAGGAGCTGGTGTGGTGTGGATGCTCTGAGACGTTCTCTTCTGTTCAGAAGTGCTCTGTGGCTCCGACATGCCACCACACTCCGCGATCTGTGTGCTCTGTGGCTCCGACGTGCCGCCACACTCCGCGATCTGTGCACTGTAGCGCTCCGTGCTGGGTGAGATGCTCCTGTGTTTGCCGTCGGTGGGTGTGAGCGCTGTGGCCGTGCTTTGCTGGCGTCTGAAGCTGTGTGGCTGCCGGGGCCGTGAACAGTCACTTCTCCTTGGGTGTGCTAAGGTGGAGTGGGCGGCCTGTCACTCTTAGGTGAGCAACACGGTAACCACTCTTGTAAAGCGGTTCAGGCTGGGTGGACCCCGTGCCTGGTGTACAGCCCCACCAGAGCCTGGAGTTAGCGTGCCAGCTCCGGGGGCTCGCGTGCCAGCTCCATGGTGGTGTCTCACCGTGGTCTCAGTCTGCATTTGTCCTCGTCTGTGCAATGGCTGCTCGTACCCTTCTGGCCTGTGTCCCTACTGAGTTGTCTTCCTCTTGTTGATTTATGGGAGTGCTTTATATATTCCGGATTTGATTCCTTTGTCAGTTATATGGGCTGCAATTACCTTCACCCAGTTGAGGCCATCCTTTTCATTTCCGTTACAGCGCCTTTTGATGGACAGGAACTCCTAGTTTTAATACAGCTGAACGTAATTGGATTTATGGGTCTTTTCCTTTGTAGTTTGCACATTTCATGTCTTGGTCCAAAAAGCCCTGCCTTATTCCTAGTCATAAAAATAGCGCTGTCTTTTCTCGAACAAGCTCCGTTTTCCTTTTCATATTCAGGTGCATGGGCCGCAGGGGATGAATCTTCGCCTGTGGCATGGAGTGGAATCCGGTTTTTCAGTGATTGCCGGCCGCCGGAGCGCCAGTGCGCTGCCTGTGGCGGTTCCCAGGTGCCTGCACTGCACATGGATGACACACACGTGACGCTGAAGCGGTTGAGCACCACAGAGCAGTAGGGAAACGAAGGGCCCTTTGCCAGGGGTTCCAGCGAGATGCCCGTCTGCCTCTGGCCTCTCCCAGGCCGTGGGAGTTTTGTTATCTCTGTACCAGGACCACAGTGCGTTAAGTAAGACGACTTTAGGCGGACTCTTAAAATTGGTGGGATAAATCTTCATGTCTTTAAAATTGTTTTATTTTTGGCCATTGTTCATATACACAAAATTCAGAATCAGTTTGTTAAATTGTTTTGATTGGAGGTGTTAGGGTCTTTAGACTAATTGGGGAGAATTTTTTTTTAAGACTAATTTATTCATTTGAAAGTCAGGGAGTAGCAGAGGCGGTAAAAAAGAAATCTTCTGTCTGCTGGTTCACTCCCCAAATGCCAGGGGCTGGGACCCCGTCTAGGTCTCCCATGTAGTCACCTGTGGTCTCCTGGATCGGCATTAGCAGGAAGTCAGAATTGGGAACAGAGCAGACCTGGAACCCCGGAATCCCCATATCCGACCCTCACTGGAGCTAACTGCTGTCTTAATCACTAGGCCAGACGCCTGTCCCACTCTATGTATTCTTTGATTTTCCTGTGTAGGCGTTCATTGTTCATCATGAATGAGAGTTTTTCTTCTTTCCACTGCATAAATTGTTTATTTCTTTAACTTGTAATGCACTAGCTAGGACCCCAGTTTTCCAAGTAGATGTGATAATTGGAATAGATAACTTATTACTTATTTTTACATTAATTTATTTGAGAGGCAGAAGCACAGAGAGAATGAGAGAGCGAGCGAGAGTGAGCAAGAGTGCTCCCATCCACTCGTTCACTCCCCAGATGCATGCAGTGGCCCGGGCTGGATCCCACGCCTCCTGCATGGCTGGCAGGGACCCCGCTATTGGGTCCTCACCCGGTGCCCCCTGGGGCTCACGTGGCTGGAGCTGGAGCTGGAGCTGAGCCCAGGCATCACCCTGCTGGGCCAGGTGTCCAGCCCTTGCCTCGCTGCTTGTTCTAAAGGGAAGGCGGCCAACTTTCACCACCAAAAACGCGTGTGCTGTGGCTTTGGTGGAAAGGAAGCTGCCTTCTCTTCTGACTGTTTAAAAAAGTTCACGCTTTTATTAGGTGATTTTTCTGTAACGGTTGACAGGGTGGGGAGCTTGCACCCCCGTATCTATAGTGTGGGCCATGGCTTCTGCAGACTCACTGTCGCTGGATCATCCCTGCTTTCCTGGGACAAACACGACTTGGCCACCGAGCAGGTCTTCCAAATCCCAGGGGTTCAGGCTCACGGAATTTGCCTGGGGCTTCTGCTTCTTGGTTCATGGAGGACGCTGGCCTGTGGTTTTCTTTCTTGTAGTCCTTGCCTGGGTTGTGTTTCAAAGATGTTCTGGCCTCGTAGCGTGGGTTAAGTGCCTTCTGGTTCCTGCTCTCTGGAAGAGTTATACTAAAATTGCCTTTTCTTTCAATTCTGGTATATTTTGCCTGTATAACCTGGCATTTGTGGATGATTTTTTAAACTGCTGGTTTAATTGCTTTTGTAGTTATAAGGTTATTTATTAATGTTCCCCCAACTCTCCTTAGGTTAATTATATTGTTATGTTTATGCTTGCATGATGCCTGTTTTTCCATCCTCTCCCTTTCAGTCTTTGTCCTTACATTTAGAGAATAATTGTTTAAGCCCCGCTTAGTGATCTTTATTTTCTAATTGAATTGTTTAGTCGAGTCACACTGAAATCATTGCAGTTGAAGTTAATTCTGTGTTTCTGTTTATTTGGCTCATCTCCTCCTTTCCCTGTATTTCCAGTTTATTTTGCTTTTGTGGATTAATTAAAATATCTTTTTTTATGAGAGAGAGTGTGAGCACACCCCCATCCACCAGCTCACATCCCAAATACCTACGACTGCCGGGGCCTAAGCCAGGAGCCAGGAACTCAGCCCTGGACCCAACCACTTCAGTCATCACATGGCCTCCTAGGATCTGCACTAGCAGGAAGCAGGAATTGGGAGCCAGGGCCAGCAGGACACCCAGGTGCTGCAGCGTGGGATGCAGGTTTCTTAGCAGTTAAGACACTCTTAGGACAAAGGCTCTTCCCCAAGGCACTCTCAATGCATTTTATCCTGTTAACTTGCTAATTGTACATATGTGTCTTTTCTGTGATCAGCCTTGGGTCGGGATATACACTCTAGACTTACTGTGGTTCACCTAGTTTGCACCCTTACCATGTACTGAACAGTGAAGTGTTAAAAAACATAGTGACTGTCTCCGAGCGTTCGTTTCGCTGCATCTCTGTCATGCAAGTGTTCAGAAGGCGATGAGCTCGATGTCCGTGTCAGAGGCTTGTGGTCCCGTTCGGAAGGCGATGAGCTCGATGTCCGTGTCAGAGGCTCACGTTCCCGTTCAGAAGGCAATGAGCTCGATGTCCGTGTCAGAGGCTCACGTTCCCGTTCGGAAGGCGATGAGCGTCGATGTCCGTGTCAGAGGCTCGCGGTCCCGTTTGGAAGGCGATGAGCTCGATGTTCGTGTCAGAGGCTCACGTTCCTGTTCGGAAGGCGATGAGCGTCGATGTCCGTGTCAGAGGCTCGCGGTCCCGTTCAGAAGGCGATGAGCTCGATGTCCGTGTCAGAGGCTCACGTTCCTGTCGAGTTCTCAGTTTCCCTTTTCACGATACCTTGCTGCGGCCTCTACCACCAGGCTTCCGTCAGAGCCGTTTTCTTCTGTTTGAAGAACTCTTAATTCTTTAAAATGCCAGTCAACTGCAAATTGGCTCCATTTAAAAATGCTTTCTGGGGACCGGCATTGTACAGCAGGTCAGGTCACCAGGGGAGCATTGGTTCGAGTCCCAGCTGCTCCGCTTCCACTCCAGCTCCCTGCTCATGCAGCTGGGAAAGCAGTGAGCGATGCTGGGCCCTACCCCCCACATGGGAGACCGGGTGGAGTTCAACTCCTGGCATCAGCCTGGCCCGGCCCTGGCTATAATGGCTATTTGGGGAGTAAACCAGTAGATGGAAAATCTCTTTCTCTCTGTCACTCTGCCTGTGATATAAATAAATAAGTAGATAAATCTTTAAAAACTCTTATTTGGCCTCCTGTTTTTCACTAATTGCAGTTATTGATGGAGAAGTTAACAGTCTCTGTGACCTCATTTAAACGTTGCCGTTCCACTTCCTGACTGTCCCTGATGTTTCTGTTGAAAAGTCAGCTGTCCAGCTTCTCCGACCTTCCCAAGGTGGTGTCAGTGTTTTCCTCAGAATTCGTTTAACTAAGGTTTTCTCTTGGGTTGACGCTAATCTCTGGCCTTTTGGAGGTAAAGTGAATCTTTTTCTGGCTTCTTTTAAGGTTTCCTCCTGGATTGCGTCTTGCTCAGTGGCAGTTCTTTGTGTTTGTTCTGCTTGGGCTTTGCTGAGCCTCTGAGGTTGACAGCCTGACCCGTGTCTCCTGCTCTGTGCTTCCCTCCTGGACCACACAGGAAGTCGAGGCCACCAGCCGGGCTCCTAGCATGGCTGATGCTGCTCGGTTTGGTGCCAATGCCTCCGGACGTCTTCTGTTGTCCTGAATTCCGGGTTGTAAATCCTGTTTCTGCCATGTCCCGTCTGCTACTGAACGCACAGTTCTGAATTTCAGATTTTGTTGTTTTCAGCTCTGGAATGCCATTTCATGTAGGATATGTATCTCAGTTCCCATATTTTAAATTCTCACTTTCTCATTGAATTTTTCTTTTTCTCTCTTGAAAAGCACATCAGTCACACTTGATTTTCGTTCTCATCTGGTTACACTTTTCCGACATCGTTTCTTTCTCCGGCTTCTTGTGATTCCTGTGTTTAGCCAGTTGGTTGCTCCCTAGCATGCTTTACACTTTTCATTGTGTGCCAGACCTGTGTGGAGAGGACCGTGACCCTGATGGGGTGGTGCTTTCCCCATGAGAGGCCCTCTTTCCTCAGCGGGGCACATAGAGCCGAGGGCCTGCCGGCCTCGGGTTCGAGAGTGCTGGCTCCAAATCAGGGCTGGGCATGATTTTAGCAAAGCCTGGTCCCCAGCTGCGTCCCTTCTCTGGCCCTTTGAAAGCCTGCTGCCCTGTCCCCAGCCTGCGAACACTTGGGACACATGTGTCCCCGCAGGCTTTTGAGCCTAGCACCTTAGGTTCACATTCCTACAGAGGGAGATTCCGCTGTGCCTGGGAGGATCAAGCTCCCCCCCTCCCCTCTCTGGTGCCACTGAGCAAGGGGCCTTCTGTTCCTGCTGCAGCCCCTCAGGAGGGCGGCTCCACTGCACTTCAGGTTCTCTCCTGCTTGCTGGAGAGACCAGCCGTAACTTGTTTACTCTCTGATGTAGCAGAGTCCCTTACTGCAGTTTTCTCGGCAGAACTGGGTTGATGCCATTTTTGCCTGAAGCTTCCACAAGTTAGATACCGAGCACAGCTGGAAGATTTAGGGCAGTGATATTAAAATGGACTCTTGGGCAGGGTCTTCCCAGTGTCCCCAGGGGTGCATCCCCTTCAGCCCCAGTGTTGGATGTGGGGACGGGTTGTCAAGCTGCCCTCCAGTCCAGAGCAGCTTCCTGGCTAACGTCCATGTTTCTGCTGTCCATGTTCGGGGCGGGGCAGGCCTTACTGTGGCTGCTGTGGGCGGTCTATTGGACAAAGCAGAGGTGTCTCACCTGCCTGTGACGGCCGAGCACCCCTCCTCCCGCCCCCAGCAGCGTCTGCAGGTGCGGTGGTCCAGTGTTCACCTGACCCCATGTCCTCAGTGCCTTCCACGGGGTTGAGTTTGTCATCAGCATCGTGTGGGAGCGGTGGGACTTCCTGCCGTGAAGATGCGACGTTCTTTTGGGAGGATTCAGGGCGATTTCACCCCTGAGACGTGAAGGTGGTTAGAATGGCACCCTGGTCCACCGAAGGCCAGGTTAATGGGTCGGGTGCCCACGGCTTACAGCTGAGAAGGTCGAGATCAAGGGGCAGCAGGCTCCCTGTCGGGTGGCAGCCACATCCTCTGGAGGTGGGAAGGGCAGGAGACCCAGCACTGCCACGATGCAGGAGACTTGACTGGCAGAGGGCGTGGTCCCGTCCAGGAAGAAGGAGCCCTCGTGGCCAGGCTGCCACTCACAATCCTGTCACATCAGCGTTTTGGAGGGAACACGCTGAAGCTGACGTCGGGTGTTCTGGAGGACTCGTGATGTCTCAGCTTGAGCTGCCCTCAACCACCTTCTCAGCTTCCGGGGTGCAGGCTGTGCGCCTGATGCTGAGTCCCCAGTGGTGGTGGTGGGGCATTGTCTTTATGTCTTCATTCCAGAACCGTGAGTCACCTGCTGGGTGGCAGGTGTCTGGCTAGGAGGGGGCAGGGCTCTGTCTTGACCTGGCAGAGAAGTCCTTTGTGTGACCTGCGTGACACCTTGAGGGGCCAACCCCTCGTGTGGCAGCTGTGTTCCTGGCCTCTCAGAGACGTCAGTTCCTCATTCTCTCTGGGTCTCAGTTTCTCTGCTACGTGCAGACAGGGTTGGTCAGGGCAGGGTCCCACGTGTGTGCTGTATGGTATGGTAGCCCTGGGTCACGTGTGGTGCGCTCTGGCACTTGAAGTGTATCCTCTGTGCTTACAGGAGCTGCATCCGGGTCTCCCACGTGGGTGCAGGGGCCCGAGTACGGGGGCCATCACTGCTGCTTTCTCAGATGCATTAGCAGGGAGCTAGATTGGAAGTGGTGCAGCTGCGTCTCAAACTGGCACCCACATGGGATGCTGGCACAATGGCTTTGCCTGCTACACCCTGACACTGGCCCCTCCTTAACTGAAGTTTAAAGAGATAGCCCCGTGTGGTTACGGCTGCTCGGCTGGCTGGTGCTGGCCGGGATGGGTTCGGGTGGGTTTCATGGTACCTGGTGGTCTTCGTAGCTTTCATTCCCGCATGTGTGGTTCTTCACCTGTGTATATTTCTTCACTCAGGAATCCCTGAGCACAGGAGCTCCGTTCGTGGAATGGCAGATCCCTCGCTTTCCCCTCTCTGTGCTGTGTCAGTAGGGAGAGGAATTTTCCAGAACAAGACATAAAAATCTAAGAAAAGCTGATGTCGAGAAGAGGTAGAGATGTTGTGGGAAATAAGCTTGTGTTGCAAGACCATTGACATCAGTTAAGACCTCGGCAGCCCCACGCGGGCCCCTGAGTTAACCAGGTTCTGAGTGTGGGCCAAACCTCATTCAAGTGCAGGATGCAGTTTTCCCGTGTAAGTAATTGCCGTTGGCAAACGGGACTGCTTTCTGTTTGGAACACACAGCATGATGGCGCGTTCCAGAGCGCTTGATCCTGCATGTCTAGGCAGGATAACTGCCGTACCTCCGGCCAGGACCTGGCACGGCGCTTCTTTGAATCTTAGAATATTTGCTCTGCAAAACTGGGTTAAGTTATTCTGGGAGCTGTGCTAGTCACGTGGTAGGAGGGGGTTGCTTATTAAAGTTCAGTGCGCGGCTGCCCCCAGCTCGCAGACTTCCGCGGGCCAAGTGGTAAGAGGCAGCCTCTCCGTTTCCTGTGCCACTTACGACTCCTCACAGCGGATAGATGGCATCCTGAACTTCTAAATTCCTGTTCGCGCAGAGAGAAAGAACATTCTCCTCCCTTCTGATAGGGCCCGCTCCACAGTTCCACAACATACTCTGCAATCACGCCGTCGCGCCGACCGAGGGGGAGAGCCGGTAACACCGTTGAGCGCTCGTGCAGCCCCGTCTGCCGCGACTTCTCTCTACCCACCACGATCCTTCTCCCCTCTTTTCTCAGCAGAGCTTCCTCACGTAGCTGAAACGGCGTCAGAGGGCCATCAGGCCTCAGGCACCTGGCCAGCTCCTGGGGCTGCGTGGGTTCCCAGGGCAGCACAGGCCTCCTGACCTCCCCCGTGTCCAGCAGGCTGAACACGATGGCACATGGCTGACAAGACTGATACCTTCCTGGGGGTCCCACGTGGCCCCGGGGCAGGGGTGGGGGTATCCGCAGAGCACCCCTGCACACGGCTGCCTACAGAGAGCACGGTGTTTCCATTTCTGCCATTTTTTTGAGTCTCCCTTTTAATTTATCCTCATCCCTGCAGAAATTTGGTCATTTTCTTCCTTTGACATTAAACATTGTTATGAACTGAAAAGTATGTTTTATAGAAATGTAGGGGAACCCAAGTGCCCCTCACTAAAAGTCAATTTGATGCCTGCCTCGGTGCTGCACACGGTCTGGTCACCTTTTTCATACGATGCAATAAGTCTTTTTTAAATTTATGAAAGTTTAATGAATGGCCAGCAAGAGGAGAGACTAGTGTTATAACAAGATTAATGCCTTGGCTCAGGGGACATAGCATTTTAGTAAAATCAAAATTCGTACAGTTATCCTAGCAGGGCTTGCAACCTCTGGCTTCCTTATAAAAATGTCTAAATAAAATACTGGCAGCTGTCTTTGGCCGTTCCTCCCATCTGCTCGCTCTCCATGGCCTGAGCTGGAACGCTGTCAGGGTGGCACGGCCGGGGCCGCGGCCCCCCCAGCTGCTGTCGTTTCGGCCTGAGCAGCTGTTCAGTCTTGGAGGAGGCCCAGGGCCGGTGTCCCCTGCCCCAGGTGTTTCTGGGGAAAATGCAGGCAGTGCTGCCCACAGGCATCTGGGGTTGTTGTTTTAACACATGCATGTGGGATCTGTGCCTTCTCTCCCTGTAATTGCCACACTGCAACAGACGCCTTGTTGTGCCCATGGTTTTTGCTTTAAATGTTTCCGTTGCTGTCCCATTTTGGTGGAAGACATGGAGCTGATACTGGGGACCTTCTTTCTCCAAGGGCCACTTGGATATTGATAACATTGCTCACAGGCCACACACAATTCTCAACTTAAAAGTTAGCCTGCTGGGGCCGGCGCTGTGGCGTGGGGATAAAGCTGCCGGCTGCAGTGCCCACATCCCATATGGGCACTGGTTCAAGTCTTGGCTGCTTCACTTCTGATCCAGCTCTCTGCTATGGCCTGGGAAAGCAGTGGAAGATGGCCCAAGTCCTTGGGAGACTTGGAAGAAGCTCCTGGCTTCAGATTGGCGCAGCTCTGGCCATTGTGGCCAACTGGGGAGTGAACCAGTGGATGGAAGACCTCTCTTTCTCTCTGTCTTTCCTTCTCTCTGTGTAACTCTGACTTTCAATTAAATAAATAAATAAATCTTAAAAAAAGTAAGCCTGCTATAGATTTATTGAATTTCTTTTTTTAAAAGTTTATTTATTTATTTGAAAGACAGTTACAGAGAGGCAGAGGCAGAGAGATCTTCCGTCTGATGTTTCACTCCCCAGATGGCTGCAGCTGCCAGAGATGAGCAGATCTGAAGCCGAGAGCTTTCCACAGGTCGCCCACACGGGTGCAGGGCCCAGGGACTCGCCCACACGGGTGCAGGGGCCCAGGGACTCGCCCACACGGGTGCAGGGCCCAGGGACTCGCCCACACGGGTGCAGGGGCCCAAGGACTCGCCCACACGGGTGCAGGGCCCAAGGACTCGCCCACACGGGTGCAGGGCCCAGGGACTTGCCCACACGGGTGCAGGGCCCAAGGACTCGCCCACACGGGTGCAGGGCCCAAGGACTCGCCCACACGGGTGCAGGGCCCAAGGACTCGCCCACACGGGTGCAGGGCCCAAGGACTACGGCATCTTCTGCTCTCCCAGGCCACAGCAGAGAGCTGGATCGGAAGAGGCGCAGCCGGGACTAGAACAGGCACCCATATGGGATGTGGGCACTGCGGGTGGCAGCTGTATCCACTGTGCCACAGTGTCGGCCCCAATTGATTGAATTTTGAGTCTGACCTGTGGTTGCCTTGGCAGGGCCAGGCCAAATGATACCACAGGCCTTACATGGCCCGTGGCTGGACATTCCCCAGCCCTGCTCTTTAAATGGTCTGAGTTTAACAACCTTCCCTCCCTCTGTCCCTCCCTCCCTCCCTCCCTTCCTTCCTTTTTAAACATTTGTTAATTTATTTGAAAAGCAGAATTACAGAGTGAGAGGTTGTCCATCTGCTGGTTCACTCCCCAAATGGCCACAATGACTGGGGCTAGGCCACACTGAAGCCAGGAGCCTGGCACTTCATATAGTTTTCACATGGGTGTGGCAGGGGCCCAAGCACTTGGGTCATCTTCCACTGTTTTCCCAGGAACATCAGCATGGAGTTGGATCAGAAGTGGAACAGCTGGGGCTTGAACTGGTGCCCATATGGGATGCTGATGTCACAGGCAGTGCTTTAACCTGTTAGCACGTGACCAGCCCCCACCCCTCAGCCCCATTTCTTGGTCTGATTCATAACGTGATGGAAAACTGCTGGCAGCTGACACCAACCAGTTTATGATGTTTGTACTTCTAGTCCCCGCCCTGCTCACGTTGGGGCGTCTCAGAGGGAGAGAGGCGGCACTGTCCGGTTCTGGATCCTGCCAGGGGAGCACTCTTGAGCTGTCGTGCTGGCCTCTCTCCCCCGTCCTAGGAGCTGGGCTGCGGTCAGAGCGAGGGGCTCGCCCTGTGGACTTCACCCTGTCACTGTGCCTTCTCCTGTTTCTGAAAGGCTGGGCCCTTCAGACCCTGCGTGGACGCACGTGACCATAGAGCGTTGGGTTTTGTGTGTGCGTGGAGGGGCGGGGGGTGGTGACTTTGTTCTTGGAGATAATTTTGCGGGGGGCCCAAGTAGCCCAAGTAGAAAGTTGGTGGCAGCTGTCGTCGTGTGTCACCGAGTGGTGACGCCTGGCGTCACCTGGCACAGCCGGGCGTCAGCCAGCCAGGCCTTGGCTGTGTCTGCCTGCAGTGCAGCGCTGCCCATGCTCCTGTTTCTCTCCCAGCCCCTCACGTCCTGATTGGGTTCTCTCAGGAGGAGCCCCCGCCTGTCACTTGGATGTCCTTACTCAGTGAATTATTTATGCGTCTCAGAGACACTTTTCACGGGATGCAGTCCAAGGCGGTTGTTATTTATCGTGGAGCTCAAATCGTGGCCACTTTGGCTCCTGGCAGACTCGAGGCCAGCGCTGTTGGACATGCCGTGTTGTCTCTGGCGCTTCCTTGACTCTGCTCCCACAGCATAGCCCGCCATTCCTCTGCCCCAAGGAGCCTCCCTCCCTTTCAGCTGGAGAGTGAGGCTTGGGAACCGAGACCTGGCTGCTGGGTGTGCTCCTGTGTGGGTGCCCCGCGTCTAGCCTCCGGCAGTGGATGGCTGGGAGCTGACGTGTGCACTCACCCAGCCCCACATACACACACACATATACACACATGCACACACATACATACACACAAACCTGAGCACGCACATATATACACATACACAAACACCTATACACACATGCACACATACACAAAAACACACACATACACACAAACATGAACCCACACATATACACACATGCACACACACATACACACACATATATACACATACACAAACACCTACACACACACCTATACACATATACGCACACATACACACAAACCTGAACACACACATATATACACATACAAAAAAACCTACACACACACCTATACACACACACACACAAACCTGAACACACACATATATACACAAACACACATGCACACACATACACAAACACACCTATACACACATACACATATACACACATACACAAACACACACATACACACCTATACACACCTATACACACATACATACAAACATGAACACACATATATACACATACACAAACACCTACACACACACCTATACACACATACACACACATATACACACATGCACACAAACACATACACACAAACATGAACCCACACATATATACACATACACAAACACCTACACACACACGCCTATACACACATACACACACAAACGAACACACACATGCACACATACGCATACACACCGATACACATGCATACACACAAACATGAACACACATATATGCACACACACATGAACACACATATACACAACACATACACACACACCTATACACACACAAATCCAACAAGCATACACACAAACATGAACACACACATATACCTATATACACACATACACACATATACACAAACATACACACACCCATATACACATACACCCATATATACATACACCCATAAATATACACACCTATACACACAAACATGAACACACACATACATACACACCTATACACACACAAACATGAACACACACATATATGCACAAACACACGCATACACGAACACACACACACAGTCCTCGGTGTCTGTAACCTGTCAGCTGCACATATTAAAAGCAGTGACTTGGGGCCAAGTCTTGGAAGACTCCTCTCTCTGCCTCTGCCTTTCAAATAAAATAAATAAATCTTAAAAAAAGATTTATTTATTTGAGAGACAGAGTTACAGACAGAGAAGGGGAAAGACAGAGAGAGGTCTTCCATCTGCTGGTTCACTCCCCAGATGGCTGCAATGGCCAGAGCTGAACCAATCCTTAGCAAGGAGCCAGGAGCTTCTTCTGGGTCTTCTACGTGGGTGCCTCTTCCGGACAGACCTGGTTAAGACCAGTGTCTGCACTGCAGCCGGGAGACGCAGACGCCGCCTAGCAGGCAAAGCCCCACTGTGTTACTGCCTGTGCGGTGCTTGGAGAAAGGAGTATAGTCTACAGAATTTCTTTGTGGAGGTAGTCGGCAACGCAGCATTGACATTTGCACTGAAACAGCAGCAAGAGAAACCATGTTGTTTCAAGACCGACGGCACGTTTCCAGATACATGAACCAGCTTATTAGTTTATATTTTGAATATCTGAATGATGCATTTCGAGAACCAATAAAAATAAAGCCCTGGGGCTGGTGCTGTGCCATAGTGGGTAAAGCCACCACCTACAGAGTCCTGGCTGCTCCTCTCCGATCCAGCTCTCTGCTGTGGCCTGGGAAAGCAGTGGAAGATGGCCTAAGTCCTTGGACCCCTACACCCACATGGGAGACCCAGAAGACACTCCTGTCTTCTGGCTTCAGATCGGCTCAGCTCTGGCTGTTGAGGCCATTTGGGGAGTGAACCAGAAGATGGAAGACCTCTCTACCTCTGCCTCTTTATATTTCTGCCTTTAAATGAATAAATAAATATTAAAAAAAATAAAGCCCTGGATGTCTTCTAGTATTATTTTATGTGAAGAAAAGCAAGTATATCTTTCATAGCGTTGCTACTACTTTAGTTTTCTTTTTCTTTTAGCTATTCTATTTTCCTTTAATTCTCATTTTTGTGGTGCCTGTGGTCTTCACTTACATGTTGTTCATTACGATTGTTGATTTTCTTCGTTGTAAGCAGAGGTGCTGGAAATTTATGTGATGAACATGAAACCCTTTCAGAGACCTGGTTGTCCTTTTAGATGTTGGAGGTCACCAGGGATCCTCACCCCACACCAGGAAGTGTGGCCTAACAGACTGAAGAGGGCTGGGTGTTGTATATCCTTGTGACACTGCGTCGTGTGCAATCTTTTTTTTTTTTAAGATTTGTTTATTTATTTGAAAGGCAGAGTTACAGAGAGACAGAGGTCTTCTATCCACTGGTTCACTCCCCAGATGGCTGCAATGGCTGGAGCTGTGCTGATCTGAAGCCAGGAGCTTCTTCTGGGTCTCCCACACAGGTGCAGGGGTCGAAGGATTTGGGTCATCGTCCACTGCTTTCCCAGGCCATAGCAGAGAGCTGGATTGGAAGTGGAACCCTGGGACTCGAACCAGCATCCATATGGGTGCTGGCACTGCAGGCAGCGGCTTTACTCGCTGTGCCGCACACCTGCTCCTTCCTGCACGATGTTATCACTTGATTGTGCATTATGCAAGTTTGCACTTGACTTGGGTTTGCTGGTGGCACGGCCTGTGCAATGAGCTGGGAGAAGTGCAGACTCGCTGTCTCCACTTTTCTTCTGGTGGAGACCGAGACTTGTTCGATGTACTTAAGAAATCTGTACATCTTCTTTTGCATGTAAACCATTAAAAATAACTTGGAGTTAATTGTCCTGAAATTTTACTTTGTGTGTTGATAGGTTAGGTGTTCCTGATTCCTTTGTTAAGCATATCTTTATTTTTCTTTCATGCTTTGTCGACACAAACCTTTGAATATGGACTAATAATACGAATCTTGGTGTCGGAAAATGGCATGAAAAGCTGCTGGGATGAGCATGTGCCCCTGATCCGGACGTCCAGGTGCCTGGGCTCAGGTCCTCGTTCTGCTCTTGGCGCAGCCTCTGCTGATGCGCACTTGGGAAGCAGCGAGTGCTGGCTTAGGCACTCGGTCCCTGCCGCCCGCGTGAGGGACCTGGACGAGCTCCTGGTTCCTGGCTTTGGCCTGCCCGCCCCGGCTGTTGAGGGCGTTTGTAGCACAAGCCAACGGATGGAGGCTTGCTCTCTCCCTCTTTCCCTTCTCTCTCTTTTTGCCTTTTAAATAATTAAAACTTAAAAAAAAACTTATCAGAAACATGGATTACTAATGGTAATTACTGATGGTAGGAATGATACTTCAAAAAGTTTGTGGGGGCCTGTGCTGTGGTGCAGTAGGTTAATCCTCCGCCTGCGGCTCAGCATCCCATGTGGGCGCCGGTTCTAGTCCCGGCTGCTCCACTTCCGATCCAGCTCTCTGCTATGGCCTGAGAAAGCAGTGGAGGATGGCCCAAGTGCTTGGGCCCTGCACCCCATGGGAGACCAGGAGGAAGATCCTGGCTCCAGCCATTGCAGCCAACTGGGGAGTGAACCAGTGGATGGAAGACCTCTCTCTCTCTCTCTCTCTCTCTCTCTCTCTCTCTCTCTCTTTCCCTCTTTCTCTCTTTCTCTCTCTCTGTATAACTGTGATTCTCAAGTAAATAAATAAATCTTTAAAAAAAGTTTGTAGAAACAGGAATTAAAAGGTAAGTTTATTTTGGTGCAAAGAATTTTGAAGTCCATGGATAGTTTTTCATAACACATTTCCCATGGACTTTCTGAAGACTGCTCTTGCCCCCGTTGTTCCTGGGTTTGCGTTGCCAGACTTCCTACCGTAGAGGCGTGCACGTGCCGGGCTGGGGCTCCACCCCACTGCCAGGGGGTCCTGAAGGGCATCTGAGGCCGAGAGGCCGGGCTCTGGCATCAGGGCCCTGGTGTGATTTTGGCTCCCAGGACTTGGCGTGTGACCACCTGCCACACATGTGTTGGCCTTGAATATGCACCTGCCACACGTGTGTTGTGTCCTTGGGCTGCTCCTTAACCTCCCTGACTGCTTCTCATCTCCCAGTCTGATCATCCTTAGGTTTGCCGTGAAGAGTGAATGAGGTCACCAGTGGGAAGCCCCTGGACAGAGCTGGCGTAGGTGTGGAAACCTTTCTGTGGGGTATTTGGTTTTGAAAAGAAAAATAAAGAACAAGGAAGAAATGACCGTTTTGTTTGCCTTACAGGAAACAGGTTACAACGAGGCGCGGGTGCTGGGTGCCAGACGTGCGATGTGGCCGTTTCCTTGGCCGCGGAGGCCTGAGATGATTTTTTAAACTTGGGTGACTGCAGGCAGGGCCCCCTTACCCTAAACGTCTGACCCCTTGGAGGAAGCCACACGTGGCCTGAAGACCTCCTTTTACCGTACGTTGTCCTCACAGGCAAGTCAGGGTCCGTCTTTGAACGGGGAGCTTCGGAAGAGTGAGGCCTTGCACACGGAGGAGCTGCCGCAGTGCTGTGCTGTGGGTGGGGGCGTCCTCCCCAACCTCAGGGAGACCACCGATTTTAGCAGCAGCCAGACCCAAACAGCAGAAAAATGCGTGCAGGCTAGAAATGCACTTGTACTTTTTATGACTCGATGGCATATTTCATTCATATTTACAACTGAGTTGACGAATATGAATACGGATATTTAGAGTTATGGTAAAGTCACATTTGTCTATGTGTATGGTCCAGTTTCCAGCCCATATCTTATGGTTTAAAGGGAGAGCAGTTAATGGTTTCTGCCCATGCTACTTGGATTTTTTTTTTATTTTTTTATTATCTTCTAGCTTCTATTCTTCAGGTGTGCAGCTATTTTAGCATTATGAGGAATGATGGATGATCCCGGAAAGTTTCTTGGGAAGCACTTCTGATATTGTGCAATGCACTTGGGGTCAGCTGCACTCGACTGATGCATGATTTATCCGATGTCCCTGCCACTTCCCGAGATAAAGCTGCCGTTTTATCAAAAATGCCAGCAGCCGTGATTTAGAATTTATAAACCTCCGTTTTCAAATAATTGTTCTGATTACTTTCTGCCTTGGCAATAAGATGATAAAGGTAATTGCACACAAATGCGAGATAGCACCAAAATACAATAAAATTAACCTGAATTAGCTTGACTTGTCGATGAGAAGTATTTATGAAATGTAGTGTTGCAATAAGGGAGAGTGATATTATAGCTGGAGGTGAGCTATTGCCTTAATGTAATACTGTTTGAAATTTTAAAAAGAGGCTGCCGCCGCGCAGGGTCATCGCGCGTCTGCAGTGAAGCCGCGTGCTGCTTGTAATTGGCAGCGCTAATGCACTTGGAAGGTAATATCTGAGATTGTGTTAGGCCCGCGCACCCCTTGTAGTTGGTCTTCCCGGCCTCGGCTCCTCGCACGCTCAGGAGAAGCAGCCGTGGAATGCTGTCGGAGGCAGGGAGGCGGAATGTTTTCTTCTCGGTCTCATTGCCCCTGCTCTGAAGGGAGCCCCCGACCCCCACCACCGTCTTTGATTAAATACTCAGCGATCAGCAGTTCTGTGGTCTAGTTAATCTTTGTGAAAAACGACGTGTAAAGGAGGTTTTTGGAAACTGGCTTTGGGTCTGGGTGCTTCTTGTTTTGCCTGTGGTTCTCTGCAGCCGTGTCTTGACGCACGTCACCCTCCTCGTGACACTGCTGAGATGAAAATGTCAGCCTCCACCTACTTCACCCACATCTCCACCACAGGAACCGCAAGGCGGGCGATAGCCGTGATTTGTGCTACGTGACACACAGGTGCTCGCACGCCGCTGGGCTGGGAGCCGTGCGGGCGTCCGGCGCATGTGCCTCCAGAGTGGCGGGCAGGCGCGGTGTGCCTCATTGGACAGTCGTCTTCTGAGCATCATTGACGTTTTTCCGAAAAGCAGTGGGCAGCTTTTTACAAAGCTCTGAAGAAGATGAAGTCCGCCTTCCCACTGCGTTGCAGCTGGCTGCATTCCTGGGAAACCTCGTGTACAGTGAAACTGCGAACAGTTCCGTGTGTTTGCCTATTACACGGAATTAGCCCTTAGGGTTGGATTCCCTGTAGACGAGACACCTGAAAGCGACACAGGCTGCAGAGCGACACTGTTGTTTGATGTAGTGCTGCGTATTCCAGAACATTCTGCATTCTTCATTCCCAGCCTGTCAGTGCCAACGGCCTCCCCATCTTGTCAACAACCAAGAGAAGCTTCCAGAGTCCCAGAGGCCCTGCTGAGCGGACGGGAGCACCGGCAGCCGCCAGCTGGGCCTCGATCGGGAGTCCTGGTGCCCTCCTGGGAGGGTGCCCGTGCCGCCCCCGACACGCAGCAGCTTGGCTCCTGGCACAGGGCAGACGGCTGTGCCCCGGGACCCTCTGCCAGCATTGCCTAGTGTGGGTCTGTGTGAGTGTGCTGGGTGACTTTCCGACGTGGTAGTGAAGTTTCTAGAACTTGCCATGTGTGCTGCCCAGCAAAGACCCTGAGACAAGCTTTAAAGCTAATGCTGACTTTAGAAAGTGTAAACTCGGAGCTCTCGTTTCTTCCGGGTGACTTTGGGAGGAGGGCGCCCATCTGTTGTTTTTCCAGAGGGAATAGTGTGTCGGAGGAAGAGATTCCTGGGAAACAGAGCTAGTTGTGAATTTCTCAGGCAATAATAAGTGGAATTGAGACAGTGGGAGTGAAACGAGATTTAGTGATAAGTACCTCTGGCCACCCCGCCCCTGCACTTCTGCTTTCTAGTCCACTGCTAAGCTGGACACTGGGACTGTGGCGTTCTTAGACTCTTGTATATAAAACTGTATAGAAATATTTTATAGAAAATATCATGAAGGCTGTGGGATTGTTGCCCAGCGTGCGTTTGTATGTTAAACACCAGATCACTAATGCATCAAAAAGCAGGGTGCTTCACTGTGCAAAAACGATCACTTCAAGATGGATATTCTTGACATTTTAACTTCAGGATGAAATTGAGTTCCGCGGCGGTTCTCCATCTTCTGTGGGCGTGTCCACGCAGTCCTGTTCTCTTTAAAAAGTGTTATGAGTGACCCTGCATCTGATGCACCCGAGATGGCAAGCCCTGGCTGACTGTCGAGTGTGTCTGGTTCTTTGATTGTCTGGGGCCCTATATTTGGGAGCTGACTCCTTGTTTCTAACAGTGGCATGAAGTTGAGGCCCTGGGGTTGTGTTCTTGCCTTCCATTGGGTGCTGAGTGGCCCCCAAGGGCATCCCTAGACCCGGGGTTCTCCCCCGGGGAGTTTTGTCCCCTGGGGAAGTTTGTCACTGCAGGTGTGTTTGGCTGTCCTGGGTGAGGGTAGAGGCTGGGGCCAACGTTCGCAGTGCACAGGGCCTGCCCGCCGTGGAGAAGGGTCTGACCCCAGGTGTGCACAGGTGTGTGCAGTGCCACGGCCCACACGGCCCTTGGCCTCTGCCAGACTTGTTGGAAGCCTGGCCGCCCCACCCCGGCCGCTCCCCCTGCCTCTGCCAGCCACGCCCTGTCTCTTCTGGCAGCATCTTTTGGTGCAGACTTGGACCCCTCATTCTCAGGCTTTTCCCATCCCACCTCCTAATGCTCCTCAGCAAAAGGGCTTCCGGTTCTGGGCGTGTTCCTGGGCACTGTGCCCTAGTACCCTCTGCAGCTGCTTAGGGCAGGGAGGTGGCGGCTGGGGCGCTTTCCCTGGCTCCCGTTGATCTCCGAGCAGCCCTGTGGCCCTTTGCTCCCCTGCCGGGTCCCCCTACGTCCTGTTCCTGTCTTAGAGGTCTGGGACCTGAGTCTCCAGATGGCTGTCTGGGGCCAGCCTTCCTGGGGTGCCCCGTGCGAGCTGCCTGCTGTTGGCATTGCTACGCCAGGTGCTGGGTCCTTAACCTGCACCTCCCTGACCCTCGAATCCACCTCTCCAAAGTCCTCACCGTCTTCACGGTTCCTTCCACAAAACTTTGCTTGGTCCTTGAACTTGGGCATCTTGCTCTCCAGGGAATCTTCTCAGAGCACATGAGGGTGTTTGAAAAAGTTGTGGAAAAACAGAATTGACAGGGAGGTAGGTTTATTTTGTTGGAAAATTATTTTTGAAATCTCTGTGTATTGTTTTTTATAGTATGCCTTGTCCATGAACTTTTTAAAGATTTCCTCATTTTGATTTGGTCCTTTTTAGGGCAACTTAATAATACAGTTAAGGGTGTGGGAGGCCGCGCTGCACGGAGTCCACTCTTGAGGCTGCAGTGGACGCCTGTGTCTGGCCAGAGGCCTCCGTGTTCCGACTCCATGATGCAGGTTTTGTTCACGGTGGAGAACAAGGCCCTGGGTTCATGTCCTGGTGAGGACGTGAGCGCACGGTGAGGAGACCCGTGGCGAGGAGGCCCGTGGCGAGGAGGCCCGTGGCGAGGAGGCCCGTGGCGAGGAGGGCGCACGTCCAGAGATGCTCTTGGATCGGCAGGGTCAGGACGATGAGCCTGCTGTGCTTGCTTCTCTGCGCTCCCGGCAGGCAGGGACCCCGGGCTGCGGGTCGTTTCCTGCATGGCAGCGTGGAGGGGCAGCTCGAGAGGCAGTCTGGTGGTTCAGTGGCTCCCAGACGCGTGTGAGGCTCCCTGGCACAGAGCTACTGTGGGGCAACCCCGGAGCCGTCCCTGGAGGAAACTCCGTGTCGCCGGAGCCCGGGTTTTCAGTCCCCTCGTGGGGCAGGGGCTCTCGGCTGGGGCACGGGTACCCGGGAGTGAGCTCCCCAGCACTGGGAAGTCTTGGGCCCTGGGGCGGCCCGGCATGGGGATTGATGAGCCGAGCCCTCAGGAGGGAGCTCGTGGAGCTGCTGGAGATGGACAAAGTGACAGATGGTTTCCGCGTGACTTTATCGTGCAGCCTCGCGCCGAATTTCTTACGAGCGCTGCTGCATTAGCAGGCTTCGAGTGTGTTAGTTACATGGAGGTGGAGGAACACTTCAGTCCCCCAAATAAATGTGGATTTGCTTTCAGCACGTTCAGCCCGTCAAACTTCAGCGGCTCGGTGGAGGAGGTGGTTCTTTCTGCTCCACGACAACCCGGAGTAGACGTGGTCTACACTGCTGGATTCTGGGTGGGATAGGCAGTCCTTGCCAGGCGGCGGGCAGCACCATGTGCGGATTGAGGTTTTGTTTTCCAGCATCTGTTGCTCTGCCTTCTCACCAGGTGCTTGTCCTTTGCAGGGAGACGCTCTGGGTTCGGGGAGCCCGTGGTGGCGCCCAGTGGCACCACCCTGGCCCTCAGTGACAGTCGCGCATAGATGCCGTGGGCTAGGGTTGGAGGTGTGGCAGTGTAGACCACCCTCTCCCGGGGTATTGTAAGGCCACACCCCTTGCAGCCTATCTCAGGAAAGCCAGTATCAAGTCTGCAGTCCCCTGAGGGATGGATCCCTAGGAAACTTCACACAGGGCCGGTCTCGGAGTTGGGAGGGGAACAGCCCTGCAGAGAGTGTGAGAGGTGTGGGGCGTGCAGAGCAGCAACGGGGAGTGTTGCAGGGCTGGGCACCAGGAGAGGCATGAGAGAAGGTCGGATGACCATGCAGAACAGGGCATCGGGAGGTGAGAAAGCAGGCTTTGCCTCCCAGAAGCGGTGGCTCCAGCCCGTCCAGCTGAAGGGGTGCCGACCTCTCCAGCACGGAGCAGAATCAGTTAATTTGGCAAAACAAATGAAATAGACATCTCAGGCCAGATCGCTTACTTGATGGGAAACAGCAGATGCGGCGGGTTCTGTGGCGAGGAAGGCCGTGGGTGAGGCTGATTGCTTGTTTGGGGGAGGCGGCGCAGCCCGTGAAGTCCGGGCTCTGGCCAGGTGTGCGAGAGGAGCTGGCGGGCTGCGGCTGGCGTCCGTGCCCCTGTGACTGCAGGCAGAGCCGGGGGCCCTTGTCTGTCCCTTGCTTTACATGGGTTCTGTTTGTTTTTTCTTTTGGGTTGAAATTTTTGCCTTTCCTATATGAGATGTTTATTATTACTTACCCAAAAGTGTCTGGAATATATATTGCTTTAAGCTGTGGGATAAAGTTTCCTCTCATGATGGTTTAATTTTTATTGCATTCCCATAGTGTGCTGGCTCTTGTTCACAGGATACACATGACAGTTCCTGCCTCTCGAGACCACGCTCAAAATTGCATCTTCCGTCGGCGTCACGTGCCCGGGAACTGCGCCTCTGCGCGAGCCCCGGCTTCATTTTTCTCAGCCCCTTCTCTTTTTGCTTGCCTGGCACATCCATATTTCCTTGCACTCTGCTCATTCTGCACACGGAGTTGTATTTTACCAAGCAGAAAACAGTTTCCAGCAGTGCTGCTTACTTAATTCAGTTCCAACTTGTTTTGGGTCAGAGAATTAGTAAATCTTCTGCTAAAATTCTGGGGTGTGACGTGGGGTGCTGTCTTCCAGTGTCTAGCCAGGGGTCGCTTTGGATGAGAATTCCGCTCGGCCACATGGTTCCTCCCTAGTTGTTGTCAAGTGAGCTTTTCTGTGGTTTATGTGATTCTGGGATATGGAGGTGGCATGCTTGTTGGAATCTGAAAAAAAAACTACAGGGAGCTCACGAACTTCTATCTGAACTGTTAGGAAATCACTGAATTGCTCCAGAGACAACAGTCAATTAGCCGGAGAAGCAACAGGGCCCTGGGTGTCCCCACGGGGGTGGTGACCATCCCCAGGCGAGGGGTGGGAGCATGGAGCTTGGCGTGGGAAAGGGAGTTTGAGGCCTCGGCTCCCCTCCCCCGAGGGAAGGCTCAGAAGCAGGAGTGGAGCAGAACCGCCCTGGCCAGGGACACAGTCGCCATGGCACCCAGAGCCACCCATGGATTCCCCTTGTCCATCCTCTCGGTGACCACAGGTGACCAGGGGGAACCTGGAGTGGCTGCAGGGATGCTGGTGGGAGGTGCCACAGAGATGGCCCCTTGGGCAGCAGTGATTGGCATTTCACAGGGGCTAAAACACAACTCTGCCAAAACCAAGTGTCTAGTAGGAGACAGCATCCCGCATCCCGCATCCCGCGGGAAGACCCTGCAAGTGCGCCTGTGAGAGGGGGAGAAAGCCTGGAAGATGGCAGATGTAGTTCGTCCTTCTCCCTGACCCTGTTCTGGGAGCGTGTGTGCTGGCCTTGGGGTGCCGGACCCCTCCCCTGAGCCTCCAGGCCCTCTGCGGGGTGGTGGGGGGGTGGCACCTGCTGTGCACCTCAGCTGAGCAACCTAGGATGGACGGACTGTGTGCTCCATGGAAATGCTGCAGACAGACCTCCCGCTAGGGTCAGCCTGAGGCTCCCTGGTGATGGCAGTGAGTTTGGTAATTGTATCGATCTGCGTGTGCATAGTGATAAAATGGGGAACATGCAGGAAGCAGATGGTGGGGTTGGCCACAGGGCAAGGACAGGGACTAGAAGAAAGCCAGGGCCCAGAAGCAAGGCCCAGGCTCCGCACAGCATCCCGGATTGAGGCCCTGACTGGGGCTGGTTCGCGCTGTTTTACAAAACCGCGTTCATTTGCTGCCAGTTTTTCAGGGTGAGATGGAGACCTCGGGGTGGCTGGGGATCCAGTGGGCTCAGCACCTACCAACGGCAGCAGGCCTCTTCGGTGGTTTAGTGGGAGCTGCGGAGCCCGCAGAGGTGGGGAGGGTACTTGGAAGGGTTCCTATAAAATAAAATCAAAGCATTGGCTTATCTTCAGAGCAAATGTCTGGCACAGCCGTGGAGACGGTGCTTGGGACACTGGCATCCCGTGTCAGTGTGCCTGAGTCGGGTCTGGGTGACCCCGCGGTTCCAGCTTCCCGCTGGCGTGCACTCTGTGAGGCTCATGTGTCCCTGCCACCTGTGTGGGAGACGTGGATTGGGTTCCCAGCTTCAGGCATTTGGGGGCTGCACCAGTGCACAGGAGCACTCTCAAAATACACGGATTTACACACTTGTGTAAGAGATAGGCCTCCTTTAAAGGTGCAGAGAATCTTGGAATCCTTGATGGGAAGAGTGTTCAGAAAGGACATGCAAAATGTGGGTAATGAAAAACTATGTGTGGATTTTATTAACTAATTATTTATTGCACTAGAGCAAGCTCATCTTTCAGTCCCGTTTGTCATGAACTTTCCGAAGTCTTCCTACAGGCCTCCAGCCTCCCTCCTCACCTGGGTGCCTGGGCCCACAGCATCACCTGGGCCCACAGCATCAGCCAAATATGAATTCGCCTTTGCACATGCTGCGCCCGGGGGAGGGACACTCAGGAGGGGGCAGCTCCCTCCCAGAGCTCTCTTGCTGGCCCATTTGGCCTTTGCAGGGCCCAGTCCTGGGGGTGTGGCTGGCTGGGAAGGGCCTGGAGGACAGTCTCCGCCCCCTTCCCGCTTTGCACAGCTCAGTGTGGCACTGGGGAGGCAGGCCCGGTTCTGCCCCTGCGGGCACTGGGGAGGCAGGCCCGGTTCTGCCCCTGCGGGCACTGGGGAGGCAGGCCCGGTTCTGCCCCTGCGGGCACTGGGGAGGCAGGCCCGGTTCTGCCCCTGCGGGCACTGGGGAGGCAGGCAGGAGATGTCACTCCCTCAGCAGTTGCAATTTCCTGTGTTTGTGGGCCACCATCAGTGTTGCTTGCTTCATGTTTTTTTTATGGTTACTTTTATTTTTTTAATTTTTAATTAGTTTTTAACAGATTCAATATAGTTTCTAGATGCAGTTCGAAGAACATAATGGTCCCTCCCCCCCTTCTTTCCTTTTTTAGTTTTTGAGATAACATATTTTAAATT
>CM027398.1:70818640-70854805 GCA_015711505.1 Sylvilagus bachmani
TTTCTTCCTGGGGAAACCGGAACTCGGGAGTGGCTAACCTGGGGGGGAATTCCTCGGGTCTTTCACCCCGACCGGGACTAGAACCCGGTGTGCCGGCGCCGCAAGGCGGAGGATTAGCCTGTTGAGCCACGGCGCCGGCCAAGCATAACATTCTTAACCATTGGTTTGACAAAGATATAAAACAAAGTTTTACAAAGCTACGTTTGCAGCAGTATTGATACACACGGGCATTTCTTTCTTTTGTTTTTTGATTTAAAAAAATAATTTTAGCTCCCGCAGGTAAAAGAGAACACGCAATATTTGTCTCTCTGGGGCTGGCTTATTTCACTCAACATGATGTCCTCTGGTTACATCAATTTTGATGCAGATGGTAGAATTTCATTCTTTTTAAATAGCTGAATAATATTCCGTTGTGTATACATCCCATCTTATTTGTCCATCTGATGATGGAAGCCTTGGTTGGTTCCAAAGCTTGGCGCTGTGAGCAGTGTGCGGTGAAGATGGGGTGCAGGTCTCTCTGGTGCAGTGTGTCCACGTCTTTTGGGTAAATGCCCATCGTGGGCTTGTTGCATCATAGGACAAGGCTACGTCTGGTTTTTAAAGAAATCTCCATGCTGTTTTCCTCAGTGGCTGCACTAAGATTCCCACCAACAGAGTTCCCCTTTCTCCACATTCTTGCCAGCATCTGTTCCTCTCTGTCTTTGGGGTCTCAGCCCTCCGACAGGGTCTGGAATCCCATTGTGGTGTTCATAAGCATTTCCCTGAGGGCTGGTGGTGCTGAGCCTCTTCCTACATTCCTTGGCCATTTAAGGAACCTGGTGAAAACAGCGCTGCAGTTGCTCATTTTGCTTTTCCTGCTACAAGTTGATTTAAATCTAAACTCTTCTCACCCTTGGTGGCAGGTTCCACACCCTAGGGCCACCCACCCTGCCCTGTGGCTTCCCCTCCTGGGCACCTGGAAAATCCATCTTGGTTTTTCAAGACGGCTGTGCTGTGCCTAGTCGGTAAGGGTCAGAGAAGCAGCCTGCAGGGGTAGAGAGATGCGGGTACACAGCTATCAGTATTATTTTTAAATGGTTATTGATTTATTCTCATCTACTTGAATGGCAGAGTGACAGAGAAATTGAGATCTTCCATCTTCTGGTTCCCTTCCCAAATGTTTGCAATAACCAGTGCTGGGCAAGGCAGAAGCCAGGAGCCAAGAACTCCATCCAGCTCTCCTGTGTGGGTGGCAGAGACTCAACACTTGAGCCATCATCTGCTGCCTTCCAGAATATGTTAGCAAGAAGATGGATTGGAAGTAGAGCTGCTGGGATGTCAGTGGCACCCCGGTGTGTGTTGCCAACATCCCAAGCAGTGGTTTAACCCGCTGTGCCACAGCGCCTGCCCAACAAATACTAACTTGTTTTTAATGCAGAAAATAATTGACAAATAGTCCATAGCACTTGATTGTAAGTGCATTTGGTAACTTCGGTGACGCATGTTGGTGAGGATGTGGAAAAGCTGTGACTGCATTGTTGGGAGAATCTAAAATGGTGCAGTTGCCTTGGGAAGCATCTTTGCAGTCCCTGGAAAATTAAACCCAGTGACTGCATGGCCCCGCAGCTCTGCCCCAGGTGTGTGTGTGAAAGAGTTGAGAGCAGGGTGTGGCACACCCGTGTTCCCAGCAGCCTAGAAGGAAGCGATGAAGGAAGCCTAGAAGGAAGGCCTAGAAGGGAGCGATGCAGGCAGCCGTGGAAGGGTACGTGGAGGAACAGCGTGGAATGTGGACACTTTTCGTCACTGCGTGGAATGCTGGGGCACCTCTTGCAGGAAAGGAAGGGGCTTGCTCCAGCTCGCAGTGCTGGGCAGTCGCGGTGCCTAATTGGATGGCCCCGTGGGTTTGCCCGCTGGTGACGGTGTCCTGCTGATGGGGGAAGGTGGCACAGAGCCTCCTGTGGCAGGAGACAGGAGTGTGTCTCTGTGACCTTTCTAAAGCCACCAGGAACCAGACCAAGGCCCTGCACCCTCACAGCCCAGTCGCAGGCCACTTCCCACGGGCCCTGGCTCTGAGTGCCACCGCCAGATGTTCTTGCTCTGTTGGGGCCGCTACCGTGAGGCTTCGGGGACTTTAAAACCAAAGTCACATGCAGTGGGTAGTATGCAGACTTGGAAAGGGAGGGGATCCCGATGCGTGCTCCAGTGAGGACGGGACAGAAGACGTCATCGCCAGCTGACACAGGCAGTTCCCACAAAGCCAGGCATGGTGTCGGTTCACCTACGTGGGGCTCCACCAAGGGGGAGATTCCGAGAGGGAGCAGAATGCTCATTCCCAGGGCTGCGGACTGGGTAAGGATCAGTAAGGGTAAGGTTGGGGGTGGTGTGGAAGTTTTGGATGTAGATGGAAGTGACAATGCACTGTGAATGTGTTTGATGCCATGAATTATTCGCTTGCAGATGCTTAGCATGGTAAGTACTGAGTGTATTTTGCCGTAGTAAGAACGAGTATACTATTTCGTAACTTTTTTACAAGCCTTTTTAATTTCTCTGAAGATTTATATGTTCATTTGAAAGGCAGATTTAGGCAGGGAAAAAAGAGATCTTGCATACACTGGTTCACTCCCCAAATGTCTGCAATGGACCAGGGGAGGGGGAGGGCCAGGCTGAAGCAGGAGCCAGGAGCTTCATCCACATCTCCCATGCAGAGGCAGGGGCCCAAGCGCTTGGTCCGTCTTCTGCAGCTTTCCCAGGTGCATTAGCAGGGAGCTGGATTGGGAGCGGAGCAGAAGGGACTCAAACCAGCACCCGCTAGGCCACAGCGCCGGCCCTGTCTCATAACTCTTATGCAGAGGGAGCTCTGGGCTGCTGTGTGTGGTGCACCTGGCTGATGTTGTCCAAGGCTCCTGGCTGAGGGCAAATGGCTGTGGACAGGTGGGCCCAGCAGTGCGGGCTCCGCGTGCAGGGGCTGTGAGCAGCCTGTCCTTCAGCCTAGTGAGCAGGGCGGCAGCTCCCAGCACTTTGTTTCAGAGAGAACAGAAGCTCTGGACTCCCACAGGACACTGCAGGCAGCGTTCAGGAAACACACCTGGCCGCCTTCCCCTTCCGGAAGGGGCTTCCCGCCCTGTGGTGCCATCCCAGGTAGTCTCGCAGAAACAGAACCGCGAGGTCCTTGCTTAAATGTCAGGCGGGGCTGTGGAGGACTTTGCTCACTCAGGTGCTGTGTGAGGGTTCAGGAGGCAGAGTCCTCAGAACTCCACCGTTTCCGACAGCCTGGCTTTTCCCTCCGATTCAGATTCCCTTGGAAATTAACACTGCAGAGCTATGAGATTTTCATCTCGGAATGTTGCTTGAAGAATAGATTCTACTGTAATTTAGACAAAACAGGCCTGCTAAATGGTGTGATAACAGACTCAATGTTTTACGTTTTTGTTAATTTTTGAAATGCATTGCAAGGTTTTCCTGTGGTGGTGTAGCGAGGATACACACACACACACACACACACACACACACAGTGATATGATCACACGAATCATTTATTTGAGCAGGGATTGGATATAGCTTACATATAATTTTATAATAAGTCCCTTTTTCCAAATGAAAATATTTGCATAGTACTCTGTCATGGTTTCATTTGCAGATAAATTGATGACAGGTTGGTCTTTGTTTTTATTGAGTCAGATTCTGTGTGTAAATGTGGTTTTTATGGTTATCTCGCCCATATATATAACAAGTACCTTGGATAACTTGAGGCAAAAGTGATTTTTCTACATTAAGCATTAAATTTTCATTTAAACCGTTGAGATTTTTCCTAGTTCAGTCTGATGCTGTCATTCTTTTATCTTCTTTTTTGCATACAGAAAGTGCTGTGTCCTCGCCAGCCCCATTCATAGGTCACAGCCTGGCCCAGCTGACAGAGTTGGGGCCCTGTGGGGGATGGGTTTTGAATCTTGCATGGACTCAGAGCTCTGAGAGAGGAGGCCCCGAGAGCCAGCCCCTCCTGCCATGTAGGACACAGAGGGAGAGGTGGAGTCGCTCCAGGCAGGGAGGCCGTGGGCGTTCGATCTAGGATGTGCAGCTTCCAGAACTGTGAGGAGTCCTGTCTGTTATTTATAAATGCCCAGGCTGTGGGACCTTGCTGCGCAGCCTAAGTGGGCACCCCGAGATGGCCTGGCCCTGTCTCGCTCTCAGCATCGGCACGGTGGAACTGGGTGCCCCCGGGGACTTCCCGCCGCCGCCTTGTCTCTGCAGACTGGCAGGCCTGAGAGGAAGGGTTTGTAGTCCCCCTTGGTGCTGGGTCTCAGCGGCCCGCGCACCTGTGAGGCCGTGCGTTCAGGGCCCTGGTGTGCTCCGTGTGCCCCAGGGGCCCAGAGTCCAGCCAGCGCGAGGCACAGCCTGGGTGATTCCACGTGTGAGGGGCTTCAGAGGGTCTGTGGACAGATGGGCTTAAAAGGTGCCTGTTTTGGTGCAAAACCATTCAAAGTCCGTGCATCTTCTTTTCATCATAAGCATTTTTTAAATGACCTTTTCAGACTAATTGTGTGTTGGGTGCTTGTTGGAGGGGTGCTGCCGGGGTTCAAGTGTGCAGACTGCGTGCGTCGGGGCCGCATCATGTGGCTTTACAGTCGTAAGTAAAGATCAAGGCACCCTTAACTGGATCACTGGAGGGAAAATTGACCTTTGCCATAGCTTCAGCCCCACACTGAAGTACCACATCTGTTTGTGGGCAGGAGCGTGGGGCTGTTTGCCTATGGATTCTGGATCCAGCTCCAAACGTGTTGTGGCCTTTGACTGTGACCACCATTTAAGCCAGAATTTGAGACGGTGACATCTTGGCCATTGGACCTCAGCGGGTAAAATTTCAGTGTGTTTGATCCAGCAGTTACAGCGCTGGCTAAGATGCCCACGTCCCCCGAGGGAGCGCCTGGGTCTGATTCCTGCATCCAACTCCTCCGTCTAGCTTCTTGCTGATGTAGACCCTGGGAGGCAGGGTCTGGGATGGCTCAAGTTGTTGGGTCCCTGTGAGAGAGACGTACATGGAGTTCCCAGCTGCTGGCTGCAGCCTGGCCCAGTTCAGTTGCAGGCAGCTGGGACGTGAATCAGTGGGCGGGAGCTCTGTCTGCCTGTGTCTTCACCCCAGATTTCTAAATTCTGTGTTCATAAGGGTGGTAGCAGGTGCAGCGGGCAGGAGGAACCGTTGCTGAGACGGCCTCTGGGACGTTTCTCGCACATTTGATGTCTCTGGTTACTGCTAAGAAACACAATCAAGTGAGGCGAGCAAAGCCAGCATTCCTGAGGGGTCTCAGGGTTTGTTCTGACTAATGAGTGGTGGTCATCAAGGGAGCAGGGCCTGTCCCCACTGTCCGCTTTCAGCCCTGCCTGCTCACTGTAGCTCATGTTGGGTTCAGGTGGCCTAAGTCTTATTGGTTCCCAGCTCAAGCATCCAAGGAAGAGCTCCTGACAGTTTGTACATCAGTTTTCTGAATATTTTATCGTGAGCTCATCTCTCCCCAGCCCCCTGTTCTCGTTGCTGCATTTGAAGTCCAAGGCGACAGCCCAGGTTCCTGTCTCTGATGTCCACATGGTGGCTGCAAGATCGTCACACCTGACGTCAGCTTTCCCGTTGGTGATGTGGTGCTGTGGGGTTGAGCCATTGCCTGTGGCGCTGGCATCCCATCGGGGCGCTGGTTCTAGTCCCGGCTGCTCTGCGTCCCATCCAGTTCTTTGCTAGTGCACCGGGGAGGACAGTGGAATTTGGCCCGATTACGTAAGCCCTTGAACTCATGTGGGAGACCTGGGTGAAGCTCTTGGCTTCAGCCTGGCCCAGCCCTGGCCACTGCAGCCATCTGAGGAGTGAACCAGCAGATAGAAGACCTCTCCACTCTCCCCTCTCTCTCGCAGAGAAGGAAATGGCCCAGAGGGACCCTGTGTGCTCAAGGTCACTTGGGGCCCTGGCCTGCTTTCTTCTGTCTGGGCAAAGCCTGTCCCCCACTGTAACTCACGTGCCACTGCCTGGGACTTGGCTGAATGGGCGTCTCCCTTTTCCCGCGACAGCTTTCCGTCAGTACCCAACACGATGGGTGAGGGCAGCGCCGTGTGCAGGCCTTGCGTTGCAGATGCATTGTGGCTCAGGGACGCTGAGCCGCTGTGGGCCTGCGGCAGTGAGCATCCCGTGGGAGGGTGGCTCTGTCCATCCTCACCGGGAGGGTGTGTGACAGCCACAATGGGCGCCACCGCTCAGTGTGCGCCCTGCGAGGTGTCCAGTGTGTCCAGCGCCGGGGCTCTGCCTTATGTACTGTGTGTGGTGATGGTGATGTCAGCCTTTCGTTGTGACGGCAGAGCAGCAAGGAGAGCTGCTGACGACGTGGAGAAATGTGTTCTGGCTCACGTTTCGGGGGGTCACACTCCAGGGTTTGGTGGCCCCGGGGTTTGGCATCTGGTGATGGCAGAGTCCCCGGGTGACACAGCTCTGGGAGCACGAGGGAGCGTGGGCAGAGAGGGTCAGTGGCATGCTGGGCTGCAGAGGCCGGGGCCAGCTGCTGTTAGGACAGCCCTGCAGGGAGACCTGCCTTCCAAAGGCACCCCCCAGCGCCTCACTGCGCCCACCAGGCCCCGCCCTAATCACCATGATTGGGCTGTTTCCTTCCTCTCACAACCGTTGACTTAGGACTGTGGGGCTTGGATGTGGGGGGGTCCTGCAGTCGCATCCCCTTCACACCAGAGCAGACAGGAAACAGACGCAGTCTCCTGCGAAACTGACTCTGGTGGCATTCACTCAGGTCACTTTCTTAAGGGATGAAATGTTAGGAAATATTTATTGGTTTTTTAATCTTTTTTATTTTCTTTGAAAGGCTGAGTGACAGAGACAGGCAAGGCGGACCAAGAAAGAGATCTGTCTGCTGGCTCACCCTCCAGAGGCTGCAGAGACCCAGTCTGGGCCAGGCGGAAGCCAGTGCCTGGAACTCCATCCGGTCGTTGACATCATGGAGGTGTCCAAGGACGTAGGCCATCTCCCGCTGCTCTCCCAGGTGCATTAGCAGGAAGCTGGACGGGCAGCAGAGCAGCCGGGACGCCCACCAGTGCTCCATTTGGGGACGCAGGCAGCGGCTCAGCCCACCGAACAACACTGGCAGTGTTTTATACATTTTAAACTATCAAACATATTTGGAAAATTACTTGAAATGTGTATAAATGAGAGTACTTCATAAATTGTGGAAATGTAGGGTCCGACACCAGCATTTCATACGAGCATCAGTTCGAGTCCCAGCTGCTCCACTTCCAATCCAGCTCCCTACTAACAGCCTAGGAAAGACGCAGAAGATGCAAGTTCCTGGGCCCCTGCGCCCACGTGGGACACCTGGATGAACTCCTGGTTTTGGTTTTGATTTGACCTAGCCCTAGCCATTGCAGCTGTTTGGGGATTGAACCAATGGATAAAAGGTCTCTCTCTGTCTCTGTCTCTGTCTCTCTCTCTCTCTGTCTCTGTCTCTCTCTCTCACCCCATTACACCCCGTAGCTCCGAGTCTCAAATAAATGAATCTTTTTAAAAATTGTGCAAGGGTGGACTTAAAAGATAAATTTACTTTGGTGTAAAAAATGTTGAAATTGGTAGTATTTTTGTGATGTGAATCACCTGTGGAATTTTTGATTTCCACTCACATGCATGGATTTCGCTCAGTTTTCTCCCAAGATAAGCTGGTATTTTAATTCCATTTTTCTAGGACCTTGGTGCTCTGAGGCAGGGTCTAGCTGCCGTGTGCGGTGTCTCAGCAGGGCCGAGCGCTGCCCTGGTTCCTCTGAGCTTTCTCAGCGATTGTCTGGGACCCTGGGCCCAGGGTCTTGTTGACTGGCAGGTTGCCTGTCCTATGATGTCATTTTTCTGTAAGCCCGGCCTAGTATAAATTTTGTTTTAACGGTCATAATTAAGATTTTGAGACTGCTTAGCTGTCTTTGAGGGGAAGGACCTACCTGTCCCTTCCTCCAGGGAAATAATTAATCACCAGGGAATATGGATTTCGAAGAATTTACTGTAAGATAGAAGACTGGTATTTTATTCTTGCATTTATTAGTATTTAATCAAACGGAAAGTGCACTTTTGGTGTGGAAATCTTGGCCACAGCTGCAGGATTAGCCTGAATTATTGTTTAAAGAGTAAGAGGTGTAGAATTATATGCTCAAGTTATCAAGCTGCAGATAGGTTTTGGGCCTAATGTAACCGATTTAGAACATAAAATTTCCTGCATGCAGAGTGGGGCCTCGGCTGAATCGTCTGGGAGTGGGGGTGTTTCCGTGGCTGCCTGGCCTTGTCCCTCTGCCGGCCCTGGCCCTGGCCCGAGCCTGGTGCCGTCAGTGCCCAGCGCCTTCACTGGCACTGGAGTGTGCGTGTGCTCTTCTTCTCAGGGTGCTGAGTCAGCAGTCACCGCGCATTTGCCCCTGAGGGTCTTTCATCGAAGAACATCTGTTCTTGGTCCTGATTCTGACCTGGGGACTTCATCCCGCTGGCTCTCGGCGTGCCCAGGCCCCGGTGCTTAGTCTGCCCTGTCCCTCCGGGGAAATTCCAGAATGCATCTGTGGCCCGGTCTCTGTTGGGGTAGGCGTCGGGTTTACCAGGGTGGGGAGGGGCCCATCCTCCATGGCCGAGGACCCCCCGGCAGTCGTGTAGACTTGGCTGTGCCTTTGGGGAGGGCACCAAACTTGCCGAGCGGTCAGTCTCCCGGGCTTCGTTGGCTCATGCCTGGGCCAGACCTCAGAGCTCAGCCCTGAGGTGCACAGGAAGCCCACAGTCTGCAGGTGTGGGAGGGGTGACACAGTGACGCTTCATCATGGTCATGGAAACTCGCATTTGTGTCATCCTCACGTGCCCTGAAATGTTTCTCTCGTGATGATTTTTCTACCATGTGAAAAGGTGGGAAGTGTTGTGGCCCGCTGACCACATAGGACGCCGTGGAGAGCTGGGCTTGCCCTGTGGCCTGCTGACCCACCATGGGGTCCGGGCAGCTCTGGGTCCTCCTGGAGGGCAGTGTGGGGGCCAGGCATGGTCTCAGGGCCCCAAAGAGCTGTGTCTCCACGTGCTTGCGCAGAGCTCAGGGCCGGCAGTCAGCACGGCGACTGCCACCCCCGGTGCCCCTTCTGCCTTATTTGAGGAGCGGGGAGGCTGCACTAGGGCGGACGCTAGGAGGGACCTCAGTCTCACTCCCAGTCCCCGTAGGGACCTCGTGCGAGTGGAGCCGAGCGATGCCCTGGGCCTGTTCAGATCTCAGGTGGAGCCTCTGGGCCTCTCAGCGTCGCTGCCACTGCGATCTGCAGCGTGCAGGTACCCAGTGGTCACTTCCTGAAGCTGGGGGATAGGTGTCTTTGCTGATGTTGTGTAGAAACGGAAGCTGCACAGCCTTGTGTGCTCCCTGAGGGGTCTTGATACAGACAGGACTGTGCTCCCCGGATCCCCCTGCTGTGGCAGTGGACAAGAAGTCCTTGGTCATGCGGCCTGGGAAAAGTGGGGGGAACGTGAGGGAAATGGGGAATCCATGGGTCGGGGGTCCCAGTGGTAGCATACCCCAGGTTTTACTCAGGATTCTTAGCATTGAGCACTCTGCTGGCTTTGTGGAATGCACTTGGGGGCACTGACGAAGGGAGAGGGGTCCACAGAGATCGGCGCAGGGGAGGGACTCGCTGCATTTGGGCCGCCGGGCCCCATCCCCTTGCTTCAGGCGGGAGGTGTCCCTGGTGCACAGGCCATTCCTGCAGGCTGGCTGGTATCCCCAACAGGGGCTCTGGGGACCCGTGCTGAGCAATGTCAGTGCAACAGGAGGTGCTGCGCCTTGTGAGTGCGCACGAGGCTTTGAACCTGAGCCTGGAGACAGACGTCCTCGTGGACCCTGGCATTGGCTAATGGTCGTGAGTAGCAGGGTACAAAACCATACCTGCAGACACTGCCCACACAGAGCAGGCGGCCGCAGCCGCTGGCCGGCTGACTGGCCCCATGCCAGCTCCTCCTGGGCGAGGTTGGTTTTGGTCTTGTGCTGCCTGGCAGGGGCGTGCGAGGCACGTGCCCCTATCCAGGCCTGGCTGGGTGCGGCGCGGTGCAGTCCCCGGCCCCCGGCCCCCAGCCCCCGGCGGGTGTCTGCCGGTTGGGCCCGTTCTACCTAATTGGGAGAGCTGGCATCAGGCTCCAGCCTCCGCCCGCTCGCTGAGTTACTCATTCTCTCAGAAGTCAGCTAACTTTACCCAACTCGAGAGGCTATGAAGAATGAGGTTATTTTCTGCATGACATATTTAAGCCGCGGCTCCCTAAGACATAGCAGGTTAAGAACTGACATTTCATTCTGAGCACTAGCCTGCCACCCTCTTTTCTCCCCGTGACAGACTGTCACTGTGCCGCTCGGAAGCGCGTCGGCACCTGAAGCGCTGGAGGCTCTGAGGGATGTGCTGCTGGCTGGTGGGGGCCTCGCTCCCCCCGCCCCTGGCCGGAGCCCTGTGTGGCGTGGGCCTGCCCCCGGTGCCTCCTGTCCCTGCCCCAGGCCCTCGGGGCTGTCACGGATGCTGCGTGCAGCGTAGCTGCAGGGGAGCTAAAGGAAAGGTGCGCGTTTCTTGCTGTCTTCCCTTACAGCAAATCGCGGGTTGTACATGAATCATTCCGGATCAGAGCTGAAGCTGGGCATGTCAGGTGCGAATGGGGGTGACATGAGGGCGGGGTGCCAGGCCGTGGGTGTCAGCCGGGCCGGGAGGCCGCGGGGCTGGGCTGGCCAGGTTGCTCTGTGGTGTGGCGACTTCCTCCTTCCCGAGGTTCTGCCGCACAGGGGCGCCGTGTCCTCTGACCACTTCCCCTTGTCGGAAGGACTTTGGCTTCACCCAGACATCTTGGAGGTGGCTGACATATCTGTTGGTAGCCGGGTGTCCATTGTAACCTGTTGGGCCAAAGCCGGGGTGTGAGCAGGAAGGTGTCCTAGGGCCTCGTGTGTCCCTGGGAGCCTGCAAGTGTGGAGGAGGCAGAGCGGCCAGTGTCCTTCTGAAGCCAAAAGTGTGGCTCCTGCCACGGAGAATTCCAGAAGTTCCAGGGCCCGAGCCGCTGCCTCTGCCTGCCTGTCCTCTGGCCGCCTTGGAATGTGCAGTGCGTGTAGATAATTGTCCTGCGGTGTCTGGGGACAGGACCAGAGGAAAAGCTCTGCTCCGTCCGTTTCTGGCCCCGGGTTGGTGGAATGTGTGACGGCAGAGCCCAGGGCGGGCCGGCTGCACGGTGTTCCGCCTGCGGCTGTGTCTCCGTGACCCCTGTGCGGTGTGTACTCCGGTGTGGTGTGGACACGCTGGCCACTGGGACCCTCTGCCTCGTGGGCCATCTTTGTGGGGTGTGTCTCTGGTCTGGTGGCTCAGAGAGCGGGAACGCTGTGCAGGAGACATGGTGGGGGCTCACGCAGGCCTTCCGGTGGGCCTTCTGCTGCCACAGACCCGTTCCTGGTAGATCCAGCGGCGTTTGGCTAAGGCACAGGGAAGGGAGTGGGAGCTGCCACAAGGGGATGTTTTCGAAGGCGGCTGATGTTCTGGGATTGCTGGAGTGTTTGTCAGGACTGGGTCCAGGTAAGCTTCCCGCGTGTGTTTCTGTGTCGTACGTGCTGCTTCTGCACACGGGGACACGGGCAGCCGTCCTCTGCTGCTTGCTCACCAGCTCCGGCTGCACGGACCGACTCACAGAGGTGTCTGAGCATCAGGACGGGCGGACAGCTACCTTCCTGCGTCACTCACGTGCAGTTCACGAACAGCCAAGAAAGGAAAACCGGGTTCTAAGTGTGTGCTTCAAAAATTTTGTGGGAAACTGAATTAATAAGTTTGTTTGGTTGCCAAAAAGTTGAAATTCATGCAGTATTTTCACAAACCACATTTTCTGTAAATTTTAAAGGAAACATTTGTTTATTTGAAAGAGAGAACTTCCATCCACTGGTTCACTCCCAAGATGCCTACAATAGCTGGGAGGGGGGTAGGCCAGGCCAGAGCCAGGGACCAGGAAGTCCATCTGGGTTTCAGATACCGGTGGCAGAAACCCCAGTACTGGGGCCATCGTCCACTGCCTCCCAGGCACATCAGCAGCGAGCAGGATTGGAAGTGTGGAGTCGCTGGGATTTGAACTGGCGCTCTAATAGGGGATGTCAGCAACAGTGGCGGCTTAACCAGTTCCGCCACAAGGCCTGGCCCTTCTGTAGGCCTCATGAACATCTCTTACATGTATGGATATCAAGATTTTTTGCACCAAAATAAACTGATTCCATTTTTCCTGAGCTTTTTGGAGATCCTTTTTTTTTTAAGCATGATTTTTGAACGTTCAAAGTGCCAGTTTAGGAGTGCGTGTTTGGGACGCCTGCTGCCGTATCACAGTGAGTGGGTCCGAGTCCCCTGCTACTTCCAGTTCCGTCTTCCTGTTAACGTGCACCCCGGGAGGTAGTAGGTGGTGCTCAAGTAGTGGGGTTCCTGCCACCCACATGGGAGACCTGGGTTGGGGACCCAGCTGTTGCAGCATCTGGGGAGTGAACTAGCAGATGGGAGCCCTGCCTCTTTGCAGTGTAAATATGTAAATAAATACAGTTCTTAAAAGTTCCTTTTAGGAGCTGGTGTTGTGGTACAGCCTGTTAGGATGCTGCCAGCAGTGTCAGCACCCATACGGGCGGTGGTTCGAGTCCCAGCTGCTCCACTTCCCATCCAGCTCCCTGCTGATGCACCAGGGAAGATGGGCCAGGTGCTTGGGCCCCTGCACCTACTCCTGGTTCTTGGCTTTGACCTGGCTGTTGTGACCATTTGGGGAGTGAACCAGCGGATGGAAGATCTCTGCCTCTCCCTCTCTTTCTTCTGTGACTCTGCCTTTCAGATAAATAAAAAATCTTTTTAAAAAGTTTGTTTCAGGTGCCTGTGTCTAGAACTATTGGTTTAAAGAGCAGGGCACAGGTTTCCTCGGCCTTCCCTCTCCTGACACATGGGCCTTTGCCTGCTGTTTGGAAGGTGCCGCCTGCCATGTATTTGCAGATCTGAGACCCACGGGCCTGGGTGCTTCTGGAGCCCGCTGCTCCCACTGCCCCCAGGGCGCCTGTCGCGGAGCGTTCTTGGCCACCAGGGAGTCGTTGATCAGGCACGGTGACCAGGGCGGTGCACCCGTGTTCCAGCGTGTCCCGTGTGAGCCCGGCCGTGTCTGTGGAATGTGGCTTCTGCCGCCGCAGTCTTGTCTTGAAAGGCCTCGCGGTGTAACTCTGGTGCTGAATTTATCCTCTGTGCTCGCTGGTGTCTGGCATCCCAGGGGTTTAGCCACAAACCAGGGGAGTCTCGTCCCCTTGCCACCTTGGCGTGAGGGTCAGGGCCCCTCAGGACCAGTGCTAGGCAGCACCTTCGGCCGACCCCACCCGACACCCCCCGGGTAGTGGTGTGTTGCACCTGGCAGAGCCCAGTCCATCTGGTTACACCCTTCTGGGTCCCTAGGGCAGGCTGAACAGAGCCATTGCTCCAGTGGCCCAGTGCAGATCCACTGGGGCTCCCGGTGCTCGCCCCACAGGCCGGGTCCTTGCCTTCTGCCCAGCGTGTCCGTCCCCATGTTGCCCTTGGTGGTGGGCAGTCCCGGTCAGTCCCTCCCCCTCCTCTGAGGCCAGCTCTGGGGTCAGGTGAGAGGCGTGCAGAACCCCTGTCTTCCTAATGAACACGGCCCCCACGCCCGATCTTCGGGTGGGCTGAGCCTGAGAGGGGGCCGGCAGGTGCCTCCTGGTGCTTCTCCCTGATCCTCTGTTTGGCAGGCGGACGGCAGGCCTGGTTTTCATTTCGTAACGACTTTGTGGAGGGCTTGTGAGGCGGACAGCTCTGCTAACCCCGGTCTCCCTCTCACACAGGCAGAGCCCACGTGGTGCGGCCTTGGGTGCCGGGTTTGAAGCTGCCTAGTAAGAAGCAGGGACCCCCGTCCTCGTGGTCTGTGTAGGGATTTTCCTTGCATAGGACAGGGACAGTGGACATGGTTAGAAGTGAGAAGCACAGTGCTGCAAATGGCTCTGCACGGACGGGTTCCAGACAGAGAAGCCACAGCAAGGGAGAGGGAACACTGTCGGTCTCTGAGTCTCTTGCTTTTAATACGGGCGAACTGGCCTCTGGCGCCAGTGGCTTAATTCAGAACATTGTTACTTAAAGGCCATTCATGTTAAAAGGGAGATGAAACGAAACGCACTTCGTTTTTTCAGAGGTCTCCAAATAGCCATGAAAAATCAATTTTTTTCTGCCACCAATTAACGTCAGCCCCTCCTGCGGCTTTAGGTGGACGCCGTGGTGTTCATGCAGGGAGCCGGCCCGCCGGGCTCGGCGGCACTGCCAGACTGGGCGGAGGGTTTGCGCTGCAAGGGAGCTGGGAAGCGGGAAGCCGGGGGAAGCAGCCTTTGATCCCGAGTTTCCCACGTGGGGCCTGGTGTGATGGCCAACAGAGCCGGAGTGAGCCGGGCCCGAGGTCCTGGTGCCGTAGAGGCAGGGCCGTGGCCTGACGTGCTCGCCGAGTATCGGCTGCCGGAGCCTCTGCAGGATGCTCCGGTCCGATTCCGCAGGCCCAGGTGTCGGGCTCGCCGTGGTGCCCCGTTTGACGTGTGGGCTTCTGGGGGCCTGCTCCCCTTCTCTTGGGTCCCACTGAGGCCCCCACCCCGGGAGGGTCCCACAGGTTCCCTCGTGGAGGAGAGGGTGCTGGGGGCTCGTGTTGTGAGGCCACCCCAGGTTAGCTCCCTGTGGAGAGCCGCTGCCTGAGGCTCCCTTCCCTGCCCTGTGCCGCAGTCCGTCTGCCTCCCTCAGTGGGGCGTCCCCTCCGTGTCCTCCAGGACCCCAACCCTGGTCCAGCCCCCTTCTTTACCAAGCCCCACAGGTGTGAGAACCTGGCGTCTCTGGGGAGAGACCACAGCCAGGTCCTTCCTGGGCTGGGCCCTGTCCCGCCCCGGCCAGCCTTCCGAGGTGCCTGGTCACGCCCAGCCACTTGCTAGGCCCCCAGGTCAGGATGGCCCCACTGCATGCCCAGGTGGGAAGCCTTGCTTTTCTCACTGCCTGGTTTCTGGCCTCTGGGGGTCCCTCCTGTGTCGGTGACACCTCTGCAGCAGTGTGCAGACGCCCCCTCCTCCCTGCCAGCTGCCGGTTCAGCCCCTGGCTTTAGACACTGCCAGCCACGCCATGTGGCCCAGAGCTCCCGTCTCGGGGAGACGCTGTCCGTTACGTATTAGGAGTCAGTATTCAACTCATCTTCCTTTTGCCAGGGAAGGGCTGTGCCAGGTGCTCTGGTTGTCTCTGGGAAAAACTCCTGTGCCGCCTCTGGAGCGACTCCACTGGTGCTGGAATCACCGCTTTCCAGGTTTTGGCGAGGTGGCAGCCAGGGGGTGTGGGGCGTTTTCCCTGACTGGCGACCTTGGGCTGATGGCCTTGGCCATGCCCTCCCTGGAGGGGCAGCACAAACACAGCCCCCGTGGTGCATCCAGACAGAGCCAGGCAGGTGCCCCGTGGAGCAGGCGGTCTCAGCTCTGTCCTGGTCCGCTGAGGGAGGCGGGGCTTTCTTCTGATCCTGTTTAGACTGTCAGCAGCTTCCAGGGGTTGACCGTCAGGTCGCACAGGCCAGCTCGCCGGACGTGGACAGAGCGCAGGGTCTGGTCCCATCCGGAAGTCATCCCTGTGCACGCTGCGTCTGGGGTCTGGGTGCGGTTCATACGGAGCGAACCTGGCTCTGTGGCCGACTCCTGGTCGTCTTGCCGCTCAGCGGATTGGGTTCCTGCTGCAGAGTGCCAGCAGGAGGCCGAGCCAGGTGCCGGGGCCTGCGCCAGGACACTCGTCTGGGGATCCTGCTGCAGGCCCCGGCTCACAAGAGGAGGCACCAGGTCCCTGGGCAGCGGCAGGGTGGGGGCGCCGGTGGGCGCTCAGCTGTCACTGGAGTTCAGAGAGCTCATCCAGCAGCCCAGGCCGGGCCCACGGCCCTTCCCGCTGCATCCAGGCCTGTGGCCTCCCTGTTGGGCCGGACCTTTCTGACTGGAGGCCCCTGGCCCTAGCCTGAGACCTCCGCAGGGAGCAAGTGGGGCTGAGCTGTCGGAGGCTCCAGGCCCTGGCCCCCCTCGCCCCACTGCACCTCCTCCCCATCCCTGCTGTCCTGCTTGGGGTGAGAGGTGGCGGGACCCCTGCAGGGTGGAATGCCGGCCCCCAGCCTACGCTGGACGTGGGCGCACACACTCTGCCTGGCCGTGTCCTGTGAGACCTGTGGGTCGGCCCTGTGGGTGGAGGCTGTGGAGCAGGAAGCTGGATCGTTCCCGTTTTGCCAATGGAAGACGGAGCATTGGCAGGAGCAGGACACGCAGTCAGCCAGGTCCAGCGGCTGCACGGTCCCTGGGGTGCTCTGCCCGAGTGGACGTGCACACGCGTGTGTAAACCAGTGTCTCACGGTCCCCGGGGTGCTCTGCCCGAGTGGACGTGCACACGCGTGTGTAAACCAGTGTCTCACGGTCCCCGGGGTGCTCTGCCCGAGTGGACGTGCACACGCGTGTGTAAACCAGTGTCTCTCCTGCAGGACAGCATGCAGCTTTTAACACACGTGCAGGACAACTGCCCAGCCCGGGGAACGCGTCTGGGTTTCTGCCCTTGGGCCAGAGCCCGGTTCCCTGAGCAGAATCTTCCGAGGACACGTGGGGAAACGCAGTCCTGGCCGCTGAGCCAGGGTGGACAAAGCACACAGCCGATGAGGACTCGCTCTTCAGACCCCTCGTGACCCTGGACCACCCCACCCTGGAAGTGGCGGGGTGCAGCTGGGGCAGTTGGCTATGGCTCAGTGAGGAGAGGAGACTCCCTGTGCTGGGAGAGGAGGGGTGGCGGCCAGGGTCTTGATGCTGTGGATAGAATTTGGGGACAAGGGCAGGGTACCCCAGGGACAGACAGCCCGCGGAGGCCCCTAGTGGGGATGGCAAGCGTGGTGGGGGAGGGTGGCCCTTGCAGAGTCTGAGGCTTTAATGCTGGCGTGCCCCCTGACCCCGTGCTCACCTCGAGACCCTGTGGGTGGAAACAGTCATGGCACAGATGTGATCTGCGGGTCCCTGCCCTGAGGAGTCCTCGCTGTGCTCACAGGCAGCTTGGTTTTTATCCTGGAGCCCCCCACCTGGCCTCCCCTTGGCCGAGGAAAGAGGTGAGAGTCTGGGGAAGCAAAGTCGCCTGGGGGCGGCGAGGGTAGAGGCTGTGACAGCAGACGTGGCCCTGGGGACAGGGCCGTGGTGTGGGCCGGAGCCCATGGTGGTGGGGCAGGGGCAGGGAGAGGATGTTCCCAGAAGAGACACAGAGCGGCATGCAGGGAGGCGTGAGGACGGGGCGCGGCCCTGTGGGGGACAGTGGGACAGGTGTGGGCAGAGGGCTCAGAGCAAAGGCCTGCGGGGCCAGAGCACGAGCCCCGGCCTCGGGGGCCGTCTCCTCCCCAGCCGGCAGTGTTGCTGGGGCGGAAAAGCGGTGCCACCTGTGCCTAAACGAGTGGGCTCTGTGCCGCTGCAGCCTTGTCCTGACCACCTGAGCCTTGAGGGCCGGGGGCTGAGGCGTGAGAAGGCACAGGTGTCCGGGCCGTGAGGAGGGCCTTCCCAGGGCAGGTGAGCGGAGGCTGTGATGACCAGAGGACAGGTGTGGCTGGTAAGGCCGGCCGAGCGCCGGGATGCGAGGGTGGAGAGGCGGCTAGAGGAGTCCCAGGGGCGCCACGGGCGGGGATGGGGTGGGGGCGGCTGGCTTTCCTGCTGTTGTGGAGAAGGCAACGCTGACACGTAGGAGAGCGTTTTTGCAGGGGTGGGGCAGCCTTGGACAAGCTCCTTTGCGTACTGCACGGTCAGGAGGCAGAGACGGCACATAAGCAGAGCTAGGAGGGCGTGGGCCAGCGTGGCTCAGGTGTCTCTGTTATCACTGGCTGCTGTGGTCACAGGTGGCATGGGGCAGTGCCGGTATATAGGGCAGTGAGGAGGCCCGGGCCGGGAGGGAGAGAGGAGGTCCCGGGCTCTGCCTGGCCCCAGGAGGTCCTGCCACTCGCAGCACTGTCCTTTTTTCAACTCTCGTCGAACCCAGGTGACTGTAAAATGCCAGTTTGGCCAGCGCTGTGGCTGGCTTCTCACTGCTCTTCAAGTGTGCATTTCTTTTCAGTTCTTGCTCTGTTGACCAGAATGAATGCTGATGAAAAGTTAACACAGAGGCCGCGTCCACGGACTGACGTGTGCTTGTGCGCGGGTTGAAGGTATCGGGAGGCTTCCGAAGCCCGCAGAAGGTGTGCGTTAGGAAACGACGCTGCTTGGGTTTCAGAATTCTCCACGCTGTACGTCTGAGCTGCTGGCAACCGCGGCGTGTGCTTTCCAGGCTGCAGCTTTGATGCCAGCCTGGCGTAGCCCCGCCCAGATGCCTGCCGACACCGTGCCGACTTGGGGAATTGAATCTTGCTCCATCTCTCGCTCATTTCATACTTGCTTTGTCTTTAAGTGCACTTTGTTGAAAATGAGTCTGTCTTGTGTTTTCATTGTCTGGTAATTGCTTTAGGAAAGTGAGGCGAGCCTCCTCGTAGCACTGTTTAAGATGAGCCCTTCCCGCTGTAGCTTCCTCCACCTGTGCACTGCCTAAAGACGGATGAGGACAGGCGTGCAGTGGGGAAGGAAATGAAGGAGAGGGCGGCGTTGGTTGGCTGCTCCAGGTAATTGTGGTAATTTTTTGTCTTCAAAGTGACTCTGTTGCGAAGATGACACATGATGTGATTTAAATTCCAACCAGGAGCAGAGCGAGGCGTAGCGCCTTAAGTACCCGTGCCTCTCGGCAGACTTCCACGTGCCTTGTCCCTGACTCCAGCTCTTGTTTCTCTCCAGGAACCTGGCGGCATGGACAAGACTTGTGACCTGGAGTACAAGACGCTGGCCAGCCCTCTGGGGGCAATAGAGCTGTCCGGGTGCGAGCGGGGTCTGCACAGGATAAGGCTCCCAGGCAAGAAGACCCCAGAAGCTGAGTAAGTGTGGCCCCGGGCCGTGTCCCGGCCGTCGTGGGGGAAGCAGCGGGGGTGAGCGTGGTGAGCTGCTGACCCCGGACCCGAGCAGCGGCCTGCTGCAGGCCTCTCGCTGTCCCTTGGCTCTCTGCATGGTGCCTGTTGGCCAGGACGCTTCACCTCGGTTCACCGTGGGGACGTAACCGTTGGTTGTGGTCAGCTCTGAGGAACTTGGTGAGTGTCTATTCACAGAGCAGCCGACCGATTGTGGGGTTGAGTGTTTGAAGCCCCTGGAAATGGGGGGGGTGCGTGGCTTGTCTTGCATTTCTGGTCAGGACCAGTCTTCCCTGTGTACGGGGGTCTATGCTGGGGGGGGGGCTTTGCGTGAGTTTTACGCTCTGGCATCAGGTGCTCGGCTCACCCCCCAGAGAAGCGTGCAGAGGGGGGCACCCGTGTCCCGTGGGCATGGCGCGACGAGCTGTGCGGTCTCCGGCAGGACACCGGTCTCCCCCTGCGTGACCCCCACTCTGGAAGTGTGAACGACGCGAAGCGCACCACCGTGGGCTCCGATTCGGGAGCTGTGACCTCCCTGTTTGTTGATTGCTTGCCCCAGAGTGCAGTTCCGTTACTGCCGCCTGAAGGAAAACGCCCACTCCCGTGCTTGGCGACGGTCTTAACTGGCTCATGAACACAGTGTCAAGAACGTTAAAGAAAATATATAAGAAACAAAAATTGATCTAATGGCCCCCGTCAGAGATGGCCGCGTGGCGCCCGCGCACAGTGATAGATACAGTGTGCGCCGAGCTACGTGCTGCAATCCATACCACCCTTCCTAGGACCAGAAGTAAGCCTTTGAGCCTCGAGTGTGTCGTCTGCATTGCCAGGGGCACCTCTGGCTGCCATGTCGGGAAGACGCTGGCACCGAGTCCTTTGTCGGGAGAAATGCCGTTTAATCTTCGAGCGTGTTTACTTGCACGAGAAGTCACAGCACTTGTATCGGCTCCGTGTGTGTGGGGGGGGGCAAGGAGGGCTCCTTAAAGAGAATTTGGGGAAGAAAGAGTAAGACAGGCTTGTGGGAAACACTTGGTTGTAGGTCAGTGTCCTTTCTGGATTGTGCGACGCGATGAACATGAAGGGTTGGAGCGGAGACTTGGAAGGTTCATCAGTAGAGCTTGGGGTCAGGTTCACCTGTGAAAAAAACCTCCCAATATCGAACTAAAGGTGAGGCGCTGCTTCTCCAGGAGGCGCTCACGGGTGGACGGTGAGGCCAGGCGGCGGCTGGGCCTCGGCGCCTGGCTCCTGGCAGCTTCCCTCTGCATTTTTGCGCAGTGGCCCTGGCCGTGGGCCGCCAGCCGCTGCCAGTGCAGCAGAGGGAGGGGGAGGGGAGGCCTCCTCTCTGGGTGTCGGCGCCTGATCTTCTCATTGCCTAACGTTACCTGGCCACACCTGGCTGCAGGTGCTGTAGGGAACATGGACTTGGGGGCAGCCAGCGGGTGTGCTCATGTGTGTGCATTTGTGGTTAACTTGGGGGAGGGAGCACCTAAAAACTGAGAATTAAAAATTGAGCACTCGGTGTTAAGTTTACAACATTTTACTCTTTTTTAAACTGAGCTAAGAGTTCTATCATAAAATGTTTTAAGTGCATACGTTGATGAATTTTGCCACGAGCATTCAGCCATACTACCACCACCCAAACCAAAACCTGGAACACTCGAAGGTTCTCTTGTGCCCTCCTTGGTCGGCCCTCTTCTCTGGGCTTCTGTTTCCACTTCTGTCGGCTAAATGTCCAAGTGTGGGTTGCTGGCTTGGACAGCAGGTATATGCTTCATTTTAGGAGAAGATTCCGGAACTTTCCCCACAGCTGTGCTGCTCTGAACTTCCACCTGCTGCGTGGGGAGGGTTTCGGTTGCTCCACCCCTTCCCAGTGTTGGTGCCAGCTGGTAAGACCAGCGATTCTGGCGTCTGGCCGGCCTTCGCCAGCACTCAGCTGGTCACCTGTGGTGAGACCTTACTGACAGCGTGGGCGTCTCCTCCAGTGGGTTCTGGACACAGGTGCTGTGGGCTACATGCATGCTGGGTATTTTCTCAGTTGGTGGCATTGAGTGTTTCTAGTAGTGACTTTTGATGAGAATTTTGTCCTTTTTTAGGAAGTGTGGATTTTTTTCCCTGCGTCACAACTTCTTCCTGTCCTAAGAAATACTTGCCCAGTGTAATTCACAGTGTGTCCTCTATCTGAGAGCTCTGGATCTGTTCAGGGACGAGGCCTATTTGAATGCCGTCTTTGTGGAGTAGAGTTCATCTTCCCGATACGCTTGGTTGTTTCAGTGTTTGTTGAAAGCACTTTCCTTGCAGAATCACTTCGGCTTTGTCAGAATTCAGGTGACGGCACCTGCGGGTCCCGTTTCTAGATCCCGGGTGATCTTTGGCTATTTTGTGCCAGTCTTGTGCTGACTTGGTTTTGTAACTTTGTGATAAGTCTAGATGTGGTGTAACTTGTTCTCTAACTTCTCAATTTTTAAAAAGATTTTGCCTTCTAGTTCTTGGTTTAATAGTACCTTTAAGGTGTCCATTTCTACACAAATTCTTGCTGGGGTTTTGATGGGGAGTTCATTGATCCATTTTGAAAGGGTTGGCGTCATCTTAACATGGACTTTTTTTTTCTGTTCATGACTGTGACTTATCTCCACATTGATTTCATTTCATTTTTAAATTCTCTTTAATAGTATTTTGCAGTTTCCAGCACAGAGACCTTGCAAAATTGATTTGTAAATAGCACTTTGTTCTCAATGCCATTCTAAATCCGCTTCAAACCTTTACCACTTTTAGATTATTGCTGCTGGTTACATAAACAATTCATTTGGTGGTTTGTTTTTTTTGGGGGGTATGTTGATTTTTGTTCTGCAATCTTGGCTAAATTTGTGTATTTGTGTTAGAGATTGTGATTCCTTAGGATTTTCTGCATAAAAAGTGCACAGTGTCTGAGTAAAGATGTTATTTCTTTGCACTGTATGCCGTGTGTGTGTGTGTGTGTGTGTGTGTGTGTGTGTGTCTTTCATTACTGTTTAGTTTTTCTCAGACTGAGAATGCCTGGTCATCTGTTGAACTTTGTAAAATGCGTTTTCTGCATGTATTGACATACTCATCATTTTTCTCCTGTTCTTTAAGTGGGGTAGAATAAATAAATTTAGAATTCTAAGCCAGTCTTGAAATGCTGGGCTGCATTGCTTAATTCATGACGTGTGTGTGTGTGTGTGTGTGCGCGCGCGTTGACTCTTGCTGCTTTGAATCTGCCATGACTGCTCCCCAGCCCAACACAAACCCTGAACAATGTCCACCTGTGTCCTTTCCTCTGTCTTTGCCAAATTTGGGGTAGGGTTTGGAAGTGCTCCCTCTGAAATAACGAGGAGGACTGGTGATGCTTCTCTAGATTCTCAAGTCGCCTTTGCTGTCTTCTGGGCCTGGCATTGGTGCAGCTGCCTCTGCCTGGAAGCCCTTTGCTTCCCCTCCCAGCCCTGAGTTCCTCCCCTACCCAGATTTGTAAAGATTTGTTTATTTGATTGACAGAGAAGAAGTCTCCTCTCCACTGGCTGGCTCCCCAGGTGGCTGCAACCACCAGGGCTTGACTGTGTGGGAACCAGGAGCTCCATCTGGGTTTCCCACGTGTGTGGCAGGGGCCCAAGCACTTGGCCCATTTTTGCTGCTTTTCCAGGTGCGTTAGCAGGGAGCTGGATTGCAAGTGGCGCACGCAGGGCCTGAACCAGAGCCCGTATGGGATGCTGGCGGTGGCTTTACCCACTACGCCATCGCGTCAACCTCACGCCCCAGACTGCTGCAGGTGGAGCCCTTTGTGCTGTGTGTGTGCACGCTCCGATGACTGGCAGGGCGCAGGGACTGGGCAGAGCGTCTGAGTCTAGTTTCTGCTGTCGTAACAGCATACCTGGAGCCAGTGTCTTAAGGTGAAGAAGTTTATTCACTCACAGTTCGAGATGTGCTGGCTCTGGGGAGGCCCCCGTGGCTGACCATATAGGGCATATGTGTGTGAGGGCACATGTCAAGACGGAAAGCCCCAGCCACCGGGGCCCCAGGAGAGCCCTCTCTGCCCTCCCAGGGCAGTGGACCCTCATCTCCTAAAGGTCCCGCTGACTCCTGAATCGCCACGCTGGGGACCGGGTTTCTCCCACATGAGCCTTTGGACCAGAACACAGCAGTCCAAGCCCCAGGCTCCTGCTGTCCCCTTCTCTTGAGCACTTGGGGGTCTCAGGGTCCTCTCTGCTTTCTCTGGAGCAATGCTGTCGTCTTCAGTGAAACTCCGTCAGCCGCGTCCTCCTGCTAGGAGTTTGCTGGCTGAGGATCCCGATTCCCTCTTTCCTACAGGTTACACCATGTACTTCCTTTCCCTAGAGGTATTTGCATGAAGAGCGATGGTTTGGCAAGCGGCAGGACAGTCTGTTCTGTAACTTGCTGCCAGTTTCACGTTTCCCACCAATGACCGTCATGTTCAAGGGCGTGATGTATTCCTCCCCCCGGGCCATCCTTGGGTGCAGATCTCTGACCCTCATCACTACTTTCTCTGACGGGAAGGGCTGTGGTCCATGTGTTTATTTTTCTACTGCTATTTTGGGGCTAGTTTAGTTTTCCATCGTTGATTGCAGGATTTGATTACTTGAGAAAATGGAGGGTGCAGGCCTGGGTCGTAATTATGATACAGAAATAGTAGCAGTAGGACTTCTGGATGCTGGAAGGAGTGCTGTGGCTCATCTTGCACTCAAAGGGTTTGCCCTTGTTCTGTTTTTCATGTAAACCTTTAGCATTTTGGAATAACATGTTAATGATGCACATTCATGGGCTGCAGCATAAGCTTTCGGCACATGGATGTAGCGTGTGCCAATCAGATCGGGGAGGTCGGCGTTTCCCCTTCTTTGTCACTTTATGACCACAAGCTTGGAGCTGCGTTGGTGGTTAAGCGCATCGTGGATTGTCGTGCACTGTCGTCTCCCAGCAGGCTGTGTGGCAGCAGGAGTCGGTTCCTTCACTCTGCCTCCGGTTCGGTCCCCAATATCCAGGCCCCCTCGAACTCCCCAGCCCTCCCAGCCTCCAGTAACTGCCGTTCTGTGTTAGGGCTGAAGTTCTTGGTTTTCTTGTTTTTCTTCCTATGAGGAAGAACAGTCAGTGTTTGCTTTCTGTGTCGGGTTCACTTCACTTTTGACGTCCTGCAGTTCGTCCATGTTGCTGTAAATGGCAGGTTTCATCCTTACAGCCGAGAAGCGTTCCATGCATCTACGTGGCACCTTCTCGTTCGTTCTGCCTGTTAGCAGCTGTGACCCGCGCTGCAGTAGCATGGTGGGGGCCATTCACAGCTCCTTGATGGAATGAGTTCCTGTCTTTTGGGTGTACACCCGGTAGTGGGATGGCTGGATCGTGTGGCTGTGCTATTTCTGGTTTTTAAAAGAGCCTCCACACTGTCTTCCAGAGTGGCTGTACTAATTCACGTTCCCACCAGCGTGTGCACGGTGTTCCCCATCTCCCACCTGCAACCCTGTGTAGGAAAACACAGGGAGTATCCTTTATCCGAAGTGCTTGACATCAGATACTTCGGATTTTTTTATTTTGGAATGTTTGTCTAGATCGAATGCGATGTCGTGGTGGTAGCACCCAAGTCTAGACACAATTCACTTGTTCCGTATATTCTGGTGCACACAGCCTGAAAGTTATCTTATATGGCATTCTTGGTGCACTTGCGTTTTGTCTGCCACCATCCCATAAGGTTCCAGTGGGTTTTCCACTTGTGTCCTAGCAGTGCTCAAAGTTTTGGTTTCTGGAGCATTGTGGATTTGGGTGTTGGGTCAGTTGGACAGGCTGAGCATCCCTAATTGGCTGTAAACTTTGTGAGAAATCTAGAAGTGCGTGCAGACTGTTCCCTTCCCGGCGTGCCCCGCGCACGGACCCTTCTGCACAGCCTGCAGATCAGTGTCTCAGAGGCCTGCCCGGCATCCCTGCCGACCAGACTGGGTGGGGGTGCACAGCTGACGCCTCACCCGCCCCGGACTCTTCTGCCTGGTGGGATGTGGCGTCCTGGAGCTGTACGGGGAGGGGTTCATCTGTTGACACCAGATGCCCTGTCTTCACCCTGCAACATGCCCCAGCAGTTGCTCCTTTGAACGTGTGAGGATCCCTCTGAGGCCTCGCGGGAGGGTGCTGGGTGTGAGGTCAGTCTGGGCAGAAGTGACCGAGGCCTCAGGTGTGCGTTTTCTTGCTTCCTGTTCGTCTTGAAGTAGTTCAGGTTACAAAGTTGATGCGTGGAGTCCTCGCCTCACGTGAGTCTCCTGCGACCCCTCCCCCGATGACCCCGTGTGCAGGGCAGTCCGATGGCCTCGGTAGCTCCTCGAGGCTCAGAGCCGTGAAGAAGCCGTCCTGGGGCCCCAGCTTTTGCCCTTTCCAAGACGGGGATGCGTCGCTGGAGGGAGTTGCGGCACTTGGGTCCGCTCCGTCGGCGGGGGGAGGCTGGTCTCCAGGACGGCTGCAGGACCCCGCGTCGGCCCGCACTGTTGCCTTCCTGCCGGCTCCACACTGAGCAGCTCTCTGCTCTTTCACTGGCCTGGAGTGATTTGTGTTGTATGTGCTGAAAAATGTAATTATTTAACTTAGAGCATTCCTTAAGGGGTCTCCCGAGTTGGATCGGCGTGTGTCCACGAGGGAACCGTCCCACGCTCTCATGGGCTTTGGAGTGATCGTCTGTGTGTGGAACCAGAAGCGATGCACCCGAGAGCTGGGAACCCCTTGCCACCTCTGGCTCCTGCATTCAGACCGGGGGCCGTCGGCATTGGGGTCTTGCCTAGTTTCTGACGGGGAGGTGCGTGTTGCCAGCAGTGGGTAGGGAGTTGGTCTCGTGACTCGGGTTAGCCACAGCGTGGGTGGTGCCTGCACCTCACCGACGGCAGTGACCTTGAGAACCCCGGCGGTGGCGGTGGGCAGGCCTGGACGACAAGCTGAGAATCGGGGTGTTGTCCTCCATGCTGCCCCCTCCTGAGTGGGCCCTGGCTTCCCAGGCCGGACCTGCAGAAGGGCAGGTGGAGCCTGAGCTCTCCTGAGGCCAAGGCGAGCAATGCAGCCTAACTTGGTGCTGCGTGGAGAGGGTGCTCCACGTGCCCGGCCTCCTGCGTCACTCGCGCCGTGGGCCCCGTGCCCCTGTGATCCTGCAGAGGCACACAGAGACCCCCTGCCGGGGGAGCTGCCCTATCCCAGGCTTCGGAGCGTTCCTCTACACCGTGACCAGTGCCACGAGCCCCGGGAAGGCGCTGAGGATTCTGGTCTAGAAGATGCCACGTGGCCTCGCCAGCCTTGTGCCCCTTCCTCGCCCTGCTTGGAGCTCACCTGGGGTCAGCTGGAGCAAGGTGTCCACTGGCGCAGTGTTTCACAGGCATCCCTGGGATGGAGACTCCTCAGGTTCTGGACCCTTTCGGACCCGAGGAAGAAGACAAGGACCAGAGTTCTGTCTGTCGGCTTTTTTGACGGGGTCGCAGGGAGAGAGACGTTGCACTTGTGTGCCGGTCTGAGGCAGACGCAGCTGGTTCATTTAACTCCGAGTCTGCCAGGCTCCGTCAGAAGTACGAAAGGATGGCTGAGTGACAGCTACAAGTGTGTGGCTTCAAATGTGAGCCAACTGTCAGCGCCACGTGGGCTCTCTCCGTTTTCTTGAAAGTTTCCTACATCGGGAGTGTAAGAGCCCTTTGGAGCAGTACAGGTAAATTGGTGAAGTTCAAGCCGAGAATCGTGGCTGTGTCTGCCTCAGGCATGTTAAAATGAAAATCCCAGTCCTCCGCTCTGCACCCCACGTGCCTTTCAGAGGCATTGAACTTGGCCTCTGCTCGCTCCTGCCTTGGGAGGAGGCAGCTGTGGAGGGAGACGGGCTCCTGTCTGCTTTGGAAGCCTCTCTTCTGTGGAGTGGACGTGGACTGTGGCCCAGCCCTCATTAAGAATTAGCTGAGTGACAGCAGCCTGGGCGGGGGCGGGCTCCCAGAAGTGCCAGTCACCAAGTGTGGGCGCTGTCAGGGGCTGTGGAACACTGCATTCGCTCACTTTAAGGGAAGTCTTTCCCCGTGAGAATCCCTGGACGTCTCCAGACCTCTCCCCATGGTGGTTCTGGCCCTAAGGACGGGTCTAGCTCCTGCTGAGGCTTGTGGGCGTCACAGTGTGTATACTGTCCAAGGTTTGTCCTCTTACGGTGGCCGTTTCTGCCTAATGAGCCGAGGTGGCACTTTTTTTAATGACTTTATTTGAGGGGAATTTCAGGGAGACAGGGAAAGTCAGATCTTCATGTGCTGGTTCACCCCCCAGCTGGCTGGAGTAGCCAGGGCTGGGTCAGGAAGAATCCAGGAGCCAGGTGCTTCCTCCGGGTCTCCCATGTGGGTACAGGGACCCAAGCACCCTGGCCATCTTCACTGCTTTTCCAGGCCATGAGCAGGGAGCTGCATCAGAAATGGAGCAGCCGGCATTGCAGGCAGTGGTTTTACCCACTACACTGCAACACTAGTCCTACTTTGTCTTGATGGCCCGGGTGGCCCCATGGGCTGTACTCGGGCCCTTGTGTGGTGGGGATGGGCTGGGGTCCCGTAGGAGTTTCCTCCTGCGGCCCCGCCCCGCCCCACCCAGAGTTGCTGAACCTTCCTGTCCTGGCCTGCGCTGTGCAGCCCTCGCCCCACTCGCCTGTGTGCTCCAGTTAGCTGTGGCCTTGAACTGCTTCCTAGACTTTCTAAAAAGGAGCCTACAGCAGTAGCTGCTGCTGTGGTGCAGAGGGTTAAGTCGCTGTCTGCAATGTTGGCATCCCATATGGGCACTGGTCTGAGTCGTAACTGCACCACCTCCAATCCTGCTTCCTGCCATTGTGCCTGGGAAGACAACAGAAGATGGCCCAAGTGCTTGGGCCCCCATACCTGTGTGGAAGACCTGGAAGAAGCTTCTGGCCCACCCCTGGCTGTTGTGCCCATTTATGGAGTGAACCAGCCAATGGAAAATCTCACTCTGCGTTTCACATAAATAAGTCTTAAAAAAAAAAAAAGGCTATGGCGGATTACCCTCGCCTGCCTTCCGAGGTACGTCTTTCTCATAGGTGCTGGCATTTCACCCTCATCAGATGGTGGTGGTCTGCCCACTTTGAAGAGACCGGGATTGAGTATGGAAGGCGGTTGTTGGTGGATGCCGACCCCTCCCTCTTCCCTGCACACCTGGTTGTACACAGCTTCTGAGGCCCTTGACATGCACTTCTCGCGTTCTGCCATTGGAGTGCGGTTTCTAGGATACTTTTTATGGTTCATAAGATACTTGAAAAAGTTCATGGAAAATGCATGTTGTGAAACCCTGCATGGGTTCCACTTTGTTTTTTTTGCACTTACATAACCTCATAGTTCCATTTTCTCCAAGATTTTTAAGTTGACTTAGGGAATAAGTTTTTGTCTTGAAAGTGTGAATGGTTATTAAGCCCCCAGCTGTACTTGGCTTGCTCAGTTTATTTCCTCTAAAGCTGGGTCAGCTCTGCTTGGCTTGAACGTATGGGATAGTGCTTGCGTGCCAGTCACTTCAGAATTTAAATTGAATTAAAGGTTAAATGAGCTTGAATTGAACTGAAGCATTGTGGCAAGTCCATGCAGACTTATTTCCAGTTACTGTCGGGTGATAGCCGTGGGTCTTTGTGACAGAGAACACTGAATAAGACTGGTTAGATTCCTGTGTATCCTCTCTGCCACTCTCGTGAGTGCCCTGCCAGTGTCCTGGGCTGTGTGGCAGGGTTGGGCCCTGGGGGTGGCCCAGGAAGGTGGTCGTTACGTGGGTGGGGAGATGATGGCGCCCTGAGCCTGGGGCGCTGACTCTAGCTCCGAGGGGGACTGACTGGGCTGGGATGCCGCCTGGAACAGAACCAGCAGCTCTGGCGTGGGAGGGGTGGCAGAAGGGAGGGTGCTCTGAGGCTCCCAGCCCTGGTGTGGGTAGCAGGTGCGATGTGGTGCTGTCTCCCAGGGCCAGGGCAGAGGCGAGGGCTCAGGAAGGACAATGAGAAGGAGGCACCAAAGACCGCAAAGGGGAGCGGGGCGGGTGGGTGCTGGGCTGGCCTTGCTGGGAGCAGCTGCTGTTACAGGGTCTGACTCAGGTGTGCGGCAGCCAGTTCAGGTTTGCTCCGAGCCCTGGAAGTCGGAACCCTTGGCACCTGGTCACCTGCCACCAGCGTCCAGTACCTGATGTGTTGCAGCTTTGGCTGTGGATCCCAGCTAGACGGTGTCAGCCGCCCTAGGTGTGCAGTGGCGCTGGCTCTGTCCAGAACGGGGGCTGAGTCTCACTCACAGCAGATGTCCACGTTCTCCGTTGGTTTTAGAGCTTTGTGCTGCAGCTGGAGTGGACCAGGAGGAGACGGTCTTCCCCAGAAGGGCAGGGTATTGCATTGGAGAACACTGTTCCTCCCACAAATCTGTCTCTTCATAGACATGTATTCCTTTTGTGTCCATCCCACAACCGTCCAGGCAGTATAGCCAGTGTATCTGTCCATCGTGACGCCCCCAGAGCACACTCAAATGTGCACTAGGAGGTATTAAGCAAAGGTGCTCGCGTACGGTGCTGCCCAGTGCACCTGCAGATTCGCAGTGGTTCTGTGGAAGAACATCGCTCCGCCTGGGCTGGCAGTCGCCTTAACTCCCAGGTCCGTTGGCAGAATGCAAGCTCGCGTTGGGCACTGGGGGTGATGGCTTCGATGCTGATTGTTCCTGAGGGAATCCTACTGCTTTGGGAGCTGCTTTTCCCATGCCTGCCTCCTAACAGGCGGCCCCCCCCCCCCCCCATTTCCCTCCCTCTGGTGGCCGGCACAGGTGAGGCCTGTGGAGAACGCGGCTTCCCTGTGGGCCCCTTCACTTGGCCCCTGGGAGCGTTCCCAGCTTCTGAGCCAGCACACGGGAGATCATGGCTGGTGGGGCAAGCGTCCTGGAGACGGACCCTGTGCTGGGCAGGCGGGGCTGGAGAGGGACCGCTGGCAAACGGCTCTGGGGGTGGCTCTCTTCTAGGGGTGGTGCAGGGGTGCCCAGGCCACTGCGTGTTGGTGCAGGGGCGGCGGGCTGGGAGCTGCCCTGTGTGGAACGGGCACGTTCTGCACACGGAGTGTTCAGACAAGCTGAAGACAGAATGTAAACAACTCTGGGAGGATGCAATTGCGGGAATGAGCACGTTGAGGCCTAACCCGTGACAGCTGAGAGCAGGAGCTCGGAGATGTGCTGACGATTCCCGTGTTCATCTCGGATGGGCTCGGTGTCCGCGTCCGTCGCAGGCGTGTGAGGGTGCGAGTGTGCGGCTCGGGTGTCCCAGAGACGTCTGTGCGCCCTCGATGTTCCTTCCATTCAAAACGTGCGCTTCTCCGTCTCGGGCAACACTCATCTGGACGGTGACGGCACCCTGAAGTCGCCTCCACTGGACAGTGGGTTTTTGCTCAGTAGAAGTCATCTGGAAGACGTTGCGCTCTCTGATCCTGGTTTCATCCAGTTCTGTTAGGGAGAAGTACTGTATCACTGAGCGCCACTTCTGTTAACAAGAACAGGGCCGCTCTTTTCCTTTGAAGTGTTTTGTGCGTTTAAATTTTCCATAGGTGAACAAAACTATCAAATAACCCTTTGAGGTTGTGACACGTTTCTCGTGAGGGGCGGTGCTGAAAGCTGCGTGGTGTGGGCTGATTCCGCAGGCCGCGTGTGAGCTGAGGGCTGGGCCGGGGCGAGAGGCCTCCGTTCTGTGTCTGCTCTCGGAAGAGGTCTGGGGTGGGGACTCTGCAGGTGCAGAGGTGGAACCTCGTGGTGCATGGCCTCCTGCAGAGAAGCGGCCGCCGCTGGGGCTGTCGGGTGATCAGGGCTTCCAGGCAGGTAGGCTCCAGCGCCACCAAAGGTGGCCTGTACCTTCTGCTGGCAGATGCCGCCCTCCTCTGCGTGGCTCTGGGGTCACTCTGTGTGCTGCATTTCATTGGTTCACATGACGTTAAGTGACTTTTCAAGGAACTGGAAAGATACTGTTACCAAATGGGGACCCCAGGTTTCCAGGCACCTGACAAGGATTCTGACAGACAGGTGTCGGTGCGTTCTGGCTGTGTGTCTGCTGGGTGCTCCGGGAGTTTCCTGCAGCCCTGCACAGAGCTGTAAGGATCTTGGCAGCACCCAGGGCAGCTGTTATCCTTCAGACGAAGAAACCAAGGCCGGGGGCATCACTCACAGAGCCTGGCAGGGACCAGCAGGTAGCTAGCGTGGGGGGGTCTTCCTGCTGCCTAAGGTTGGCTTCCCTGGACCGGCACGAGCCCCATGCAGATCACTTCTCGACCCATGGCTGTGTGGCAGCCGTGACCTTCCAGACCTGGTCAGACAGTCACTGTTCTGCGAATCCACTTGCTCTCGTGAGGGAGATCCCAGTTCCCCTAAGACCTTTGCAACAGTGGCATTCATTGAGGCCTCCCAGCTCTGCAGGAGAGGGGCCTGGCCATTAGGAGTAACATCCGGGAGGGCCAGAAGAGAGCCACGGAGGACAAGCCCAGGAAGCAGCTTGGGTTTGGGGGGCAGGCGCATTCAGGCAGTCTGTGCAGGCGGCGGGGGCCACTGGCCCTCTGGGCATGGCGAATGCTGGGGACACCCATCGGGAGAGCAGAGGCAGAGTGACATCCAAGTCCAGGTCCTGATGGAGCTTGCAAACGGCAGCCGTGGGGTGCAGTGGAGGAGCAGCCGTGGGCGGGTGTGACCGTGGCGCTCCTGCCTGGACCCCGCGACGCAGTCACCGCTGTGGCTAACGTAGGAGCACGGCCAGTTGGAGATTCGCTTAAGCTCTAGAAAGACGGTGAAGGCAGGAAGTCTGTGTTTATTGTCTCAGAGTTGGCATCGTTCAACACCTGCTTCCTCTCCCGATGCTGCCACCTCCCAGCAGACGCTCCGAGTTGGGGCGACGGGGTTTGTCCGTCATCGGATTCGTGTGTCCATTGTGTGATTGTGGTCTCTGGTTCTGCAGCCTTTCTTGCCTTCCTTTACTGGGTTACCTGCTGGAACCCTCTCTTTCAAGATCTATTTATTTGAAAGGCAAAGTTAGAGAAGCAGAGAGAGGTCTTCCATCTTCTGGTTCTCTCCAAATGGCTGCAACGGCCGGAGCTGCGCTGATCCAAAGCCAAGAGCCAGGAGCTTCTTCCGGGTCTCCCGCATGGGGCAGGGGCCCAAGGACTTGGGCCATCCTGCTTTCCCAGGCCCTGTATCAGGAGTCCCCAGGACACAAGCTGGCACCTGTATGGGGTGCCAGCACACCCGACAGTGGATTTACCTGCTATGCCACAGCACTGGCCCCCTGAAAGCCATTCTTAAATGCATAATGAATCACGTGGTGTCTTCTGTGGGTCCTGGGCCCTCCCGAACTGTATTGCCATGGATCTGTGTGCCAGAGACCAGTCCCATCAGCAGCACCTTCTGGAGCAGTTGACAAACAGCTGGTGGCTGCATTTCTCGCCTTAACATCTGAGAGCCAGGAGTGCACTCAGCGTCTATGAAGTTCCCGGATTTAAAACATAAGCGGTGAAGTTGTGTTGAGGTGGGTCCCTATCTGCGGCTGTTCTTGCAGACTGAAAGTCGCCCCAGCGTGTGGCGTGTTTACAGGAGGCATCCCCCCTCTCTCGTCCTTTGCTTCTTGATGTGTGGTGTCCAAGGAAGTGACGGAGTTGAGCAGCTTTGCGGGCATGGCAATCCAGTGGTCATCAAAAGTGGCTTTTATGTTTGTTTGAAGTCTGACTTTGGGAGGTATATTGAAAAGATCCCATGGGCCGATGCTGCGGCTCACTAGGCTAATCCTCCGCCTGCGGCGCCAGCACCCCGGGTTCTAGTCCCGGTCGGGGCTCCGGATTCTGTCCCGGTTGCCCCTCTTCCAGGCCAGCTCTCCGCTGTGGCCCAGGAGTGCAGTGGAGGATGGCCCAAGTGCTTAGGCCCTGCACCCTATGGGAGACCAGGAGAAGCACCTGGCTCCTGGCTTCAGATCAGTGCAGTGCACCAGCCATAGTGGCCACTTGGGGGTGAACCAACGGAAAAAGGAAGACCTTTCTGTGTCTGTCTCTCTCTCTGTCTAACTCTGACTAACAAAAAATAAAAATAAAGATCCCAGCCCCCACGAGGAGCCATGGGAGAGGTCTGTTTTGCCCCAGCCCAAGGTGTGCGTGGACTGTTTGAATGGACAAGCGGACGTGGCATCTACCTCAATCCACTCTCGGTTTCCTTCCCTCATGTGCATTGTGCTGTAAACCTCAGTCGTTGCTGCCGTGCCCAGAGGGCAGCTGGGCCTGCTGTTTGATTTTGGGGGCGGCGCTCGCCCAGGCTGTCCTAACCAGGAAGGTGTGGCTGGGGGACAGAGAGGGACTTCCGGGCCATGAGTGCTTCCTGGGGTTAACATGCCTGATGTAGAAACCTGTGTGTGTCCCCGTGTGCAACCCGTGAGGTTCAGCACGCTGCTGGCTGCTGGCGTGGAGGACCCATCGCCCCCACCCATCTCCAGGCCTCTCCTTAGCCGCCCAGACTCTACCCGTGGAGCCCCCTTCCGAGTCCCCCTTGGCAGCGCCCCCTGACCCCATCCACTATTCTGCTTGTCTCTGCTGACTCAGCCTTTGCCGGTCCCACCATGTCACCAGGCCCCTCTGCAGGTGGTGCCTGGGGCTGTCACGGTGGGGGCAGCAGGTTGGGCCCAGGGCACTTCCTGAGGGGCATGGAGAAGTCACAGGTAGGGACAGGCTGTGCGGCCCCCTCCCCTGCTCCCAGTCAGATGCCAGAGCTGGTGTGGCCAGGTGGGGATGGCAGACCGGAGAGAATGATGAAGTGTGGAGTTCTTACAGGTGTGCTGTGCTATCATTTTTGGTTTAACAAGTGTTGATGGGATGCTGGGTGAATCCACCTGAATTCCGTTGTGTATTTGGGCTTTGCCAGAGAGAAAGTGGAGGCTAACAGGTGAGGAAGGGGGCCACTTGGCAGGAAGACAGTGGACAGAAGGCCTGGGGTCTGCAGGGGACTGGGGACTCTGAGCAGGGTGGCCCCTTCCGCCCACTGCTCCCCCTCCAGAGCCTTCACCCTGATCTCGCGGCTCCAGGTAGATCTGGGTTACCTGGTTTTTGTGTTGGTGGTGGGTTTTGCTTAGTTCCAAGATGGCTGTACACTGAGGTGTTCCCACCTGCACCCACTTTAACTTCACCTTTCTGTGTTTATTTTAAAGACACCCTGGGAAGCAGTGATCACAAGCAGACCATCAGGCCAGTACCGGGAAGTCTCCAGCGGGTACACCGCAAGGGGCAGGATTCCCCACCCCGAGTCCCACAGGCATCTCTGGCTCCCTGCAGCATGCAGAGGCCGGTCGGGCCCTGCCTGTGGACAGGAGCCAGCATCAGGACAAGAGGACACCCTTTACCCCTTGATGTGTCACCCGAGTTCTTCGCAGTAGGAGAGAGAGGCTGGGACCACCGACAGATGAGGATAGTGGGCCCCAGGGGCTGCAGCCTGCTGCCCACTCTCCCTGCCAGGTGGCCGGGCCCTCTGCCTGCTGCCGGAGCGGGGGTGCTGTGGGACCCCTCCTTCCATGAGCCGTGCCGCGTGGCCAGCGAGCAGCTGACATTCGCACAGCAGAGGCTGGTGCCGCTGCCGCTGCTGTGTGGAGGGTGTCTGGCAGTCCAGGAAGATGCACACTGCGTCCGCAGGCCTCACCGGTCCCGGTGTCCCAGAGGTCAGAGGCTGTGCCCGGCCCCTGAGGAGCTGACAGCTATGGCGTGGCTCTTCTCTCCGTGGTCTTCAGAATGCGAGCTGGCGGGGTGAAGGCTCTGCCCCTCCTTAGGGCACAGTGAGGTCAGGCAAGGGTGAAGCGCGGTGGCTGCCGTCAGTGCCCGGGGAGCTCCGGTGCTGGTTTTCGGCACCCACAGCTGATGCCGGGTTCCCAGCCGCGTGTGTCTGGGAGCCGGGGCTGAGCGTGTGGATGGTCTGTGGGATGCGCCCAGGGCTTCTGGGCCCCTGTGTCGGGCCAGCCCTTCTGTTTCCCTGGAGGACTCTGTGTGCGTGCCGCCTGCTCAGTACGGGGACGTGTGGCACTGGACGTGTGGGGCTCCGGGGCCCTGGGGGTGGGCGGGGACACCCTGCAGGGTGGGATTGAGACGGCCCTCGCCCTGCAGGTGAGCCCGCCCCAGTGCGCCAGACCACCGTTCCCAGCTCGTCACTAATGTATGTAAAAATATTAAAAGCCCTTGTATGTCACATTAAAAACTATGTCAGCTGCCTTGCTTTTTTCTATTTATTAAAACTTTTCAAGCAGTAAAAACATTTTACTTGTTAATGAGGGAAAGTGGGAAAATTAATGACACAGAGCCTGGCTGCAGCACCACGTGTCCTTGCCGCCATGCGCGGCCGGTGCTTCCTGCCGCGTGCCGTTTAATTTCTGTGATAGGGTTCAGTGAGCAAATGCAAAGAGATTTAATGATTTGCATCAGTAGATCATTGCTCAGTTTAATGTCCTCTGCTATTTTGGGTCACGGACTCTTTCTTTGGGGGGCTGGCACAATTTCTGGAGCTGAGATTACTAATACTAGGCCTATTACGTTAGGTTGGAGAGACGTGAGATTAACACATCTTCACGAAGCTCCCCACCCTGCTCTGCAGTGGTGAGAGGATTCTGGCCGACAAGGTCCATGGATGGGAACAGCCGTGTTCCTGGCCGGCAGGTGGCCCCTGGGCGAGGGGCCTGGGTCCCCAGCCTTCAGTGGCCTGTGGCCGTGTTCTCTCACCCAGCATGGGAGACCCTGTAGACCCCTGGAGCACACAGCTCGTTTTGAGTGAGTCCCATGGGGGGTGAGTTAAAGCCAAGACTCCAACACTAATTTTGGGCTTCTCTGTGCAGTCTGGTGGCCGCAGGGGCCCATGGCACAGCCTGCCCCAGGGAGCTTTCTGAGGAGAGGCCGAGTGTTTGTGGTTGAAGATGTGGGAGATGCAGGGAGAGAACAGGAGCACAGTCCCCTCCCCACCCCGGGGTCTCTGGGGATGGATGTTCAAGTCCCTTAGCTAAAACAGTGGAGGATTTTCCTAGAACCTGCACACTCTCTCCTGTGCCTTTAAATCCTTTCTAGGCTGCTTCTGCGTGGTTCGATGTAAATACTGGGTAAACAGTTGTTAGACTGCACTGTGCAGGGAGCAGCCTCAGGAAAGTCTGTTCATTGCATTCTTGTATACTCAGTCCACGGGTGTGTG
>CM027398.1:70855305-70887088 GCA_015711505.1 Sylvilagus bachmani
TCATGCTTGTCAGCCATGTGTGGGAGGAGACGGCGCGGGCTGCACATGTGTCAGCCATGTGTGGGAGGAGACGGCCCGGCTTCACACCTGTCAGGCAGGGGAGCAGCGGGGGATCTTAAGGACATGGGCTTCAGTCTAACGCTGCTGTCTGACCGTTGCTCAGAGGTGCTGTGTGTAGGCCGGACATGCTGGTAGTAGGTGTGATGGCGTTGAACGGGGTCTTTCCTGGGCGGTCCACCTGCACATGCTGCCCCCTCTCAGTAGACGTAAGTGCAGACAGCCAAGCAAGGGGTCACGGTGCGTGGGGAGGGCTGCGGTGCGTGGGGAGGTCTGTGGTGTTTCCGCCGTGTGCCATGGTTGCTGTTGAGAGGTGGAACATATCAGGACTCCGTGGCCTTTCCCCAGGATCTCGGTGGCCACGAATCTCGGTGTCCGTGACAGGTTGCAGTGTGGCCCCGCAGTGCCCGCTCTCTGGCCTACAGGGAAGTGGCCCCTTCCCCCGGTCGGCCAGTTGCTTGTTTTCCCTTCCAGGCGGCAGTGGTGGCTTCCTCCCGTTGACCCTCTTTCCTCGAGGCGGGAAATCCTCTTTCCGCGTGGCTTCCGTGGAAGTCGTCTCTGGCCTGTCGGCCGAGGCTGCCCGTGGCCGGGGCACTGGTCGGCCCTCTGCTTTGCTGCCGGTGCCGTCGGCTTAGCCTTCGCCCTCCTGTGAGTGCGGTGGGTTGGGTAGAGTGTCGGAGCACTCTGGCCGCTCCTCGTGTTCTCTGCACCTCCCCGGGCCCCGCTGCGCTCCCCGATGCCCTCGGGAGCCCTCGTTCCGGTCACCAGCCCCACCCTTCTGCTCTGGGCGTGGTGGGTGCCGATCTCCCTGCGTGGTGCCCACAGTGAGCGCATTCGGAGTGGGGTTCAGCTGAGCGGCATCCATCTGCAAAGGCTTTGTGCACGCGGCGAGGTGAGGCCCCGGTTCTCCCCCATGTTTGCATCTGTAGCTTGTACTGCTGCTCCGTTTACCTCATTATCTTGTTTACCCACGTCGGTAGCCGAACTTGGGTGAATGACTTCCTCCGGTGAGTCTGCTCGGGCCACACTTACCTGTGTGCTGCATTGCTGACGTCTGCTCGGGCTCGCGTCTCAAGCACTTAGGAAGACAGAGTAATCGCACTCCAGGCTCCTTGCTCTCCTCTGCAATCCCATAAGATCTTTGGAGCTGAAACTCGTGTGGCCTCAGGGATTTAGAGAATTAGGTATGTGTGAGTGTGGAAGCGGCTGCCAGGGAGAAGAAATTGAGTCCTTAAGTAATTGGCGATTCCCAGTGATGATGGGCAGAGACCCCGCTCCAGCCCCACATTCCCAGGCATTCTTGACCGTTCCGGGGGATTCCTTGGCATCCGCACTTGGTCCTTGTTCTTCCCCACTGTGAGGGAAGTGGTGGGGCCAGTGCTGTCGCCTTGATGGGTTATTAAATTGTCACTGCTGAGAGATGGATGTGGCTCACAGAGTATGTTGTGCCATACATCATCGCGGTCATCAGGAATGTTTCAGAAAACCGAGAAAGAGTAAATTCTTTGAAATTTATGATTGAAATTAGCAATTTTATGAGGTCCTGGCCAGAAAAAAAAACCCACAAACTTTAAAAATCTTTGTCAAAACGTGCATCTTTGTTCTTAAGGTCCACGCTGTGTTCATTTGTCTTGGAAAGGACACGATGGTGGCGGCGTGCGCGTGCGGCCGGGAGCCGGGCCGTGCTCTTCCCGGGACGCGGCGCGGAGGGCTGATGGGCGGGAAGATTTACCGTGCATCTCCTCGGCCGTCATTCCCCTAAGTATTAATTTTAACTCCACTAATAAGAAGCTGAACAAAAGTGGAATTATGAGTTCAGTAGAATTCTATGAAAGGTCAGTTGTTAAAAAGGCAGAGGCTGACATTCTGGGAGAAAGGTGCCTTCATTAATCATCCTGAGAGGCGAGCCCCGGCCCTTCCTGACCGGTGCCGGCCGCAGGCCTCCCGAGCTCAACTTCCAGAGTCTGACCGCAAGTTTCTGTGTCAAAACAAGGACCGTGTAGAGCTGCCTGGAGATGGCCCGCGCGGTCACTTTCACAGTCGGAGCGTTTGCTAGACAGTCTTAACCCTGTCTGCCTCGGGGTTTGGGACGAGGAGAAGCACCTGTTCATCGTACAGGTGTATTGTCATGCAAGCCTGTGGTGGCCACGGCTCGCGTGTGGTACATTCAGTGATGTATGTGTATAATATAGCGCAGACTTTTGCCGTAGCACAAGGCAGTGTAATGCATTTCTGAGTAGGTGAGTGGACATCTCCTGCGTGTGTTGTCTACAAATATTGATGAGGTTTCTCTCGTGTCTTTTGTCCCTGTATTAATGGCACAAGTGGTTCTGCATCTTCTCCCTGCTTTGCCGGAGCAGCCGTGGTCTCGTTTGCGTTCTTGTGTGCGTCCCCACATCCGTTGGGGCAGCAGGGCCTACTGTGTACATGGAGTCCAGGCTGGCGTTGTGCGTTGCATCCGCGGAGTATTTTATGTGTGCTGGCAATTCGGTGTTAAAGTTCAGCACACACACGTGTAAATTATTAAGCAGTTCGGCGGTGGCACATTCATCAGCTGAGCGTCCTGGGCTGTGGCCTGGTGACAGATTATTTTCATTCGGCCATTAAAGTGCAGCATTGTTGCAGCTGAAGTCCTGCTTGGGTCCCTTTGTCTCGGCCGCTGCTTCAGAATTCCGTGCAGGCCGTCCGCGCCCAGCTCCCGCCACCGCCCGTGTTCTCTGAAGATGATGTTTTGAGGGTCTTCTCTGAGGTGGGTCTTCGTGAATCGTTGTTTCTTCTCTGGAATGTGTAGGTGGGGCTGTGGGTCCCTTAGTCATCCACCTGGTGCCTCAGTGTCAAAAGTCCAGGAGCCTCAGGGCCGGCGCTGTGGCGTAGTAGGGCAGGCGTCCGCCTGTGGCGCCGGCCTCCCATATGGGCGCTGGTTCGTGTCCCAGCCACTCCTCTTCCCATCCAGCTCTCTGCTGTGGCCTGCGAAAGCAGTGGAAGATGCCCAAGTCTTTGGGCCCCTGCACCCGCGTGGGAGACCTGGAAGAAGCTCCTGGCTTCAGATTGGCCCAGCTCCAGCCATTGTGGACATTTGGGGAGTGAGCCTGTGGATGGAAGGCCTCTCTCTCTGTGTCTCCCTCCCTCTCTGTAACTCTACCTTTCAAGTAAATAAATCAACCTGAAAGTTCGGACGCCTCGCACACCAGGATCCTCTCCCATTGTGCCAGGCTCTCCCTGCTCTGCTGCGAGTCGCTGCTCTCAGTCTAAAGCGATGCTCTCAGTCTAAAGCAATCCTCTTTTTAAGACTTTTTTTCAAAGGTGGAGTGAGAGCTCTCCTGGCTGTCGGTTCACTTCCCAGATGGGCCAGGCCGAGGCCAGGAGATGGAGTCCATCCAGGTCTCTGTGTAGCTGCAGGAGCCCAAACACGTGGGCCCGTCCCAGGCACGTTAGCAGAGAGCGCGATGGGAAGTGGAGCAGCCGGGACTAGAGCAGTGCCCGTGTGGGGTGCCAGCGTTACAGGTGGCGTAACCCACTGTGCCACGGTGCCCGTCCCAGTTACTCCTTCCAGGTGAGTCCAGGTCGAGTCACAAAGGGGAGGACCCTCGGTGTTAGCTCTGTCTGTGCAGAGAGAGACGGAGTGAATCTGGGTGCAGGTGGTGGAAGTGAAGGGGGAGGGCACAGCGGGAAGAAGCCCCCACCCCCCACATCCAGCTGATTGCGACCCTGACTCGGCCTATTCTGCCTTCAGCCTCTGCTTCCTTGGAGCCACCACCTGCTGCCGTGGACGGTGGTCATGTTGCTTTTTCAGGCCCAGAAACTCCGAAGTGAAACAGCTCGCCGAGTGGCAGACGTGGGCCTTGTGGCTGTGTCTTGGGGCTGGCTTCATGCAGCAGGCTCATCTGCCGCCTGCAGCAGTGGCATCCCGTGTGCATGCCTGCCGCTTCCTGTCCCGGCTGCTCCACTTCTGATCCAGCTCCTTGCTGATGGCCTGGGAAAAGCAGCAGCAGATGACCTGAGTGCTCGAGCCCCAACACCCACGTGGGAGACCCGGAAGAAGCTCCTGGCCTCAGGTTGGCCCAGCGGTGGCTGCTGCAGCCATCTGGGGAGTGAACCAGCAGGTGGAAGACTTCTCTCTCTCTCCCTCCGTATAACTCTAGCTGTCAAATAAATCTTAAAAGGTGTGCTCGTGGCTGCTGCCAGTATCTGTGAGGGTGCAGAACAGCCCTCGTGCGTGGAGGAGGGCTTGGTTCGCTTTTGCCCAGCCGAAGTTTGCTGGCATCTCCCAAGAGCATAAACTGCTACGTCTGCAGTGTTGGGGCCCTCATTCCTTGTCGCCATAATTTTTGCTTAATGGCTGTTTGTGCTACATTGCCCAGGTCCATGGGTTGCTTAACATAAATGATTACATTTGCTTATGATTAAAAACTTCCTCCATTAGAAGTCCAGCACCCAGGACTTGGAAATGATTTGTTGTTAAGGCTTTATAGTTCATTAGCCACGCCATCGCCACCACGGAGGCATTGTGTAAGAGTTAGGAACACTGGTAATGAGCTGTGTAATGCGGACTCTCGCACGAAACCTAACGGCAGACCGAGGCTTCCAGGAGCAGCTTAGCACGCAGATAAAAGGCTGGCAGGACGCACACGGGCAGCGGCCGAGGGTGCGCAGCTCTCGCTCGCCGCTGGTGGACGGACAAAGCAGTTTATGGCTAGAGCAAGTCTTGTTGTAAAAAATTATATCTCATTCATGACCAAAATCCTTCAGAATACTGTCGCCGTTCCCCTCTGAACCCTGTAGCTCTAAGTCCATGCATCTTGCAAGTCTCTTGATGGAGTGTTGAGAGAAAGCCCTCCCTCTGTGTGCGGGCGGCGGGGAATCCTTCCCAGCCCCGCTTGCGCCTTGTTGATAACACCACCTGTCTAGCAGGGGAGCCCTCCGCCCTGGTTTTCTGTGTACAGAAGTGTGGGTGGTCCTGTGGCTTATCAGAGAAGAGCTAGCAGAGAGAACTTCATGGAAATATGATAGGGGTCTTTGAGAAGGAATCAAAGTTCTTATTTTATTTTTTAGTGATTTATTTGAAAGAATCACAGAGGAAGAGACAGATCTTCTATCTGCTGGTTCACTCCCCAAATGGCCACAACAGCCAGGCCAAAGCCAGGAGTTAGGAGCTCCATCTGGGTCTCCCACGTGGGTGGCGGAGGCCCAGGGACTTGGCACTCTCCCTCTGCTTTTCCAGACGCATTAGCAGGGAGCTGGATCTCAAGTAGAACAACTGGGACTCAAACTGGCGCCCATACAGGATGTCAGCATTGCAGATGCCAGCTTACCCCACTGCTCCACCACACTGGCCCCAGACCTAAAATTCTTAATCCTGAGGGGACTGATGTTGTGGCATAGCGGGTAAAGCCGCCGCCTGCGACGCTAGGACCCTGTGTGGGTGCTGATCCTAGTCCTGGCTGCCCTGCCCCAGCTCCCTGCTCAATGTGCCTGGGGAAGCAGCGGAAGACGGCCCCAGTGCTTGGGCCCCCGAGACCAGGGAGCGCCTGGCTTCAGCTTGGCCCAGCCCGGGACTCTGTAGCCAGCTGGGGAGTGAACCAGCAGATGGAAGAGCCCTGTGTGTGTGTGTGTCTCCGTCTCTTCCACTCGGCCTTTCAAATCAAATCTTAAAACAATTCCTAATCTTGGAAGCAGTGGCTGTGGAGTCCCCGGGTGTCAGTGTTCCTGAGGGCAGGGGTGGATTCATCTGCTTTGTTTGAATTGCTCAGGGCCAATGACTGGCTGCAGAAGGGAGAGCCCCGGAGCCTGGGGTTCAAGGAGGCAGGACCACGCCGCCGCCGCCCCTGCAGCATCCTCACCGGTGACTGTTCACATCCTCTGTGTTCCTGGGGAAGGGAAGAAGGAGCGATGGAGAGCGTGGGTGCCCTGGTGCAGGACAGGCCCTGTGGCAATGCCGCGTGTGGCCTGTTGTGTGAACCCAGTGCTCGTGTGGGATGTGTGGCTGGCTGCCACTCTCGGTGGGTGAGTCGGGCTCGCTCTCATCCCGAGGAGCCTCCCTGGTCACGCTGGGCCCTGGGGCTCCCTCATCACTGTGACCTCAGAGCCTCTTTGAGTCCCCTACGTCACGTGCTCTTTAGGACTGTGGTCTCGCTCGTGATTGTAGAAACCCTTCTCGCTCTGGTAAGAGAGGTTTGCACCCGAGTATCGTGGAGATTGGCATCGTCGATGGTAAGAGTTGGCTGGCTGGGGACAGCCAGGGTCCCCGTGCTGCCAGCCTCGGTCTTTGCACGCAAGCCAAGGTCACACAGCAGAGGGTGCTGCTGGGAGACGGGAGTTCTGTCATTCATGGGTTGCTAATTTTTTGAGTACTGTGATACAATTCAATATACTTAACCTTACAATTACCCAGAGCATGATTGAATCCGCACTTGGCAGCCCCTTCTGGTTCTTGCAGGGCCTCGGTTTGATCGTTAGGAGGACAAATCGTCCTTGTGCCTTTGGGAGTGGGCCGTTGCAGTGGTTTAAATGCCCAGTAATTGAGGACTTCCCTGCGCTGCTGTGCGCGTGCTGTGTCCAGAGGAAGGTGACCTCCTGACCCTCGGCCTGTCCTCGCTGTGCCTCGCCTGGAGATGGCCAACGTGGTGAGACAGGGCTGAGCGGCCTGAGGATGGACACAGATGCGGCCGTGCAGTGAACCGGTCAAATGGGAGCGCGTGCGCGTTCTGCCCTGGCCCGCACTCCTAATGTGTCTCAAAATGATCTCCTTCCCCGCCCCCGCTTCCCGTGTTCCTGTGGGATCGCTGCCACCTCTCTCCCAGTGCCCTCTCGGTCACCGCCCTGTCTCTGCCTCTTTCCCACTCTGCCCTGCTCCACCCACATACGCCCACCCCAGGAGGTGTCTCCCTTGGGCACCGGCCTCAGATTCCCCCCGCAGGTGATCGCATTTGTGGAAAGATGGAGAGCCCAGAGCCACGTGGAGCATCCCGCTGCCCAGTGGAGGCAGAAAGAGCAGCTCCGGGGCAGGCAGAAAACCCAGAAAGTGCAGGGGTGGGCAGAGCAGACACCTGGCCCCGTGGTGGCAACCTCTGCTGCACCTAGGATATGCAGAGCAGTTGTCGGCAACAAGAGGACCAAGACTCCACAGTGTGGTGGGGTTCCTCGTGATCTGGAATTTAAAGAATTATGGGTACCTTGAGCTACTGACAGGTAAAAGGCAGTAAAAAAAAGATAGTGAAAGCCACAGCCTACCCTCTGAGCTGATCTACAGGCTATGAAAGCATCACTCTGAATAATGTGCTGTAGATATGTTAGGAAAACGTAACACTGGTGTGTGGGCTCTCGGCCTCTTTGATGAGCGTCGTAATATATCTTATTGAGTGATGGATGTGCCGCCGTGTGTTTCAACTGCTTGTGTCTTGTGGGTGAAGGAAAAATATATTAAAAAGGAATGTAAAACAAATCTAGGCGTTGTTACGCTCAACCATAATTTCTTGTGCCTTTGGATGTGGTAGACGTGTTACTAATTACAGTGTGTGAGCATGCACCTGTATCAGGTGCCACTCGTAAAGAGTAGAAAACTCTGACTTCCTTAGCTTCTGCCACGACCCTGACGGTGTATAAACGTGGCATGTGAACAAGAACCCTGGGCAGCCCCTTCTCCTGGGATTTATGGTCTAAAGTGAGATCCCCAAGATACCTGGAGGATTGAGTGTTACCTGGAGTAGTTCATTTTGTGGTCACCACACAGAAGGCCCCTGGGTGGTGAGGTATCCAGGACCCACTTGGGTGAGGAGATGGAGAGCTGGGGTGAGAGGGGAGAGTAAGGCCTGGTGTGAATGGGAGCGCCCGGTGCAGGGGGGCTCGGATCCCTGTGTGCACAAATAGTGAAGGTGTAGGCTCTGGGCGCTGTGGCTCGCGGTCTCGGCTGCAACCAGCGGCCTCCCCCGTCTGGACTCGGCAGGGCTGCCTACAAGCTGCCGGGCCCTGTGGCTTCAGGAGCCCCTCTCCTCCTGGCTCGATGCCCCCTGTGAGGACGGCACCCACCTTCCTGACGTGACACTGCTCCCAAGTCCTTTCCCAGACACCTTCAGTCTCTCTGGATGGTCCCCGTCTGCAGCAACCCGTCCTTGTCCAGGGTGGACGTAGCACAGATGGCCACAACGCCCTTTCCTTCCGGTGCACACACCCCTTACACCGTGGTTCCGACCTCACGTCTGTGCCGGGGTCCCCAGACCATGAGCCCCCATGTTCGCCAATGAGGAGGGCTTGCACTGCTCAGTCTGTGTTTGGACCCCGGCTGTGACTTGTTACAGCAGAAGGCTGTGCCGGAGAAGGGTGCACCCCGGGGAGCCAGATGTGAGCTCCCCACCTCCTTTCCTAGGAGGGTCGTGAAGGATGAACTTGATTCTGCCAACAGCGTGTTGTGGCCATACCTGCCAAGTGTTGCTCCTTAGGGACCCAACACCCAGGGCTCCTATCCAGGGCCAGGCTGGTAGGTGCCTGTTCACTCCAGACCGCCGGGGAAGCAGGTTGCAGCAGTAGCCTGTGTCTCACCCAGCTGAGAGGCAAGGGCTCTTGCTGGGGGTGGTTGGAGCCCTCCCTACGCCCAAGGCTCAGATGCCCACCGCAAACCTGCCTCTCCAAGGACTAACCATTTCGTGTCTGCTTGAGCCTGGACTGGTGACTGGGCCTGCTTGGTGGAATGTGGCTGCCACAGCGCTGGGAGGCGTCAAGCCTCAGCCTCGAGAGGTTGCAGATTTCACATCGCAGGGATCCTGAGACTGTCCTGGGAAGATGCGGTGCTGGCCGCCTTGAGGGTGACGGAGCACGTAGGAGGAGGGGCCCAGCGTCACAGCACCACCTGTCTGAGCACGCGGAGAGCCGCCAGCAGCAGAGCAGCAGCCCTCGCCCGTCAGCGCCTGTCCTGAGTGGGTGAGTGGCGCCTGTCTCCATGGTGACTGCCTCGTCCTGTCCAGAAGTGGCACCCCGTTTGCTGTCGGGGTGACGGCCACGCCCTGTGCTCCCAGTGCAGTCCCAAGCTCCCCACGGGGTGATGGAGGATGCACTGCATAGTTGCACATAAGGCCCATTGCAATACACTGTTGTCGCATCCAGATTGGAAACAGCGTGAAGGGTGAGGTGGGGCCCACACCGTGCCTCCAGACCTCTTAGCTGGGAACTGGGTAAATCGGGGGCTGTGGGGTGTCGGGGCCGGCCGTTTCCTGCTCTGCCTGTTGGTGGATGCTGGGGCCGCCCCTCTGGTGCAACTTCAATTCCTTGTTCCCCGTCACTCACCCAGGGATGGGACCTTCGGCACCCGTATTGAGAGTCCTGTGGTGGGCTCGGTAGCATTCGGCACTCATCCTGCCCCAGCTGTAAAATGGGCCTCGTGTTCCTTTCATCACTGTTGTGTGAAGATAAGCAAAAGACTGTGTGCGCAAAGAAACTGAGCAGCTACAATCCAGCCACTGCTGGAAATTCTCCCAAGACAGAAGGTGAAGCCCCCTCCTGGCTGACACTGTTCGGGGTGACGTCTCCCGAGAAGACCTGGGTCCTTCAGAAAACTGCTCGCGTGCTTGGCTGCTGGGGCGTCCTGTTCTCCATCAGGGTCGTGCCTGCCTCGTCCTCTGTTGAGCGTTTGTCCGTCTCATCAGGTGCCTCCCTGGACCGCGCTCCAAGAAGGCCCCAGGATGTTGCCACTCTCTGCCCCGAGCAGGAGCTGGGGAAGGGGGGCCTCTGGGCAGCAGGGGCCCTGTGTGGGGGCACCTGGACGGAGTGACAAGTGAGCCAGGCGGCTGTGTTGGACACCCAGCTGCTGGGGTGTTGGACGGCACCATCACACTTCGTGTCCTGGAAGCCCGTGTGGGCGCCCTGGCTCCGGGCGGCTGCAGTGTAGTCGGGCATCTGAGGTCTAGGAATCTGGGGGAGGGGAATGAGGGGCTTCACCTGCCTGTGCACCGCCATGGGTACATTTCCCTGTGCGTCAGCCGCCTCTGACCCTGCGGCCCCCACCTTGTGACCATCCCGCGGCTGTCGAAATAGCTCCCTGATCTGGGGGCTGTGGCCTGTCGGTCCTCATACAGCAGCTCCCAGCCATCACAGGCCCTGGGGATGGGCCTCTCTGGATAGCAGGGGGCTCTGCTGCCCCCACGCACTGGGGGCCCAGGAGAACTCCCGAGAGCAAGCCATCTGCCTGCGAAGACGCAGAAGGTGGGGGTGTTTGGGGTGTTAGGCACCCCAAGAGTAGATTAGAAATCCTGTCCCCAGTCGGAGAGCAGGCAAGTGGCAGCCATATTCAAGGGAGGAAAAAAAATCTCCTGGTGTCTGGATACAGTATCTTAGTAGTAATAAAAGCACCGCTACAGATTCAGTGGTGCAGATTTAACTGTACTACTGTGGAATGGCGGGTTATTTTGTGTTCAAGAGCTACATTTATCACAAAAATGATGATATACAAATCACTTCCATATCACAAAATGTTCTTGGTCAAAATTGGCTTGAGGCAAGTGATATCTTCGGGTAAACAGTATATGAAGACCATATCTTAAAATGATAGATCACCTAATTTTGTTCTGACAGAGGTTTTTGCCGCAACAAACATCTGTCATTGAAATACCAATTCAGAGATATGGAAGCCCAATTGTGGAGGTTTTCTCGGATTTGTCACTCCTAACTTAAGAAAGCTACTGTTCCACATCGCAGCTTTTGTAAGATATTAGGCGCTGTTCCACGTGCAGCCACCTTAAAACAAAATAAACAGTTTAGAGAAATGTCCTCGCGCGTTCCACACAAAGCTGCCGCCTGGAAACCCAGGAGCCGGCCAGGGTCTGGGGAGCGACGTGGTTTTCACGTGTGGGCGTCGCATCAGGGTGGCTTTAATTGAGGCGTGGGACCTTGGTCTCTGCAGAGCTGAAACCCGGCATTGTGTCCGGCGGGCCTGGAGGCTTGGCTCCCTCCCAGCAGTGTCTTTGCCTCTCGTTAAAGGGCCCTGATGGTGTTATTCCCAAGATTTGAAGCTCCCCGGGGGGCTGCCCCGCCAACACAGCAGGCTCATGTCTTGGGACAAGAGTGATGTCAGGGGCCTTTGGGGTCTCCTTGTTCTTGGCTTGGCTCCTTGGGGGGGAGGTGTCGCTCAGGGAGGGCTGCACGGGGATGGATGCCCTGGGCCTGGAGAGGCAAGGGACTGAGTCGCTCGTTTCTGCAGAGGGCACTGAAGAGCTGCCACCGCTCCGTTTCAGGTTGAGAAAGATTGATCTTGGTCCAAAACTTGGTTGTCAGAGAGTTGAGAAAGAACAATGGAAGTCCTGCGATTGCTTGGGGAGACGTTGTAAAAACCTGTCTTTGCTGACCAGTGCTTGCAGCAAGCTTAAAAAGAAAGGAGTGAAGTCTCTCTTACATCCCGTTACTGTGGGACCTCCTGAGATGGCTTCATCGAGCCACTCCATCTCGCAGCTCCCTGGGCACCACTGCCATTCCGTTGAACCCTCCACCCGATGCCACCTGCTGTACCCAGCCAGATCTCTGGGAGCTACCGCAGCTCTGTCCAACCCACTCCATGTTGTGAATCGGAGTAGGTCCCTGGAGCTCGGGTTTTTTGGAGTACCGTAGCCATTTCTTTATAAGATCGGAGCAGCATTTCCAGGTCCCGTTCCACATTGGGCGTTTGTGCTCCATCAGGAGGGTATGAGGCAGGCCTTGGTGCGGCCCTCCTCGCCCACTGAGGGAGGACACGATGGGCTTCAGAGTCCGGCTGTCGGACCCCCCCACACCTGGCCCCTCCATGGCTTTGGCAAGCATGGTAGGTGTTCTCTGAGCTGTGAGCTCGTGTCCTAACGTGGGATCCTTGCACTTGCCTGGAGGTTCCGATGTGATGGCTGTGACACGTGTGCCCATGGGTGCCCGAGATAAGCCTCCTGACTGCTGATGGTGAGGCCAGTGCTGGTGATGACTGCGGTGGCAAGAATAGTCACCTTCATCGTCCTGTTTGGTGGCCTGTAGAAGACTTGGGATGAACCCAACTCGGGTTTGCCCTAGGAGTTGGCTGTCTTTCTCAGTGGTCAGCACAATAACTTATTAACTCATCGTCTGGGCTACAGGCTGGTCCTCCAGCAGCTGGTTGTGAGTCAGCGCCTGTTCGTTCCACCCGTAGGGACCCCAACTGCTGCTGTCGGGCCTGAGGATTAACCTCCACCTCTTTGACTCTCAACCGGAGCCTGACCTAGACAGTTAGGTGTGGCACCCAGCCGTCCCCTGGGATCCTGGCAACAGGAGGACCATGAGTTGGGGTACAGGCCGTCTGCTTTGGAGTGGAAGAGGCGTTCAGGTAACACTCTTCAGCTTCCTGTCCTCATGTCCTTGCCTGCCTGTTGTGGGAGGGGACAGGTGCGACTGGAGATGGGGGAGTGTCCCGGGGGTGCTGATGCAGACAGCCAAGGGTCCCCGGTCTACCTGTTGGTAACAGGGCCGCGGGTGTCCTTACAGCGGTAGCCACTGTTGGGCGGGGGGGCGGGGGAGCAGGCTGCACAGCTCTCGTGCCAACACTGGTGCCTGTGATTCTGGGAGGAGAATTTCGTTTCTGTGGCCCAGACGTCGCTCTTGGTGACGAGGTGTAGGCTGATCAGAAAGCTGCCATGTGTCTGCCCTTTTGAAGGGGACACTTCACTTCTGTTCTGTCCACCAGTTACTTTTGTGGCCCTTGGAGCCACACAACCCTCCAGATACCCACACATCTGAGAGTGCTTCAAGCAGTTCATGAAAAGTGATATTTAAAAAAGTTTGTTATGGTGCAGAACTTTACTTCCGGTGTGTGCAGTTTTCCCGTAATGGGCTGTCCATGAACTTGGGACGTACTGCCATGCACACCTGCAGGTGCCCCACAGGCGCTCCCCTGATTTTACGATTGTCCCATTTAACACAGGTTAAGTATTCCTCACTCAAAATGCTTGGGACCAGAAGTGTGTTGGATTTGGTTACTTGTTTTCGGACTTTGGAATGTGTGCAGGGGCATAAAGAGAGAACTTGGGCGAGGCTCCCCAGTCCCAACATGAAATTCGCGTATGTTTAAGGACACCTTCTGTGTGGGTCCTGGAGGCACCGGTAGACGTCGATCTCGGCGTGCTTCCTGTTCCGTGGCTCCCTCCTGTGAGGTCAGGGGTGGACTTTTCTGCTCAGGGCACCACATTGACACTCATAAGTTTTGGATTTTTGGAGCATTCGAGTGTGGGTTTTGGGTTAGGGATCCTCAGCAGGACCCACAGGTCTTGAGTAGGAACAAAGGGTAGGTGAGTTCCCAGCGTTTTCTAGGTGTGGTGTTTCCCACTCGCAGTATTTGTGGGGTTCATCAGGTGCCCAGACAGCCCAGGGTGCTCCTCTGAGGTCCACGGCTTTGGTGTGGGCAGGGGCTCCAGGCTGCCCACCCATGCCTCCAGCCATGGTCGGTGTCCTCAGGATGTGCAGGACCTTCTGGGAGTCGGGGGGGGGGTGCTGGCCAGCTCTGTGTACCGGGTTATTTTGTGAAATACTGTAGTGAGCTGATCAGAACTGGTGATCCTGATGAAGTGAAATAAAAAATACTGCGGCGAAAATTATTTTAGTGCTACATAATGAGTTCTGTTTTTCATATCTGGCAGATATTACCTCCTGAATCTAATCTACAGTGCTGAGAATTATGCCATTTTTTATGATTTGTTTAATTTTGACTGAAAAAAATTGACTATTCATCGATTCTTGACCTGCGAGTATTGAGGAAAAAATTTAGTTAATAAGAATTTTCATGAGGTGTAAATTTAAATGTATGAGGATTCTGCCCATCCTGTAACACTGTAGACATTAATTTAAAAATTCTATAAGAGCCTGGGGGCCTGGGGTGTCTGAGGAACTGGCAGTGGAGGCAGTTACGGGTGGTGACTGGTAGACAGGCCTGTTGGGGTGATACAGGGACGTTCTCGTGTTTGTGTGACGTCCTTGGATATCTGTGGCTGAGCGTAATTAGAGTTAAAAACATCTTCTCTATAATCTCTTTGCCTGTGCGGCGGTGTCAAGGTACTTGAACGCACCACGTCGGAAAGCAGGGCCTGCTGAGTGCGTGCCACGCACCCTCTAGAAAGTCCTGCTGGGCTCCCTGTGCTTGCTGTCCAAAGGGGATTGTACCGAATTCATAAAAAATGAAGGATCCTAATATTGAAGTTGGAGAATGTGAGTGAATGACACATTCTTTACACACCTCAACTGTCAACATTTCTAATCAAATCACCCAGCCCTCTTACTTCTTAAATGATACAGGCAATATTTCCTGTAATAAACACCCTAAGTCTAATGAGAGGCCCTCGGGCAACTTCAAATGTATGAATTCATTATAATCGAACAGCATAATCTTCGGGGCAGAGATGCCTGCTACCCGGTCTCTTAACTCCACAGCTTGGGTGTTTTATGAAAAATGTTATACATTTTGTTTACAACGTGTGACTGCTGTTGAAGTATTGTGTGTTCCTGTAGTACATGGACAGGGCCGCGTAATGGAGGGAAATCGAGGAGGCAATCTTTCATTTTGTTCTTGTATGAAAAATTCAAAAGACTGAAAACTCACCCAGAGAAATTTTGCAAGCATATTATTTTCCAATGTTTCGATCAATTTGTCTGTCAGCCATGCTGAGAGGTGGAAGGGGCCGGCAAAAGCAATTTAGCTTGTGAGGTCCAAAACGGGAATGTTTTAGGGAGCCTTGTCACATGTTAGTTCTTTATATTAGAACCGCGTGTGTTTTATTTTCTGGTCATATTATGAAGAGAAATTGATATCAATCATCTAAGTAAGCTATGAATAGCTGATATAAATATGACTTTTATATGCACGCATCAGAACAAAACATAAATTAACCTCTTAATGCATGCGAGAGCCTTCAGTGTGACCACTGGCCCTCTGTTCTGGATTTTTCTGTTTAACAATTCGCGGTGCGTTTTAATTGACTGCACCCAAGTGGCGCTCTGTGGAGCGTCTTGCGCGTGAGCGGCGCTGACCCTACCGGGGTTTAATTAAGCTGTAATCTTCGCACTGTTGGTGCGTCTGGGATTGAGTCGCATGCAAACCACGCTCTGCCTTTTGTAGGAACGGGGCAGGTGTGGGGGTTCTAAACCAAAGCCTTTGATTTAGCTTGTGCTAACGGTTTCGGTGGGGATTTGTTAAGATCAAGTTATGCTAGTAGCTCGTTGGAAGGTGAGCGTACAACTCCAGTGCAATGGCCTGGAATCCCTTAGCCTGTGATTATTCCATGTAGCCCATTGCTTCTGCCTCAGGTATGAACACGTAAGGTTATGTCTCAGAAACGGGATCTGTGGGCGTGGGGATCACCTGGTATAGCGTCCCTGGTCAGCCAGCCAGAAACCTCCCCGTGCGGCAGCCCCTCCCGGAGGTCCTGGGTGTGTCTACCACACGTGGGGCTCACGTGACGTGTTGTTGCCCGTGAGCTCACGTGGCTCTCTGCTGCTCCAGAGTGGGAGCTGTGCGTGCTGACAGATGGCCATCGGGTGTGACAGCAGAGTCGGAAATCCCTCCAGTCCCTGTGGACATTCGGCACTAAATTGTGTTCACCTGGGAGATTAGGAAGCTTCTGGGCGTGGAGATGCTGGGCCGCTGTCTTCCGCCTCCAGTGACTGCCTCGGCCTCATCGTGTCTGTTTAGACCCAAATGACGCTCCAGCACTCTCGGACATCAGATAAGCCCCTGCAATGATTTAGTCTGTCTAGGACTTCTCTTGGTTCTGTCTTAGCCCTTGGTGTTTTGCTTGAATCCATTTCAAGCACAGTTAATTCTAAACATCCTTATGGCAAACCTTGGTGTTCTTGTACAGATCTATATAGAGTGAATTCTGAGAAGTATTTAAAATTTACATATTTTCAAATTGGCCATTTTAAGTTTTGTTTGTATTTTTACTTGAAATATTCTTATACTTATTGGTCATCTGTGTTTACTTGGTAAAATGCTTATTTTTCTGTCCATTGATTTTTTTGATTTGTGAGAACTTTTTACATATCACATAAAGGTCATTTCTATTTTCATTTCATCTATAGACTATGTTTAAGATTTTGTTGTATACAGTTTTTTTAAGCTTTGGAATAATTTTAGATCTACAGAAAAATTAAAGTGGTATGGAGAGTTGTGGTGTACCTGTTCCCCAGTTACCCTGAATTAAAACAGCTTATGGGAGCCGGCACTGTGTACAGTGGGTTAACGCCCTGGCCTGAAGCGCCGGCATCCCATATGGACACCAGTTCGAGACTCGGCTGCTCCACTTCTGATCCGGCTCTCTGCTATGACCTGGCAAAGCAGTAGAAGATGGCCCAGGTCCTTGGGCCCCTGCACCCACATGGGAGACCCAGAAGAAGCTCCTGGCTTCAGATCGGCGCAGCTCCAGCCGTTGCAGCCAGTTGGGGAGTGAATCATCGGATGGAAGACCTCTCTCTCTCTCTGCCTCTCCTCTCTCTGTGTGTAACTCTGACTTTCGAATAAACAAATCTTTAAAAAGAACACAGCGCACGTCACCCGGGAGCGTGTGTCAGAGCTAAGGAGCTGGAGCTGCGGAGTCCTCCCGGCTCTCCCCGCCGTTACCCGTGCCGTGTCCACACGGAGGTCCTTTGCTTCTGCAAGGTGGTTTAGTTGCTGTTGCTAACCAGCCATGCTTATTTTCAGTTCTTTTTGGTTTTGATTTTTACGTTTTCATCTTTGATTTATAGAAATGTCTGATTTTTAAGGTGTTTTGAACCCATCTTTCTCATCCAGATGCTTCACCACATTCTCCAGTATGGGCTTAATCACTCAGCCTGTCAGTTTCCAACATTTCTGCAAAGACAAGAAAACCTGCTTGCTGACTTGCAGTTTATTATTTAATCTTTGACCTTATTTTTCACACCTAGTGTGGTTTTTTAAAGTGTAACATCTAGGTTATTTGGCATCATAAAATTCTAAGTAAAATGATTTTGTCATTTTGATCATGGATTTGGTAAACAATTCAGTCATTTTGAAGGAATCAGAGACCTAATCCAACACTGTATGAGATACTTCCAAAGGTCCATGGGAAAATGGAATTAAAAGAAGTTTATCTTGATGTAAAATTTTCACGGTCCATGCATAGTTCTTTCATTATAAAAGTTTTCCATGAACTTCTTGAAAACCTCCGTGTGTTTCATTTTCTGGTGGAACACTGACCCCGCAGCTAAGCAGGGCCCCCCGGAAGGGTAGGGCTGGCTGCCGGAGTGGCCCCGAGCCTCGCGGGGACACTGCTGTCGCCTTCAGAGGAGCTCACGGGGGGAATTTTCGGCAACTGCTTAGCTCTGCCTGTAGCCTTGGCCACTTTGGGGGGGGGGCACTTTAAAAGACCTTTAAAGATAGTAAATACTGCTTTTTTGCAGGGGGGAGAGGGTTGTGTAGGATCGTGTTAGCTTTGAGAAAAGCCGCAGGTCTGAGGCACGGCCCGTGCCAGGACAGCGCTTCCTGCTTGTAGAAGACGGGCCTGTGACAAGTGCACGTTCTGTGTTGCGCCGTCTAATGAGAAAGCTTAGGAAACTTGGGAGACCTGAGTAACTGGGCCGTCCGTGCACGTGGGCTGTACACACTTCAGTACCGAGTTTGGCCTCTCGGCTCGGCCACGTCAGGCTACGACCGGGAGCAGTCGGTGAACTTGCGAGGTTGTCCTGTGTACGACCGCATTTACATCGCCTTCTCCTCAGTCAGTAGAATTTATGTAAAGATAGCTCACCGTTGAAGCGATTTAGAGGCTTTTCACCCCCAGGGATGGATGCTTGTCCCAGCTGTTAAGAAGCCCTTGTCCCGTATCGGGGCACCCAGGTTTCGTTCCTGGCTCTGGCTCCTGGCTCCAGCTCCCTGCCAGTGGAGACCCTCAGAGGCAGCTGCAATGGCCCAGTAGTTGGGTCCCTGCCATCCTCTGGCCAGCACTGGCTGTTGTGTTTGAAGTGAACCCACAGGGAGTGCGGGCTCGCCGTCTGCCCCCATCACCATCCATCCGTTCTGTTTCTCCCCCCTTTCTGCCTCCCAAATAAATCGGCACAAACCATTCTTCTTCCCTTTCTTGCCCGTGCTGTGCTTGTTACTGTAAGGAATATGAAGTCTCCACCGTTTCACCTCGGAGTGGGTCTCCCCCTGTGAGATCCCGTTTGGGCCTTGTAAACCTCTGGTGCTGCTGATGGTGGTGGTGGTTGTGTGCGAGTGTCGCCTTGGTGAAGCATGGCACAACCGAAACACCGGCAGCTCTGGTCCCTGAGAAGCCGACCCCGTCTGGGCTCCTGTTACATGGACCCAGCAGAGCAGGGCGGCAGGAGAGCCAGGTGAGGCCAAGAGGAAGGAAAAAAAATGGCTGTTGTTGGAGTCTGAGTTGGTAACCCACTCTGGAACCTCAGAAATGGAGCTCAGGGACGGCGTGGTAGTGCAGTGGGCTAAGTCACTGCCTGCAGTGCCGGCATCCCATGTGGGTGCCAGGTTCAAGTCCTAGGTGCTCCACTTCTGTTCCAACTCTGCTATGGCCTGGGAAAGCAGTAGAAGATGGCCCAGGTGCTTGGGCACAAATATCTGGGAGACCTGGAAAAAGCTCCTGGCTTTGGATCAGCCCAGATCCAGCCATTGCAGCCATTTGGAGAGTGAACTGGCAGATGGAGGACCTTTCTGTCTCCCTCTCTCTGTAACTCTGCCTCTCAAAAAAATGGCATTTCAGTGAGCACCACAGTAACCCACCACTCCCTCCTGGGTAGCTGTCCTCTGGCACTGCAGCCACATGACCGGCTCCCCCTGGGGCCGGCAGGGGTGGAGTCCTGGCAGTGGGTCTCCCCGGCCCACCTCCACCTCTTGGAGCTCTCCGATTGAGATCCATGAGACTGGCCCTGCTGTTCCCAGATGCCCACACGTGGGCGTTTCTCCCAGGCCTTGAACTGAAATCTCGCCCTCATCTTTTGCAGGGGGCTTTGGGGCAGTTTGGTTTTTGGCTGTGGCGTGATTCTCTGTGGAGTGTCGGTGTCTTGAAGGAGAAGCTACAGAGTGAGTCTTGGTTGGTTCCTTGAGTTTGTCTGGTGGCTTCCATATCGTGTAAGACCCGTCTCTGAGAAGCACTCTGGCAGCGCAGGGGTCAGCGTGGAGGGTGCAGGCCGACATGGGCTCACAAGCGAGCTCCGTGATTGCGGGCAAATAGACCTGTCTGTCTCCCCCTCCTCAGTAGGGGAGGACTCCGGACACCTCCGTCATGGGGTGGCATCAGGAGTAGAAAGGCGGCGGGAGGGGCCTGTTTCTTGGGGGCCCCTGTGCCGGCTTGGCCTGCCCTCCCCTCCGGGGGCTGGGGGTTCTGGGGCACAGTCCTCAGGGAGTCTGGCATGGCATTGTCAGTCCCTTGTTTCCCTCCTCCTTCCGAAGGACACAGACCTCCCGTTTATGAGGCTCCCAAGCCTCAAGCCATTTGATCCCATCCAGAAGACAGTGCTGACCTTTTGAAAGCAGGTGAGAAGATCTCCCCATCAGAGATGGAGCTGTGGAAGCCCCGAGGAGGGAAGCCACTCTCACCAGGCCCACGGCTTCCCACTAAGAACCCGGGCCCTCAGGGCCGGCACTGCGGCACAGGCGGTTAGGCCGCTGCCTCCGACGCTAGCATCCCACATAGGTGCCAGTTTTGTTCCAGCTGTTCCAGTCCAGCTCCCTGCTAATGGCCAGGGAAAGCAATGAAAGATGGCCCTGCTACCCACGTGGGAGACCCAGATGAAGCTCCTGGCGTTGGCCTGGCCGGCCCAGCCCTGGCTGTTGAAGCCATGTGGGAATGAACCAGCAGACAGATCTGCTTCTCTTCTCTCTGTCTCCTGCTCTGTAACTGTGCCTTTGATAGAAATCTTCCAAAAAAAAAAAAAAAGCCCTGTTTTTTATGTGGTGTTTTTTTTGTTTGTTTTGTTTGTTTGTTTTTTTACACTAATTTATTTGAGGCAGAGTTAGAGGGACAGACAGGTCTTCCATCCGCTGGTTCACTCCCCAAGTGGCTGCACTGCCAGGCTGAAGCCAGAAGCTTCCATGGGTTTCCCTTGCGGGTACAGGGGCCCCTGGGCTGCCAGCACTCCAGTCATCAACCTTGACCTGCACACTCGGTGTTGCAGGACACCACCGGTCCTCTCTGGTTCACCTGGATAACTTCCCAGCAAGTGTGGGTGGAGTGGAGACCCGTGTGTGTGGCTGCTTCACTCAGTTGCTTCTCGCCTCGGTCCCTGACGGAGCTGGAGGGGGGAACCCTGCTCTGTACACTCCAGTGCCACCACATCAAGGTTTCTTGGAGCACAGGTGGAAAAAGTGATGGACGGCGGGGCAGCAAGTGTCTCCCGGGACCCGGAGGAAGGGATCCCGTGGTCGGAGGACTGAGTCGTCGGTTTTTCTGTTTTCATGCTGTGGTGTACGTTGCTATCCAGGGAGAAGCGAGGTGTCCTGTTGGTTGGCGGATGGTGTTAGGTGAAATGTCTGTTTGCCCAGGGAGGAATCCTGCATGCTGCCTACGGTTGCTTGGGCCCCTTTGACTTAAATGTACAACGGTTTTAATCATCACAGCAACTCCTTGAGGTCTGTGCTCCCCAGGGGAGACTGAGGCACAGAGAAGCACAGCCGTTTGCTCAGAGGTGGATGAGGGATTTAAACACAGGGAGGCTGGCGTGAGAGCTCATGGGCTCAAACACAGGCCTGCTCGGGCCTCCGGGGTGCTCCTGCAGGCTGGGGTTAGGCCCGAGTTCCAGCAGAGAAAATGAAGTCCTGCCTGCCTCCTACCTGCTGGCCAGAAGGTGTCTCCAGACATGCCTCTTGGCTGCGACTGTGGGCCTGGGCTCCTGGGTCCATTTGCCAGTTGCAAGGAAACCCACACCCGCCATGGCTGGACCACCAGGGAAGCAGGTGCGCCCGTGTGTCTCTGTCCTGTGTGGTCTTTGTTACACATCCTGCCCATTAAGAGCTGTGCTGCCTTTGGTTGACAGACGCGTCCTCACTCCAACAGGGAACACGGCCCTGCGGAGCCACAGTGCAGTTCTCAAGCCACCTGCCCAGGAATCGGCCAGCTCCTGGGGTGGCTGCACTTAAAATATATTTTATTGGAAAGGCAGAGTTACAGAGGTGGAGAGACAGATCTTCGTCTACGTTTTCTCTCCTCACATAGCCACAACAGCAGGGGCTGGGACAGGCTGAAGCCAGGAGCCTGGAAAACTCCATCCGGACCTCCCAAGTGGCAGGGGCCAAGCCTTTGGGCTTTCTGCTGCTTCCCCAGGTGCGTTACCAGGGAGCTGAATTGGTACTGGAGCAGCTGGGACTTGAACCAGCACCCATGTAACCTGCACCACAGGCACACCTGCTGTGTGGCGTTACAGCTGGGCGATATCTAGCGTGACAGGGCTGTTGTGGGGTGACGCTCCAGTGGTGCGGGCTTGCAGCAAATGGGCCAGCTCCGTCCTGTGGCACAGGCTCTGCTCTCCCGCTCCCGTGGTCCCGAACTCCAGCAGGAAGCTGCTTGCTGGCTGCGTCCCCCCAGGTCTAACTGGAGCCAGTCTCGGGTGCGGTGCCGTGAGGTGTGGGGCCGGTCTCCCTGTGGGCGGTGGTCCTCGGTGAGCAGGCCGGGGTTCTCGGGTCCCGGTGTGTCCTGGCAGCTGAGTGCCATTCCTCCTCGGCGTCCCACCTGAGCGAAGCTGCAGTTTCTGGTGAAACAAGAAGACAGGCACCCAGGTCAGCAGGCAGAGGCCCCTTGTCTAGCGGCAGACACCTCTCGGAACAGACTTCAGGAACTTGAGGAAGGTTGGGAGGTTTGTTTTAGTTTTGCTTTAAATCCACTGAAATGTTGAGTCCCATCTTCAAGAGGAAGAGGGCTTCTGACAGCCGCTCATTGAACCAGTCGTCTTGCCGATGCTTCTGTGGCCATAGGAGCCCACCCCAGAGCCTGCCCGGGGTCCTCCTGGAGACGGCCACTTCCGTGGGGCTCCTGGCTGGGTACGCGACATTCCCAGCCTTGGTATTCACAAATGGGCAAAGTGAAGTTTGCAGCTTCCCGTCGACTTCCTGTTGCACAGTGAGAGTTTTGTAGGCTTGGCTGTGCCTGGGTGCACGCCAGGCCCTCCCAGGACAGGGAGCCACCCAGGGCAGCTGGGCTCCGAGAGCAGAACCAGGCTGGCTCGGGCTGGCCTGACTGCACGATTCCTGTTTAGCCTTCATTTCAAGTTGGCTCCTTTTTGGAGCAGGGGTTTTGGGAATTGTCTGTGCAGGTTTCTGGTGGGGTGGGGGGGGTCCCTTGTTTGGGCAACCATGAGCAGCTTGCCTCGGACCAGCCGTGTTCTGGTAACTCCGGGGAGGCCTGTCCCTGTCTGGCCTGCGACCGCCCAGGACATCCCGTGAAAGCCCTCGTGGCAGCCACTGTTGGGTGATGGAATGAGCCGCTGTTCCTGTTCTCCTCCTCCATCCCTGGGTGGGAAGCCCCTCCCTCGGGGGCCTCGCGTGAGTGACAGGCGTTTCAGAGGACAGGGTCTAGCTCTAACCCGGAGAGGTTTTGTGCTTCTAAACACCTGTAACGTGGGCCCTTTAAAGCCTTGTTCTCTGCAAAACCTCTGCCCGACATAGAAATCATAACGTTTGAAAGCAGATTACATATTATGCTAAAGGATGCCATCAGTTTTGATTTCTTGGGTATTTGATGGAGCTGAGAGATGAGATGTAAAATTAACCAGCACAAGTGACGGCTTCAGAACGAACACGTGTGCCCGCTGCTGTGGCTTCAACGTCTGTGTCCTCACAGCTCTCCATCGAACACAGCAGGAGATCTCAGGCCACCGACGGCCCCGGGCTCCTCCACGGGGGCTGGGGACCTGGGGCCCGGCCAGGCCGTGGCGGCTGCTCTGTGGCCTTCTTAGCAACCGCAGGCACTGTGGACCCAAAGGAGAATTATTTCTTTTTTAGAGGAAAGATATTTATGGCTGAAAACAGTGCTGAAAACATGAGAATATTGATCATGGTTTTGCGAGATGCTTGCACTGAATCACTTGACATACCTCAGTATCGACTTTGTTCCTTCTTTCCCGAAAGACAGATTGCCAGCACAGAAGATGAACACCCTGCAGCAAGAAATCCTAGATCTTCCTCACCTGCTGTCTGGCCCCGTCCTCAGCCGCAGGAGGGGGCAGGTGGCACGCGCCCATGAAACTGCCTGGGGTGCACTTGGTTTAACTTGGGGTAATCGGTTAAACTGGCATCAGGTGGAAGCCTAAATGAGTCAACATGTAACCGACATAACCGTAAACAGTTATTCTAAACTCAGCATTAAAATCAAGGCGGCAATGACCATCATCGTCTCAGGACTCGAGTCATGTATTTTGAGGTGGGCTTCTGGGCCCCCAGGAGGTCTGTACAGGGACAGGTAAAGCCAGTTTTGTGCCCATTGGGTATTTTTCCATTTTTTTCCTAAAACCCAGACCTGCTTTGCATTGAGCAGGTGAGGTCTCTTGGTCCCAGCCGGACAGTCGCCAGACTTCCCCTCCTTCCTGAGCAAGGAGGGACTTCTGGGGGCGCCTTGGCCCTGGCCCTCCCCTTCCCAGAATTGCTCACTGCTGTGGGCTGTGCAGGGCCTGTCCCTGGGCGGTAGACCGGGCTCTTTCAGCGTCTTCCACTCAGATGGCAGCACTTCCTTCCTGTTCCAAACCTCTCTGTGGCGAGGGGTCAGCAGATGAGAATGGACCTTCCTGGTGGCCATGTCTCTGCAATGTGCCAGACCCACAAGATGGACCTCTGCGGGTGGAGCAGCCGCATCTGTGTTTGGGGCAGCATTGCAGGCTGTAGGGGGACCACGGGGTGGGGTGAGGCACTTGCCGAGGCTGGCAGGGTTTGTGGATGGAGATGGGACTCTCGTCCACAGGGTGGGTTAGTGTGGCCGAAGGAGGCGTGGTGGAGAGCATGGAGGCGGTGCTGGGCGTGGCCACTGGAGAGGTGGGGCATTCTTAGAGGAACAGCCAAGGAACTGTGCCATTTGGTTCGTGACAGGGTGGGTGGCCCTGAAATTGGTAGGCGCTTGGATAGCAGGCCTGATGTGGGGCCTGGCAGGCATGTTAAACTTTAGTTGTCAGTGTATGGAAGTGGGAACTTACATGTTCCAAAGAACATGGATGACTGAGTCTACATTTTCTTTTATGTGTGAGGCTTAATATGTGTGTTTTCCCCCCATTTATAGCATTATTGACATGAGGGGCCTCCAATAATTCAGGGGAAATAGAATGAAAAGTTTATTTTGGTGCAAAAGTTGAATTTCTTGGATAGTTTTTTCAAAATCTGCATTTTCAGTGTTTCTTGAAGATTGTTCATGTGCATGAATTTCAGTTTTTGCTCCAAAAATAGGGCTGGTTGCAGGGATTGGCAGTTACAGAACAGCACGTGGAGGGAGGTACCCCTGGTGACCTATGTCAGCATTACTGGGATGCCAGTGACCTCCCCGATTTCTGCAGTCCCGTCCACTGTGTGACATGCGTGACCACAGTCAGACTGAGGACTGTCATTGCCTCAGTCCTCCCTCATGCCCTTGTGACTCCTCTCCTCACTCCTCACCTGCGGTCTGTCACTGCACGTTGGTTAGAATTTTCTAGAATTTCATAAGGGGCATATATCCACACATGGCTTGGGTGCTTTATCCAGGCAGAAGAAGTGAGGCAGTAAGCAATCCCTGTGTGTCCGATTTCTCCCGGCGTGTTTGAGGTCCATCGATGTTGCACGTGTCTGTGGCGTAGCGTGGTTTTTGATGAGTGGTGTTGCACCGCATGGGGACACCATGGTTTATCCTTCTGCTCTCATCCTGCACTGAGGATTTTTTCTGTTTTTTGGTGGTTATAAACAATGCTGCCATAAACGTCTATACGAAAGTCTTTGTAAAGGCCTGTCCTGTGACTTGTCTTGGGTAAACACCTTGGAGTGGATCTCAGTGGACGTAGGACATTTCCGTAGACTTCCAGATGATTTCCGGAGTAGCTGTGTTGCTTTTCTTCCTGCTAGTGTGTGTGTGTGGGGGGTTACTAAGCTTCCACCCCCTGCTCCAAAGTGGGGGAGAACTTTACCTTCTTGTTTGTGTTCTGCTGGTGATAAATTCCTCTAGTTTTTCTATGCCTGAATAGGTATTTTAATCTTAATTCTCAAAATATAACTTTGTGATGCACAGGTTGACAAGTAGACAGTTTTCTCTTTTTGTTATTTTAAAGATCTCATTCCACTGTCCCCTGACTTGCATTGTCTCTGACCAGAAATCGGATGTCATTCTTGCTGTTCGAATGGTGACATTGTTACTCTCTGGTGGTTCTTGAGATTTTTTATCACAGTTTTTGAACAACTGGATCATTTCATGCTTCAGAGTGGTCTTCCGTTTGTTGGATACACTTGGGTTTCATTGAGCTTCTTGGTTGGGGGGTTTATAGTGTTCACATTTGAAGGCGTTGTGGCCATGATTTTTCAGATATGTTTAGTTCTTTTGCATTTTCTGCTCTCGAAGCCTCCAGTCGCACATAACATGGGGCTTTGCAATGTTTGATAAGTTTACATTACAATCAAATTTCTTTTTTAAGATTTATTTGTTTGAAAGAGTTAGTGACAGAGTTTCTTCCATCCACTGGCTCACTCCCCAAGATGAAGCCAAGCTGAGACCCCCAGAAGGGGTCTCCAACACAGATGCTGGGGCCCAAGGACTTGGGCGATCTTCTGCTTTCCCAGGCCATAGCCTAGAGCTGGATCAGAAGGGGAGCAGCTGGGACTCGAACCAGCACCCATATGGGATTCCAGGACTTTAACCTGCTGTGCCACAGTGCCGGCCCTTCCGTTTCCTTTTTGGACTATTCTGAGTGGCCCCCAAATTTCCTATTGCATGGTTTTAATTATCTTTTTTTTTTTTTTTTGACATTTCAGTTGAGATAATTTCTGTAGTCACAAATTCACTTTTTTTTCCCTTCAGTTTCTAATCTGCAGTTTTCCTTCTTGGGCATTATAATTTCCATCTTGGAAACGCCATTGATGTCATCTTCATATTTTTCCTCTTAGACTCTTAAGACACAGGAGCAGTTGTCAGGCCCATCCGAGTCTCCTTGTCCTGAGATCCGTGTCTGTCTGTGATTGGTTTGTCATTTCCCACACAGAGCAGTTTTGTTTCCCTTTTTAGTGCTATTCAGGGGAATTTTTTTGTTGGATGCTTTTTGCATCAGTTTTACTAGGCTGGGTGCTGGATATATGCGTGCAGTGTCCAAATCGTACACGGAAAATGAGTATTATGAACAGCTATGCAAGAATATCAAGTTTCTGTACCTCCAAAATGATCTTTTAATTCCATATTTCAGCTTTCAGAGTATCGTCACGTACATATTTTTTATAAGTATCTTCAAGCTTTGTTCTTTGTTCCTGTGTGACATGGAAGTGGTTTGATCTTTTGGGACTTTGCTTTTAGCATTTATTAGTTGGGAGTTAGATTGGCTGAGGGCTGGTCATTCTGCACGGGTGAGGCAGTGCTATAGGTAGAAGGAGGCCCCTCTGAGCTGAGCTCCTGGCCAGTGGCTTGCAAGATGAGGCCCTCAGGCCTACAGCTGCAAGGAAGTGAACACTGCCAACAAACTGGGATTCAGGAGGATGCTGACCTCAGCCCCCAGAATCCCAGCTGTGGTCAACACTTGAACTCTTGTCCTGCACCGAGGACCCTGAATGGGGGATGGGTGGTGCCACCGTGGGCTCCAGAGCCTTGGAAACCACAAGGTAATAGATCCGTGGTGTTTCAAGCCCCTGCGGTCGTTCTGCACCCTTATCAGCTTTCCATTGCTGCATTTCTTTGTGTTTTTTGCATTTGAAAACTTTACAGAGTCAGGCAGTTGGCACAGTGGTTACGATGCCCCTTGGGGTCTCCGCACCCCATGTCGGAGTGACGGGATTCGAGTCCCTGCTTGTTTCCAGCTTTCTGATGATGCACACCCCGGAAGGCACAAGTGATGGTGCAGAGAGCTGGGTCCCTGCCACCCACGTGGGAGATCCAGATGGAGTCCTGCCCCGGCTTCAGCTCTTGCAGGCATTTAGGGCACGAACCGGCAAATGGAAGATCGCCATCTCTTGCAAATGAATAAGCAAGCATTAACATTTTTTTAGACATTTCTCACATCTTTCATGTATGTCCTGTTGCTCTGTAAATAGCCTGCGGCCCCTGTCTGTAATATTCCTCCCCCTCCTGAGGTCCCTTCCTCTGATCTCCCACGTTTCGTGTGCCCCCAGAGTTGGAGCAGCATGGTTCAGCGTGGCTGAGTCACTGCATCTCCCATCAAGGATGCTTGTGCGCCGGCTTTTCCTGCCCAGTGCCCTTTGCCCCAGGCTCTCTGCATTGCCCTGAGGCGCGCGGCCGGGTCCCTCGGGAGTTTCCACACAGGGATGGCGGCTCCTGATCCCTTTGCAAAATGAGAAATGCAGTACACACAAGCCTACTCTGCTTGGGGCTGTAACTGGAGCTGTTTTCATCTGGAGTTGTCTCCAGTGAGAAGCTACAAACAGCCAGGCAGAGAGGGTTAGGAGTGCTCAGAAAGAGCCGTGCCTGTCCCTGTGTTCTGGCTCACCACAGCAGCGGGCACTGAGCACAGACCCTAAATGGCTTTGCTTGGCCCTCCATCCTTGGCCTTCCTGGTGGTCATACACACTATCAGGAATGAAGAAATGTTTGCACAGTGAGTGGGCCGGCTGGATGGGAGCTGTCCCTGATGGCTGTGGAACCCTCTGTTCTAGCTTGGCATGGCTCTGGCGGATCAAGCTCCACACCACTCTGAGCTGTGCTCCTACACCCAGCAGGAAGTTCTGATCACCAGGCAGAGCTACAGAAGGCAGAGGGAGAGAGGGAGAGAGGCCTTCCATCCGCTGGTTCACTCCCTACGTGGATGCAACGGCTGGAGCGGTGCCAATCTGAAACCAGGAGCCAGGAGCTTCTTCTGGGTCTCACACAGGTGCAGGGGCCCAAGGACTTGGGCCACCTTCCACTGCTTTTCCAGGCGGACTTTTCCTCAGCTACAGCAATGGGAATTTATTCCTTCCTGTAATTTGACCCTGATGAAATCTTTCCAGGTTTCTTGACTAACATTCTCTGTTGGTCCAGGAAGTTGACAGATTGGGAGGGCAGGGAAAGAGTGCCTTCTGTTCACTGGTGCTGAGCTGCAGAGAAGCTGTAAGGGCGACTCATGAGCAGGGAAGACGAGGTGGAGGTGTGAGGGGAAGGACAGAGTGTGGGGATGGAGGGACATAAGTACAGGACAGTATTCACGGAGATTTGGTGAGAACCGATGTGATCAGAGAGCCACGAAGAAGGAAGACAACTTGAAGTTAAAGAAGGGAAGATGGAAAACTTGAAGCATCTCCTTGATGAACAGTTGTGTGATAACAGACGGATGAAGTGGGGAAGAGGATCTTGTACTCACAGGTGGCAGGAATGTAACACGGAAGAGTGTCTCTGGAGGAAAATTTGACAGTGTCTTTACAAAATATTTTAAATGCAAGTGTCCTTTGGTGGGATTCAGCTGCAGGAATTTATCCTACAGATATTTAGTCAAGTACATAAAGACTTTGTAAGTTCTTTATAATATTTTTTGCAGTGAGAACAAAGCAAATAAGTGTATATCAATAGGGAAATGCTAAAATACATTATGAAACATCCATATAACAGAATACAAAATACATACTAGTTTGAAAAATGAGTTAGGGACAGACTGCTTATATGTAAAAGAAGGCACAGAAAAACTTCATAGAAAAGATACAATCATATATATCTTTGTAATTTCAGAAAGTTCATAGAAAATGGAGTTAAAAGATAAGGTTATTTTGGTGCAAAAAATTGAAATCCATTCGATTTTTTTTCATAATACACAACACAGTCTTTTTGAAGACCCCTTCTATGCATGGATTTCAAAATTTATTATAGCAAAACTTTACATTTTAATTCCATTTTTCATGATAAGTACAACTGTGTGCATATGGAACTCACAGTAGGGCAGGTAAGAAACTGGCAAGAGTAGTGTCGTCTTGGAAATAGGACGTGGAAAGAAAGAAGTAATACTTTTATTTATACACCTATGTGGTATTTGATACTTAATATGTACATGTATTATGTTTCAAAGGGGGAAGGAGAGAGAGAGATGACTACACCGTCTGTGGAGCACCTGGCTGAAGCCAGGAATTAGGGACCCCATATGCCCCCATGAGTTTCCCTCATGTGTGGTAGGGATCCGAGCTTTTGGACCATCTTCCACTGCGTTAACAAGAAGCTGGATCAGAGGAAGAGCAGCCGGTGCTCTGAGTGGCTCTGGTACGGAATACCGGCATGCAAGCAACAGGTCAACCTGCGGCACCACGATGCTGCCCTCTGTGTTGGTTTTATAACTACAGGGTCGGGTTTCTAGTTTTAAAATTACAGTTTGGAGATCCTGGAACAGAAAAAGAACATTAAGTAAAACTAAGAAAATACAAGTAAAATGTGGATTTCAGTTCGTAACACATCAGTGTTGGGGCCAGTGTGGGTGCCGGTGCAAGTTCTGACCCTTCCAGTTCCGATCCGATTCTCTGCTGATGCTCCGGAAAAGCAGCAGAAGGTGGGTCAAGTACTTGGGCCCCGGCCACCAACGCGAGAGACCCAGATGGTGTTTTGGGCTCCTGGTTAGGGCCTATCTCAGCCCCAGCCTTGAAGCTAATTGGGGGTGACCCAGCAGATGGAAATTCTTTCTCTTTCTCTGTCTGTCTCTCTCCCTGTGACTCTGCCTTTCAAATATCTTTTAAAAATATTATTATCAACATTGCTTCATTAGTTGTGGTAAGTGTACCATATTAATGTTGGTAAGAGTAGAAGCTGGGGGTGAGGTATATAGAAACTCCATTTTACCCTTGCATTTTTTCTGTATATCTGAAAACTATTGTAAAATAAAAATTGATTTTAAAGAGAAAAAAAAGATGCTTGTGAAGCACCCCGGCATCTGGCCCTGCCTGCACTGTGATGTCCACAAGCAGTGCAGCCCTGTGAGGTCACGCACGGTAGCACAGCCACCCCCAGGGCTGCTGCAGCCCTGGAGAGAGTGCCAGCATCTTGCAGGTCACCTGGGATGTGCCGGGCCCTTGGGGTCCATGACCTTGGCACTCGCTCTCTTCAGGTCTGCACGTTCCGTCGTATCTGCAGAGGCTTCTGGGTGCAGCCGTTTTAGGGCATCTGGGAAGCTCTGGCCCAGATTGTCGGAGGAAGGGAAACCGTTCCCGCTGTCCCTGCAGTAGCCTGGTGCAACTGCTCTGGAACTCGGTGCCGTTCTGGATACCGTCCAGCCCCGGCTTCGATTGCATAGCCGCGGGTCTGCCGCAGCCTGCAGGAGTCTGTCTGCTCGCGTCGCTTCTGCTGGGGCTGCCTCGTCCTAGTTGCCGTCTGCAGCACCATGTGGAACGTTTGGTAGCAGAAGCCCTGTCGGAGGAGATGATCGGGATCAGGTCTTGCCGTGATGAGGCCTAGCGCTGACACCTGCTCTACGCTGGCCCCGTCATCTTGGGAGTGCATCCACAGTGGGCTGTTGGGGCAGCGGCAGAGTGCCCCACAGGTCGTCATATGTGTGCTTGGGCAGCACGAGTCTCACCTGTGCACTGCCAGGGACTCTGCTCGCCTCTTACCTCTTGGGTTCCATGGGCACACAGGGGAAGTTGGTTTCTTGCATGGTGTGATGTAAAATGTTGGCATTTGTGAACCTTTGGTTATCTCTGCACTGCCCTCTTTTTTGGCAAAATTGGAGAAGTCTGACCTTCGAGAATTTTTCCTAGTGATGTGGCTGTCAGGTAAAGGTGGCAGCAGGTGCCGGTAGCAGTGAGGGGATGTGGCTTGGGGAGGAACTTGAGCCCCACAGCCCCTTCCTGGGCTGCGACACTGCTCACCCCAGTGTCCCAGTGGCTCCTGTCCCCTCCACATCACCTAGGGCCTCCTGTGGCCTCTCCCGCTCCAGCTCCTGGGAAGCTCCAGCAGATGTGTGTCCTCACCCCTCCTGCCAGTTCTCATCACTGCTGTTTCCCCTTGGGCTCTCAGTCTGAGGCTCCCCTGCCCGGGCCTGGAAGGTGGAAGTAGCACCCAGTGAACTGCGAACCCAAAACACCGTCCTGCTGCTGTAGCCCCGGGAGTGCTGCCCAGCCAGACCAGCCCTTCCCTGGTGAGGACCCCCACCGTCCGAGGCCGGGGGGCCCTGCGTCAGCTGTGCCTTCTGATCGCTTCTCACCCTGAGGGCTCAGACCTGCCCGCTGTCTGTCTTGCTGGGAAACACATCTTTGATACATAAAGTAAATTTAATGTGAAAATGGTTCCCTTAAGAGTTTAATTGCTTTGAGCACATTTAGTAAACGGAGATGTGCTTATAGGAATTTTGCCCTGAAAATACCGAGTGCACAGCCCTGCCGGGCCTGAATACCTGTGTCTGGATTCTGAGTCATTAGATGGCTAACTCAGCATCATTTACATTTTAATAAACAAAGACAGGATGAGAGGTGAGCAGTTTTTCTATTTGTGAATCTCTACCCCAGCGAAATAAGAATCTATTTCTCCTTTGGAATGAATACTGTTTAGCCATGGAATTGCTGCAGAGACAAGAAAGTATGAATCCTATTTGTGTGGATGTGGCCAAGACTTTGAAGAGTGTGTCATTTACCATTCACAGGCAAATGAGAAACTCGGAGAGGCTGCAAACTCTCCATAAAAATCCC
>CM027398.1:70887588-70937588 GCA_015711505.1 Sylvilagus bachmani
CATGAGGGTGACGAGGACCCGAGTACTTGATCAGGGACCTCATCCGGGGTTCCCATGAGGGTGACGAGGACCCGAGTACTTGAGCACCAGCCACCTTCCAGGATGTGTGTCAGAAACAAAGCTGGGGCTTGAACAGAGCTCCTGGCTTCAGCCTGCTCTAGTCCCGGCTGTTGTTAGCATTTGAGAAAAGATCCACTAGATGAAAGATCTCTCTCACGCTTGTGTGTGTGTGTGTGTGTGTGTTTCTGCCTTTCAAATACAATGAAAATAAACTCGGACATAACTCATCCAGAAAAATGGCTGTACGGTAGCTAATGCTGCTGCAGGGGAGTCTGAATCTGGCGCCCCCTCCCTAGATGTGCACAGCTGCCGAGAGGTGTGGTGTGGCCTCCAGACGGAAGCCACAGCTGCTCACAGTCTGCGTCTCCTGTCGAAGGCCCAAAGCCCTGGCCTCCCTGGGTCCTGGGTCTTCATTAGCCTGGATGGGAGGCGTCCACACACACCACACTCGGACATTCGCCGCATGGTTTTCCCGGCGGGTGCCCTCCTTGGGTGCACTGAGCCATGAGCTCGGGCCACAGTAGATTTGTTCTTTGAAAGGGCTCCAGAGGCTGACTTCAGAGCCATGGTCTCGTGCAGCTGAGGGGTGTACATCTTTTGGGGTCTCGAGGTTCTGCCTCCCTGGGTTCTCTTACATGGCCAGAGCCTCAGTCTGTATTATGGTATACCTGAGACAAAGAAGGAGGTTTTTATTACGGCTCAGTGTTCTGGAAGTCCCAGAGCACAGCCCTAGCGGCTGCTCTGTGCCCAGGGCCAGCCTTGTGATGGACAGCAGGAGACGGACAGGTGTGCTTGGAGAGAGCACGTGTCGAGAGAGGAAGTGAGAGAGCCAAGGATGGCCTGTTCAGTCCCAGGACGGTGAGAGCTCTCGCGAGAAAGCAGGAAGCGTGCACGCACCATCCTAAAGCCCCTTCAAGGCCCTAGCACCGCAGCGTGGCTGCACCGGGCCAAGTCTGCGACCTGTGTTCAGTCCCCAGCCATTGGCGTCCAGACGGCAGTGTCTGCTGTTGATGGAGTGTTAGGGTTGCATCACTTCCTGTTTTTCTTCAAACCTGATTAAAAGAATTGCCTTGAAGCCTTGAATGCCTCCTTGGGCTTCACATTCCTGACACGTAAGCTTCAGGCAGTAACGGAGCCCTCGGTCCTGCTCCGCTGTTCTTCTTACTTTCTCTGTTTAAAAAATTTGAGAGGTAGCGTTACAGAGAGACATCTTCATCTGCTGGTTCACTCCCCAAATGGCTGCAACGGCCAGAGATGAGCTGATCTGACATCAGAAGCCAGGAGCCTCTTCTGGGCATCGCACGTGGGTGCAGGGGCCCAAGGACTGGGGCCATCTGCTGCTGCTTTCCAAGGCCGTAGCAGAGCTGGATTGGAAGTGGAGCAGCCGGGACTAGAACCGGCGCCCATGTGGGATGGCAGCGCGGCAGGCGGCGGCTTTACCTGCTGTGCCACAGGCCGGCCTCCCCTGCTTTTCTTATTTAAAAGTGAGTCGTGAGCACCACACATACAGTCCGGGCTCTGACCCGAGAGCAACCTTGCACACCGAAGGTGAAAAGAGCTCAAATGAGAGGCTTCTTGACAAGACTTAGGAAGTTTCTTTAAAAAAAAAATCAGATTAAGACATTTAGAAATCAACATCACGTGTCTCTGGTGTTTGAAACCCGGAGTTGCTCTCTGAACGAGCCTGGGGGAGCTGAATCTTGGGCAGCTTTCTGAGATGCACTTTGCGTGGTTTGGACGTGTCCACCAGGCTCCTGTGCTGGAGGCGTCCAGCACGTTGCTGTTGGGAGACAGAGCGATGTGAGGGTTCTGCTGCTCTTGGATGCATCACTGTCGCTAGCAGGGAACGGGTTAGTTACCGCGGAAGGGGGCTCGTCATACAGCAGCGAGGCCTCCTCTGGCGGCATGCTCTGGCCGTCCTGCACTTGGTCTTCCGGGTTGGAATGACACAGCACCAGGTTCCTCGCAGATGCCAGCATCGGGCTCATGGACTTCTTTGCAGTGTCCACAGTCATGAGCCAGGCCTGTCTCTGTTGATAGATGACCCAGTCTCTCGCGGCGGCACACGGTACCGAGAGCGCACCAGCACCTGTCGGGTTGCCTGGGGTGGAAAGAGCTCAGACCCCGGGGCCGCACACCTTCCTGCTGCCAGACGCACCAAAGCACCGTCTACGGGACGGCACCTGCGGCAGTACACCTCGGGCACAGAAGGGGTGGCAGACGCGAGAATCGGGGATTTTGTCCCTGCTCTCTGCTCTCTACCCTTGAGAAGAGACGTGGCTGTGATGTAAATTCTAAGTGCGCACACCCGGGTGATACTTGGCCAAGTGTGGCCAGGACACCCCTCCCTGCACTCAGACCCCGGCCAAACCAGAAGGGGAGGCCTGGCATGTGCCCTTTGCGGGGTGGGAGAGAAGCTGGTGCAGTGTGTCCACCTTCCACCCTTTGGGGTCCCCAAGGTCGTCATGACTCCTCCCAGTGTGCCCAGGGCTTCTCGAGCACTGGGCGCCAAGAGTGATCCCTGTGCACCAGGCCAAGTCCTCTTGTGGGAGTGCTGAGGCCGAAAGGCGAAGTGACACAGGGAGGCGTCCGGGGGTCTCGGCACAGGCCTGCTCCAGCACGGCCCCTTCAAGGAGCCCAGCACGCTTTGTCCTCTCTGCTGAGTGTGGGGCATCCCTGCCTGGACTCAGTCTTGAACGAGGGTCCTTGAGAAAGGTGATGGGGAAACACAAGGTGACGCGAAAGCTGAAATCCACAGATGGTTTCCTGTGCTGTGCATTCGCTGTGGTCTTCCTGAAGACCCTCGCAGTTGGTCTCAGAAGGGACACCTCCTTCCGTGTCGGGAGCGGCCCAGGGAGCCTGCTCTGTGAAGCACGGGTGACACCTGTGACGTGTGTCTCAGCTCTCCAGGCCGATCTTTGGAGGTAGCCACCCGTGAAGACAACCTGTCCAGTGTCCTCTACCCCAGACGCTCGCCAACACAGCTGCTCAGCCTGTGGCCTAGGGCCGGCCGTTGGGAAGGTCAGGTTCCCCAGAGTCGGGTTAAGGAGCGCAGGGCCCAAGGCTTCCCCTGCCGGGTGCTCCCTGGCTCACATAGTCCTGCAGCTGGTACAACAGGCGACCAGGAGTCTTAGCCCCTGCAGGTAGAACGTGGAGGGACTGGGGATTCCGCCCATCCCCGCACTCGAGCCGGGGGTGGAGGTGGCCACTCCTGAATTTAATTTTCAAAAATTATGTTAAGGAGGTTACTTTGGGGGAGACTGCAGGGAGCGGGTGGGGACGATCAGACTAAAGGCAAGTGTGCTGTCTCTGAAGACGGCCTCCAGGACCCGAGTTCGGGCAGTTCCCGCAGAGTGAGCACCAGGTGGGCTGTGGCCCTGTGAAGGCGCTCTGAGCGCCTCTGGAAGGGGGCAAGTGTGCTCACCACATCCTGAGGGTCAGGTGAGTACCGGGGACGTGGTTCTGGCATTGGAATACCCTCCTGATGTCCTGGACCCGTCCACACCAGCTGTCTGTGCAAAGTCTGTTTCTTCTTCATTGACCATGGTCATTAACCAAGTACTAAAGTTTTACATTTCATTTCAATCTTCATAAAGTTTTAAAATCTGCGAATACAGCAAAACCTACGCTGACCAAGGTGATCTTGGCGAGACGTCGTGGGCGTGGAGTTGCGTGCTCAGGCCCAGGGCTGCTCCCCAAGGGGAGGCGAGTGTGGGACTGAAGCTGTCTCCAAGCTTAGCTGCAGCCTGCAAGGGGGGCGGGGCTGGGGACCCCTGGAGCTGGGGTGGGAAGAGTCTCTTACCAGAATGCCTCCTGCCCTAACAAGTGCACGACAGGAGTTACAGGATTAAACCCGCTTTTGATGACTCAAGATCTGTGGCAACACAGGGATCTTCAAAAAGTTCACGGAAAATGTCTGTCATGAGAAACCCATGCACAGACTTAAACAGTGTTTGCCAAGACAGACGCCACCTCCACTTCCCACCCGCTCATGTGTTTCTTCGGCGGAGACGTGGGAATGGCCTGTTCCTGCCCCTGCTTCAGCCGTGCCAGCCCTCACGGACAATAAATCTCTTCTCTACCAGGCTCTTCGGATAGTGGTTACGGCCAGGAATGAGAGTAAAAACATTTTTGGAGCTGGTTCTCATTTTTTAAAAATCAGAGCAACATTGATTTTCTTTGAGTTGAGAGGCAAAAGAGCGAGCTCCCGTTCGCTGACTCACTCCCCAGTGTCCACATTGGCTGGGGCTGGGGCTGGCCTGGCCGAGGCCGGGACCCAGGGTCTCAATCCAGGGCTCCCACAGCACTGGTTGTCATTGTCACAGCACACGCACCTGCGGTTGCAGTCAGGGTCTCCGCTGAGGCCCTCGAAGTTTCCCTAAACCTCTGATTTTCTCTCCTGTGGCTCGTTTGAATTAATACGCCCCAAGGAGCTGCCCGCCGGGCCGGCACCTTGCCTTCTGTGCGTGGTGGACCTGTCTGGAGCCGGGTGCCGCAGAGGCCGGGCGCAGGGGGTCCTGCCGCGTCCCAGCTCCACGACCGCGGAGGAGCCTTCCTTACAAATTGCACCATTGTTATGGTTGGCATTCTGGGTAAAAGTTCATCTGGATTTCAACCTCGCGTGAAATTGCAGAGCTGCGCCTGGAAAGCTGGCGTCAGTCGGGAACCTTCGGGGACCTCGCAGACATTACGGCTGGAATTGAGTGAAACACGCTGGTCCCCTTCTCTCACGTTGGGGCGAGTGGAAAAAAACCCAAGTTTACTTCCATCATTTTTATTGCCTATTTTTTCAGAGAGATCCAGAGAGTTAAAACAACAGAGAGAAGAGTCCCTGGCATGTTTTTACAACCTCAGAACCATTTTTTTTTTGAACATTGGTCGAATTGTTCCCTCTGTCCTTTACTTCGGGTTGTGTGACCCTCAACGGTGACATTTTTAAAGTGTGTGGGTCTTGCCCCCTCCCTCTGTGGCAGGGGACAGGTGGTGTTCAGTTTACACCTGATTGCCTGTGACTGGTGTGCCAAGCGTGGGTTTAGATTTTTAAGAAATTGCAAGAAAAGCCCCACCAACTAGAGACCTCACACACCTGGTCTGGAAGGTGTGCCAAGCAGCCCGCCTGGCCCCCTACAGAGAAGCTGTGTCTACACACACACACATACACGCTGCAGGGTCAAGACACAGACTGGACCACGTCGAGTGTTTGAGTTAAAGAAATGGTGTGGGGCCTCATCTGGGAGGAGCCGGTGTAGACGTGTCCCGTGGAGAGGCCACACTGTGGCCAGCTGAGTCTGAGCGCCCAGGGTTTCTGTTCTTGGCCTCGCTGCTGCTGTGCAGCTGAGTTGACCATGTGCAGGTGCTCAGAGCCCTGAGCGCACAGCAAACGGTGCTGACTGAGTGCCAGCCCGAGTTCTGGGCTCTGCAGGCAGCTGGGGAGAGGCACAGCCTGGGGGCAGGAGCAGGATAAGGCGGCCGAGCCCTGTCCTGTGTGTGTTGAGACTCCTTTAACGTGTGGTGAAGACAACCTGGTGGGTTTTTTCTTAATCTGTTTGAGAGGCATGGTGACAAAGATCTTCCATCAACTGGTTCATTTCCCCCAGTTGACTGCAATGGCTGGGGCTGGGCCAGACAGTAGCCAGGGGCCAGGATCTCCATCTGGGTCTCCCATATGGGTGGCAGGTGCCAAAGCAGTTGGGCCATCGTCTCCTCCTCCTGCTTTCTCGGGCGCATTAGCAGGGAGCTGGGTCATAAGCAGAGCAGCCAGGACGTGAACATGGGGTGCTGGCGTCGCTGTACTGGAGCACAGCCAGTACCAACCTGTTTCTTGGTGCAGGTGTGGACATGGGCGCCAGGCTGCACGAGACTGAACTCGGGCCAGGCCACTTGTGTGACCCTTGGGACAGTCACTCGTTTGGTCTGGCAGCTTCCGTCTGCACAGAGAAGTGGTGGTGGTTATCCTGAGCGAGAGACGGGTCAGACAGGGCCTGTGCCGGCACTGCAGGAGAGAGGGGTTGTCATCACGGTGGGCCGAGGACTTGGTGGGGGGGGTCACTGCCAGTCATTTCGTTAAGAAAGAAAATTGAAATCAATGTTATCGGAAGAGTGGGAAGCTACAATCAAGAAAGCAAAATGCAGGAGCCAAGTTACAGAGCGTGTTGTGAGGCCGTGTTTGGTCGTCGTTCTGAACTGCCGGGAAGTCCCTGGCCTGCCCTGCAGCATCTCTTCTCATGGCAGGCATTGGCATGCTTGTCTCGCATGTTGCACGGGGAAGAAGGCTGACGGGCCCAACCCCCTCTCGGTGAACGTCCCCCATAGATGGCGGTGGAGCCAGCCCCTGACCCCTCTTTGGGCGGTGGGAAGGTGCCGGAGCCGCCTTGCTCACAGGAGGTCCTCTTGGCGAGACCCCCATTGCCTGGCGACGCTGCCCCCGTTTGTCTTCGCAGCTCCCTCTGCCCCTGGGTTCCCCTTTGCCGTCACAGAGGCTGAGAGCCCAGCGGGTGCCTGCGGATGCACACGGAAAGGAAGACAGGGCGTGGTTTGTGAAGTGAGGGCCACGATGCACGTGAAGGAGAATCTCTGGCCGGCTGCTGCTCGCTGTTCTCATCTGGCCTCCAGTGAGCCTTTGTGGCTCTCACTCCATTATCTGAGCTGCGTAATATCCCAGGGTGTGGCTGCACCCTGTGTTTCCAGCCATTGTCCAGCAACACGAAAGCTGGAAGCATTGTCCCCACTGCACAAGTAGTACTGCAGAGAACACACACGTGTACTTCTGCATCCACACGTGTGTGTGTGCACACACAGCATCTGCATTCCTTGGGGCTGTGAGGTGTGGGATAGACTCTTCTAACTGACCATTCACACAGAGGCTGCGTGTTTTCCTGGTTTAACAGATCATTTCCACGTTGTTGCTCATGAGAGCTTTGGTGGTTCCACATCACCACCCTTTCCTCCCCAGGGACACAGAGAGCCTTGATTGCGGCCCCTGGTGTGGAGGGAGCTCTGTGTTACTGTGCACGTCTCCAGAACACTGGCGAGCTCCAGTGTTGATTGGTTTTCCTGAATGCCTGTAGTTGGGATTGTTAACTTGTAGTTAGACATTTTGTCTCTTTTTTAAAGGTTGCATGAAGCAATTTCGCATTTACTCTTCCAACTAGAGAGAACCCGTGGGCCTCTGCCGGCACCAGGGCCTGTACCCTACAGGCAGCTTGGCTTGGGTCTCGCTCAGTGCTGTCCGTAGACAGTCTCACAGCCACTGCTGGCTGCAGCCCCTCTGAGCCCCCCCGCTGCCTGTGCATGCATGTGTGTGTGGCTACCGTCTTGCCCAAGGCTCTTGTCCTGGCTTGTCCTGGGGTGTGGTCGGAGTGGGCCTTACCACAGTGCCTGCAAAGCTGGCTGGGACGTCCCCTGGTTCCTGGCACCCTGGGGGAGGCTATGTAAGATGAGATCAGAGGCCCTGGTTTGTAGAACCACAGGCAGCAAGTCGAAGTCGCTCGCACTCCCTCTTGTCCAACGTAAAGGGGGTGCCTGGGGAACGCCTCATCACAACTGAAATGCACACTAGGCAGCTGGGACTGGGGGGCACCTGCCGACTGGGGGTCTCCGTGCAGACGAGGGAGCTTGGCAGGTCGTCTCTGAGCCTGGTTTTTGCTCAGTGAAGTAGGAAGAACACCACCCATTACTTTCATTGGATTACTTGCTAAAAAATTAAATTAATCAGGTCAGCGTCTGTATTGCCTCTTGCTGCCCCAGCAGGCTCCCCTCAAAATGGCCTACTGGGCTGTCCTAAGGGCGGGAAGTGGCTGTGACCCACCACAGTGGCCAGATCGGACGGCGGCTGGTTTCCCATTCGAAGATGAAATTCCTGAATTAATAGGAAACCTGGCTGCATTGTCTGTGGCTTCCTGGAAAGCAGTAATTAGAGAACATTTTTCATAGTGGAACCCAAGGTTTAGCTATCCAGAGAAATTGGATATTTCAACGTACTCCTTGTTGGTTAGTGAAACATTAGTATTAATGACAAATTAATATTAATATCAATATCAGTGTTGAGTGTGTGGCCTTTGGGAAGGGTGGGGAAGGCTTTAAGGACCAGATGTAAGTTTCCCACTTATGCTTTTCCTTGTTGGCAGCATTTTTCATCTGAACCCATTTTCTTTTTTAACTCAAAAAACTTAGATGTGAAAAATTCACTGCGTTGGAAAGAGGCATCGATGTTCGAACTGCGAATGATTAAAGCTTTGTGACTAAATAAATAGTTTCAGCTTCAGTGTTCCTGGTGGGTGGCAAGCAGAGGTCCCTGCAATCCGCACTCAGTCCCTCCCAAACACCACACCTCGCAGGTGGAGCCATGCGGTGATGTGGGCTGCCTCTGCCTGCCCTGGGTCTCCCGGTGCTTTCTGTGGAGTCCGAGGTTTTGTTCCCCGTGAGCTTCAGGTGCTCCAAGCCCTGGCGCACACCGTGGGTGGCTCAGACCTGGCTTTGGAAGGGGTCCCCGGGCTTTCTGCCCCGTGGTGACCCATCTGACCCTGGCTCCTGTCCATGGCCTTCATCCTTCCACACAGTGCCCCCAGCGGCCGAAAACGTGCAGCAGTGGGGCTGGCCTGTGAGTGGATTAGAGGAGTGGCCCTTCTGATTTGCTTTAGTTTGGTCAGAAGGGCCCGGGGCTGTCCTGCACCACCTTGGGCTCCGGCCACACTGGAGTGGCCGCTGTGATGGGAGCGGAGTTGAGTGTTGCTGCGGTAGTGTGTTGCAGCCATGCGTACTCCCCGTAGCTCACTGGGCCGTGACCAGCTGAGGTCCCCGTGGACTCACAATTAATCAGGCTGTGCCAGGCCTTTGGCGACAGTTGCAGATACCATGTCATGTGAAAAGTTAAATCGCGGCTTCCCCGGGGAAGAGAGTTTATTTTAGTTTATGGAACTACTTTGCCTTTTGATCAGAGGACCTGGTCCTCCTTTGGGGGTGCTTCTTCGTGAGCAAGGGCGATACAGAGATGCAGCCATTCGGAGTCTCCATCTTTATCACTTTTCTAACAGTTATGGAAAGGTTAATATGGCAACATCGATGCGAAGCAAATGGCGCGACTGTTGCCTTGCCAGTTGTCTGTACGTCGTAAGCTCTCCCAGCGAAATGCGCGCCCTGCTTGGCCGCGTCAGCACTGATCCGAGTGCGGTGCTGAGGCCCCAGCAGGGTTAGAAAGACTGAGAGATGAGTTTGAAGGGCACTTGCTTGTGTTGTCAAAGCAGATTGTCGGGTGAAAGTTAGGGTTCTTTACAAAGCTTCTTGTTACAGATCGATGTTATCCAGACAGAGGGTCCGTGGAAGCAGACACGCGTCTGAGCCTCTCTGCCTAGGCCTTCGAGCTTCCTGGTACTGAAGGCTTGGGCTGTTAAGAATAAATTCTGGGAGGCGGCCACCTGCGTGGGGCCCCCTGCGTGCCCTGGCCGAGCTGGGCCCCGCTGCCCCTCTCTCCTGTACAGACCCCGCGCGGCAGTGAACTTTGTGCCGTGATTTATGGAGCTTTCTGGTGTCTACACAGACTTCTGATGGCCTCAGAAATGTCACACACTGCTTTGGGAATGTGTGCAAATGTATGTCATACATTTTACCTCGCAATTAAGTTAAAAAGTCATCCTTAAGATATTAGTGTGCCGAGACAGGTTCGGCACAAAGCAAACAAAGAGGTCAGCCTTAGAAGCGAGTTCCACGTCTTTGGGCATCTCGGAGAACGTATTTGCCAGTCTCTCCCCAAACCTGTTTCTCGTAATGCCCTTGCTATAAATTTAGAATATTTTCTGCAATTTATATAAACAGGTAATTGATGCAACTGAAATTCTTGTCACATATTTATTGCACTATCAGCTAAAATTTTTAAGTGACAAGAACCAAAATAATCATTAATTTTTATAGGGCAAGGATCTGGCTTTTTGTCTGACACAAAGCTGTATAAAAAACTGCTTCTGATTTTATGCACATTGTTTTTAGTTAATGATTTTCAGCTGTTTGTTGTTCCTCTGATAGCATGAAAATGTACCATATGCTCAGGCAAAAGACAAATGATTAGCAAATGAAATTCCGGACAGCTGTCTGACGGAGCGCGGTGGGTTGATAGCATTCTGCTATCATAATTAGCTTAAGCTTTGGGTTAATTAACTTTCTACCTGGATATGCATAATAATAGCAAACTGCAAAAAGCAAGAAGCTTTCAGTACATCAACAACATTGCTGTCTTTTTTATTTGGTATTTCAAGAGCATATTAGAATTTCAAGAGTGATTAATCCTGGGAATATTGTCATCTACTGTAGATTTTATTTGCAAGCCAGATAATACTGAAACAATTGGAATCTATTATAGAGCAGAAATAGCATTTTAAAATTGTAATTAAAGTTTCTAAAAGCAATTGCTAATTTCAAATGCCTTTGTTGGCAAGAATATTAGGCACACTGCTTCTTGTATGGGCAGCTTGTCGGGTATACAAAATACCAGCACTTACACTGCGAAGGATAAAACTTTCTTTTATTTAAGTGCTGTGTCGGATTCAGCCGTTGTGTGTACGGAATCTGAAACTGAGATGATTCTGCAGTTGCAGAAGCACGGGTCCAGCCGGCAGATGGAGGTGACGGCTCTGAGCCCATGCCTCCCTCCCTCACCTCTGCACCTCACGCCCAGGGCAGGGTGGGTGCCCGGTGCCCTGTCTGTGTGATCCAGCATGTGTGTGTGTATCTGCAAGGACCGCGGGTCGGATTTTCTCAAAAGTCGGGGCTATACGTTTGTAGCATGGTATTTATTTTGCACCCAAAGCGGTTTATAAATCAATTTACTGATTTTATGAAATGGGGAGAGCGACGGCTTTGTCTGCTTCCTCCTCCTCTTTTCATGATCTACCAAAGCACTCTCCAAGATGCTCGTGCTCTGAAGGGGCTGCTCGGGGCCTTGGGAGAGCGCGGGCTCGTGAAGTGGATTGTGGATTTGGAGTAAAAATCGCAGTTTACATTTCCCAAAGCACCAGAGAGCCTAGCACTTAATTCTGAAATAAGTCATGCCTGTTACACTCAGAAAAATATTTTACCTTCTGAAAATTCTGTACGTACGCAGTGGCCGGTGGTGAGTGGGTGGCAGTGGCTGGCAGGGAGAACGTAGCAGTGGTTAACGCGAGCTGTCTGACCTGCAGCCCGTGGTCGGTCCGTGGCCTGCGGCGCCTGTACGCTCACTTCACTGGAGTTTGATGGGGCTCTAAGAAGCCATTTTCCAAAACTGGCTGCTGGGGAGGGCGTGTTGGGGAACCCTGGGTGGGCCCTGAAAGGAGCAGCCCTGGGGGCTCTGCACACCATCCCCCCTCCCCCATGGCCACCGCACACCCCGAAGCCGGCCGGTCCACCACCCCAGACCTTTCTCCATCTTCTAGCAATTGTCCTGCAGACCCCACCATGCTCCCGAAAACCACGCTGCGGAGGACGCTGTTTCCCTTCTGCTCTGAGCTGCGGAAATAAAGCTGGCGAAGGGGTCGGGAGCGCAGGGGTCACCGGGAGCCCCACTGTGGCGTCAGCCCCTCCGGCTGCTCAGGTGGAGGCAGGTGCAGCCTCGTTCTGTTGCCCTGTGTTGCACACAAGCAAGTTCAAAACACAAAGCTGGAGTCCGCTGTGGGGTCTCTTAGCTGAGATGAACTTCGTAGCGGCCGGCCTCGCAGACTCTGCTGTGGGGGGGACACCTTGGAGCAGGTGCACCCAGGCCCCACCTCCAGGCTCTGTGCGTCGGTGATTTGTCTTAAATGCTGTTCGAAACATGAAGCAAACTAATGTTTAAAAAAAAAAGGAAACTTATTCTACTTGCAGTGCTTGGTTTTTAATTTCTTTTAATGTCAGAATTATTTATTTGGCCGGTTGCATTCCAGATGCGGCTGTTGAGGGCACGCTAATTTATCCTCCACGTGCATGGGCCCCTGTGCCCATCTGTACGTCATTTCTGAGTTCTTCATCTCCTAAGGGAGTTCACCTATTCAGAGTGTCGGTTTCATTTGCTGTGTAAACAGAACAGACAATGCAAAGACCCTTACAATACCAGAAAATAATTCTTTTCAACAACATAGTGGATCATATTAAAAAAAAAAAAAAAACATGGAAAATGCAATCCATGGAAAGTGACATCTCTTCCACATCATAGTCCTCCCGAGGACAGGCTCGTGTGTGGCTGCATGCTTCCCCTGGATTTGATAAGTTCATTTTTATTAAAAATACCTCCCAAACAGCATTTTGTAGTTCTCCTCCACATGTTTTGTGGCCGCTTCTTTGTGTTGTGCGTTCTCATCCGGAACAGCTTGCTCAACTGGTGTGCGCCTGCCCGGCGCAAAAGACACGTTCTCTGTGTGTGTGGAGAGCAACATTAAAGAACGGTGATTTTTTTTTTTTTTTGACATTTACAAATAAAGAGGGACATGAGTTATTTATGCTCCAATGTTGCTGCAAAGTCCTTATCTCCATGTGGCACTAAACAAGGATTTGTTGTGGGATTTGCGAGGGCCGTGCAGTGCTTCTGTGTTAAGCACCCAAAACTCTGGGGGACTGGTGCTAATTTCCTCTCTCCCGTAAAACAACGTCGTATTCATAACAACTCAAGAGGCTTGACATAAGTAATGATGGCATGTGCAGGCGAAGATTACCACACTACAGTGTAATCAAGGTGCTAGGTACTAATGCAAGTTAAATTGAGACAATAATGCTGAAACTTGCATTGTGGGATTAGGAGGGTACTTGAAATGCTGACGCCAGCACATCTCGCCTTCCTGCCTGTCTGGCTTCCGTTCCTGTTTATACTTAATGACCTCAAAATTTGTATGTCGTTAACACCGTGTACTGAAGTGGGAGAGAACACGGTTTGGGAGGGAGAAGACTCCCTGTGTTGGTTGACTTTTGTCTCTTTTGGTAATTGGTGGCTTTTCCTGCCGTATTAGGGAGCAAAGCGTGCAGCCGGGAGCCCCCCGAGGTCTCCATCAACATGCTGGGGGCACCGGGAGCCCCTGCGCCCGGGTGCCAGGCAGTCATTTACATACCTTGAATGAAAAGTCATTTGTGCCTGCAAAATTGTTATTGCTGGAACAAATTTAAATACTAGTCATATGGAAATTTGAAATAAAGTCATATTAAACTTTGATGCTTGGGTCAATATTGAGGAGCCCAGGTAATTAAAGTGGGTTTGTTTATTTGGCTCCTTATAAATAAAAAGGGCTTAATACAGACTAATTACACAGAATCTTTCGTCTACGGCGGGATAATAATGGCAGCAATTTAAAGTGATATTAAATGAGAATTAATAAAGGAATATTGAGTCACTTTGACTGTATTAAGCTGTGAAATGATTTTTCATCTCAATTTAACTTTGTCTTGGTCGTGGTGATTGATAAGCAGTGAGTTTTTGTAGGGGTTATCTATACCAATATTTGGTGGCAGTAGTTAATGTGTAAGGGCTGGACCTGTGACTTTTTATTGTCTTTAGATGGGTTAGACAAAGCCCATTGTCAACCCGCGCTCCGTTCAGGACTCCTGCCTGATACTGGGATCACAAGGGCTCAGGTTGGCATGTCTTGGGGGTGGGGGCAGTGACTCTTGTTCCACCTAGGGCAAAAGAACTTTCTGGAACGCATGGTGGGGCTGGCAGGTACAGGGATGGCAGGTCGTCCCATGGGACGGTTGGGAGCACACTTGGATCTGGGGGGGTATGGGGGGAGAGTTGGTCTCTTTGTGAGACGCCCAAGGAAGAATTAACGCAGGAGGATCGACATTGCCTTGGTTAATATCTGGGAATGGGACAGATCATCTTGTCGCGGCTTAACTTGAGGGCGAAGTTTCCTTCCATGCAGACGTTTAAGGAGTGGGCCGCCTGGCGTTCCCGACGTGACTCGTGTTCCATGGCGATCAACGCCAGGTGACTTTGAGTAATGTTCACGGGGCCTGACTGTAGACCGAGTGTTGGTGTTTTGCTTCGCTGTGTTCTCGTGGAGGAACTCGTGTCCTGAGTGTTCCCGCCGTGCTGAGCAGCATGTCATGGCCACGTTAGCATTTCTCCCCTTTGAAAGGGCCCGCTGAAGGCCAGGACCTCACACGGAACACCCTTTTTATATATATTACAAATTGCTGGAATTGTTCATTAATTTCTGCCTTTGAAATGCCATGTCAAACCTCTCCAGGAATTCACACTGCCAGTGTCCCGTGGACAGCTCCTCACCGCGGTCCAGTGCGAATTTCTGATGGAATTACAGGTGCAGGGAAATGCAGAATTAGAAATAGATCTGATGTTGCAATACTTGTGAAGCGATAGCTTTGTTGATGACAGGACAATTCCATTTTTGACAGTTTAATTTACTGTTGCCAGTGGACAAGAGCAAGAGGAGAATGTGGGGTTAGCCACCTGCCCCTGTGCTGTGCTTCTCATGCGAGGTTGCAAAATCATGGCTCCCTCAACCTGTCGGGCTCAAATGAGAAGGTTTTCAGCTGGGAAAATGGAATATATCAGTGCATGTAATATTGCCTGACCTCATAAAACAAAAGGGAAAATTGCAGATTCTGACAGCCATTATGAATCTTGTATCAGCATCCAAAACGACTTGGAGCTGGGGTATAGTACATGTTTATAATAGAAAAAAAACAGGGTTGCCACGTTGACTTGCAATATAGAGCAAAAAATGACTTGTCAGTAATTCGTTCTCAGATGTTAAAGAGGCTGTTGAATTTACTAGTATATACACAGAAGAATGTTTAGCCCGGAGCACAGTGCGGAATGGTGTCCACACAGAGGGGCCTGTGGAGCTCTCAGAGTTGGACTGTAATGGAAGATGGAGGGGGCCCGTGCGGGCTCACGGCCGCGGCACCGGGGCCGATTTCTCATTACGAGACGTACTGAACCCTTCTACTCTCGTCTGCTGTCAATGTATAAATAATAAGACTTCGGAAATAAAGCAAATAACGTTGTTTTGAAATGACGAGGCTCGTTTGAATGGAGGGTATTCTGTTGGAAAACTGGGGTATTGAGGCATGGCTTTTTATCTTACGCTTAAAAAGTTTTATTTATATTAAAATAAGGCATAATCTCTTCGCATATAATTACAGGCCTTCCAATTTGGTTTTTCTATTTAATAGTCTGTTCCTTCACCTTCATGCCTGTTCCTTTATGTTGTGCCATAAAAAGACATTTGTAAGTACAGTCATTATCTCGGCTGTTTGGGGTGGTTTTGTCGTGGGGGAGGTGGGAGTGAGGAGGTGGGGACTTTCTACAGCCAGGAGGAGCCTCGTTTCGCGTCCCTGTGCCAAGGCCAGGTTCTCAGCCATGGTCACTTTCACTGTCCAGTGGTGGACGTGGGTACCAAGAGTGTTTTCCTTTGCTGTTTGTTTAGCAGGGATGGGGACCATCCAGCCTGTGAAACCGTTTGGTCTGGTCCTGCTGAGGCAAACACAGGCGGGATGGCAGGCTAAGTCATACGTTGACAATTGTGTGTGGCCCGTGAACATTGTTAGAAATGTCCAGTTGGCCCTCGGCAGGACAGAGGTTCCCAGCCTTGGCTGAGAGGGAACCGTAGCAGCTGACATCAAGCCCAGGTCCCTGACAGTGCATGGTGTCCCTTTGGGGACGTCAGCCACAAGGAGCCCGTGCTGGGCGGGTATAGGCTCCTGGCGTGACAGGTGACTGCAGGGCAGGGCTGTGCTGTGAGCAGTGACCGCACCAGGGCAGGCGAGAGCGGTGGCGCAGGAAGCTCAGGTGTAGCTCCCATTTCCCACTCTGCGTCCGCACCCTCTGCGTCATCGGTGTCATCCGGGTTCCTCATCCGAGCTGGGCGCGGCCACGTGCTGAGGGGGCAGCAGGTGGTGTCTGAAGAGGACCCGAGAGCTGCATTCCCCCTCCCCGCAGGGATGAGGCCTTTCCCAGAAGGTGGTGACAGAGCCGCTGCCAGGATCTGCTAGGCTTGGGGCTCCAGGTGACGTTTGCTTCGAGACCAGGAGAGACCTGCCCACTGCCCACTCCGCGGGCTCCGTCTGAGGCTTCCCTGGGGTGAGCCACACGGAGACACCTTGCGCTGCTTTCATGGCTGGCCACAGCGGCCTTGACTGAGCCAGGATGGAAAGGGAGCCTGGGGGTGGCTGGGGGACAGGTGTTGGGTGTGCCGCTGCCTCTCACAGAAGCACAGGGGTGGATGCAGAGCACATGGCTGCTGAGTGGCTTTGCCTCGGAGGTTTTGGGTGTGTGAGAGCCAGTGTCTGCATCCTGGCGGAGAAAGTTCCGGTCTGTTTAACGTCCCTGTTAGGGTTCCTGTGTACTCCTGTGTGAGTCGCAGTCTTTGAGAGACTTGGCGTACTTGCACAGGTTTTTTGAAATGTTTGACTCTGTCTGTTACTCAGGACACTGTCCTCTGAAACAGCCACACCTCTGTCTTTCCAAGGACCATCACCGCGGCATTATAGCCAAAGGCCTTAGAGTCACAGCAGGGCCCAGGTCATCTGACCATCAGCCTCCACCCACTCCACTCTTGTCTCCTGGTTTCCCTGACACTGCTCCAGCCACGCTGCCCTCCACCCTCCCTAGAATTCACCAAGTGTGCCCCACCCTGGCAGGAACACCTGCCCCTCGGGCCCCGTTGTTGGCCCTGCATTGCCTTGAGTTCTCTGCCCGTGTGCAGCAGTGACCCCCTCATCCCTACCCAGTGCTCCTGGTCTTCCCCGATTGAGAACACGGGTCAGCCCACTGTGGATCCCCGGCTGGCCCCTTGCTTCTGTCCGCACAGTTTTATTGGGACACAGCCATGAGTGTTAGATTTTGTGTGGCTGCTCTTTGCCGACGGCAGATCCCAGGAGTGTCGACAAAGCACGGCTGCGATCCCAAGGTGCGGGTGGCGTCTGTCCTTCAGGGGGAGTGCGTGAGGTCTTCACTAGTGTAGCGCGTGCTGAGCTCTGACCCACATGAGAACATGGCCCATGTCGAGACAGACCATCTGACTGGCCCACAGCCGTGTCTCTAGGGCCTGGAACCAGCGAGCAAACGTGAGGGTCGCAGCAGGAGCAGGGCCCTGGTGCCCTCTTGGCCCTGGGCGTCTGTCCAGGTTCTTCTTCGGCAGTGTTTTGGTGCACAGCGTGAATGAACACCCCGGGTTAGGGAAGGGCCGGTGCTCGTCTCGCAGCTCCCTGCACTGACTGTTGGGGTCCCCGGGTTAGGGAAGGGCCGGTGCTCGTCTCGCAGCTCCCTGCACTGACTGTTGGGGTCCCCGGGTTAGGGAAGGGCCGGTGCTCGTCTCGCAGCTCCCTGCACTGACTGTTGGGGTCTCCTGAGTGGTCCCTGTTGGAAGCGCAGACAGCAGGCGTGGGACTCTGTTGTGCCCTGGCTCCCGAGCAGGCCTCATCCGGTGCTGCGGGGCCTCTCAGGGCATCTCGAGCCGAGGCCTGGGCTGGGCCAGGCGTCCCCACGTCAGCCAGGCGTGCTCATGGTTTCTGGCAGGGCTGTACATACGGCAGGCATGGGTGTTCTCCTCATGTGGTACTAACAGGAACAGACGTCTGCGTCGTGAAGCCTGGCCAGCCATGCCCACTTTTTAAAGATTTATATGAAAGGTGGAGAAGAGGAGAGGGGGCGGGGAATCTTCCTTCCACTGGTTTGTTCATCGAATGCCTGCAGCAGCTGAGACTGGGCCAGGCTGAAGCCGGGAGCCAGGAACTCCCTGCAGGTCTCCTGTGTGGAGGGCAGGACCCAAGGACTCAAGCCGTCACTGTCCCTCCCAGGGTGAGCGTGAACAAAAAGCTAAGTGGGAAGCAGAGCCGGACTCGAACCCAAGCGCTCCAGCGTGGGATGTGCTGATCTCAACTACTGTCTTTTGTTTTTAAGATTAATTTTATTAGGCCGGTGCCGTGGCTCAACAGGCTAATCCTCCGCCTTGCGGCGCCGGCACACCAGGTTCTAGTCCCGGTCAGGGCGCCGGATTCTGTCCCGGTTGCCCCTCTTCCAGGCCAGCTCTCTGCTGTGGCCCGGGAGTGCAGTGGAGGATGGCCCAAGTGCTTGGGCCCTGCGCCCCATGGGAGACCAGGAGAAGCACCTGGCTCCTGGCTTCAGATCAGTGTGGTGCGCCGGCCAAAGCGCGCCGGCCGCGGTGGCCATTGGAGGGTGAACCAACGGCAAAGGAAGACCTTTCTGTCTCTCTCTCTCACTGTCCACTCTGCCTGTCAAAAATAATAAATAAAGATTAATTTTATTTATTTGTAAGGCAGAGTTGCGAGAAAGATCAAGAGATCTTCCATCCACTGGTTCACTCCCCAAATGGCCACAACATCCGGGGCTGGCAGGCTGAAGCCAGGAGCTTCTCTGGGTCTCTCACATGGGCACTGGGGCCCAAGCACCTGGGCCATCGTCTGCTGCTTTCCCAGGCACATTAGCAGAGCTGCATCGGAAGTGGAGCAGCCGGGACTCAAATGCCGCTCAGATGGGATGCGGGCATTGTGGGCAGTGGCTTTGCAACACCAGCCCCCCAGCAGTGTGCTAACTGCTGCACCCCACTGCCCACCCCACTGCTGCCCCCACTGCCCACCCCACACCCAGCTTTCCCACAGGCACCCTGGAGTGCTGACGCCCACAGCTGCTGCGTTGAAGGTGGCTCGGGAGACACTGCATCCGTTAAGGGAGAGCGTCTCGGCACTGGCTGCCATGCACATGGGCTTTCCCGCGAGGGCCCTGGCCGGACGCCACTCTCGTTGCCTTCCTAGCAGCTCGCAAACCATCCCCGTAAGGTTCCAGCGGAAGCCACGGTGACACCCTTTAACCTCGCTTGCTCTGTGCTTAAAATGGCTACACACTGAACTGTACCTGTGTTGAGACCTCCCAGGGGGCTGCTGTGTCCCAGACATTATGGTCACTCTGCTCTTCAACCCCTGCTCGCGATGGGGTAGTGAAACTCCTCTACGAGCTCTTGGGGGCACATCTGGTTGTGGGTGACTGGCTAGGACCCGAGGATCTGCTCAAGTGCAAATAGAGCTTTCTTGAATATTCTGCGTCCAGCAGGGAAGAGACGGCTCCTGAGGACCATTGTCCACAACACACTGCACGGAAGTCACCCTGGGGAAAGCCAGTGGGCCCAGCGCTCGATGCTGCCCAGTAGTTAAGCCGGAATCACGGAGACACAGTGGTGGGCGTCATGCCTGTGCTTCGCGTGTTCCGCGTGTTGGGCTCTGGCGTTTAGGCTGACTTGACCTCAGTGGGACCCCTTCCCTCTAGTTTCTGGATTGTTCCATCGGGGGCAGAGCAAAGCCTGCCTCCCATTTGTCCTCTGAGGTTCTGTACCTCAGAGGTGGTAGCTGCCCCTTCTACGTGCCATGGAGGAGAGAAGCCTCTTGCGTCTTGAATGTAATGTCTGTTTCCGATCCGACTCTGTAAAGTATCAGTGTGTGTTTTAATAAAAATGGTCTAAAATATTCACCATAAAATAGCCTGCCCCCAGTTACGCATGCGCATCTGTGCACACGCACACACACACACACACACGCACGCGCACACACACACACGCCACGCACGCATACGCGCACGTACCTACACAGCTTGGAGGAGCTGGTGCTGCAGGCTAGAGGGTTCTGTGGCCTGTGTCTTTGTCCGGTGCTTGGCCCAGTGACACGCACCATCGCGAGGTCCTCAGAGGCAGAACCCCGTGCACATCAGGGAGCAGAGCTGGAAGGCGGACTTGCCTAGCCCTCGGCTAATTGATCCTGAGCACGTGGGCGGGTTCTGTAATTGTGGTGTGATACAGCTTGTATAGAATCTCCCATCTTAACCCTTTGCTGTGCTCCTCCACCCACCCCCGAGACTCAGTTCCCAAGCCCCGCCACCCTGCTGTCTCTAAGCATTTGGCTCCTCTGGGGACTGGTTACAGCTGGATGCGGCCAGCGTCTGTCTCATGATGGACTTCCCCCCGTGTGCCAGGGCTTCCTCCCCTTGCCGCTGAATCAGAGCGGGCTTTTCAAGTCCCGGGAGAGAACCACACCTGCCCTCCTGCTGTGCGTAGGCACAGCTGGGTCCGCGTGGCGGTCGCGGCAGGGCGTGCAGGCCTGGGGTCGCTGCTGTGTCCCGGCCAGCCCCCTTCTTTGTGTGCGGTTGTCAGAGTGGGAGCCTCAGCCCTGACACACGCCCGCCCGCCAGTTTTTCTCCTGCAGATCAGCGGCCCTGGACAGCTGCTGCCTCCGGCAGCCGTCTCCGCCTGCTCTGTCTTGTCATTTCAGGGTTCAATATCTGCTGCTCCACAGGAAGAAATGGGGCTGGGCCGGACCATTGTACTTGGTCTTTGACCCTGGATGTTGCCCGTGAGCAGTGAAGGATAACTTTTGACGAGCCGTGTCAGCTGTGACAGGCAATCTCGTTGGGCTGAGTGGAAATGTGCTGTACAAGTTTGAAGCCTTGGTCGGGGGCGTTTTTCTGGTGTTCGATGCATTTAAATTGACACCAGACTTGAGCGTGGCGCTCACTCCAGGCCCGTGCTGGAGGCGCCCGTTTCTTAAATGCAGGTTACGGGGGGCTGCTTGTGAGAGTCCCTCGGTTTTTGCATATTCTCGCTTTCTCTGCTAGGTCCACCCCCCACCCCCGTCTGTCTCTAAACTTGCTTTTGAAATGACCTTCTTCTCATGCTTTTGGTTGAGCAGGGATTGGTGAGGGTTTTTTCTTTTTTTGGGGGGGTGGTATGAGAAGAGGAAGAAAACGGTTATTATGTTTCTGGGCTTTTAACAGAAGTTCCCTATTCTTCGTACAGCGTGAAGTGCCCGTCCTGGAGGCGATGGTTTTCAGTGGAAGTCTGATTCCTAGACATTAGGTTGGCTTTGACTTTGTGGGAAGAAAAGCGTCGCCGACGTGTGGGAGCTCTGGCTGCCACCTCCGCCACTCGTCTGCCCTCCCCGCGAGGGTCGAACTCGTCCCTGCCAAGGCTCAGGTGGTCTTGGCAGCGGCCAGGGATCCTGGCTTCTTCCTTCTGTCCAGCTGTGTTCGGGGTGGGGGGCTCGCAATTTGCTCAGATCTCTGAACATTAAAATGAGCTTTTCGTTAGTAGTGTCCCATGTCATCTTCCTGGACACACTTCCTGGTGTTGGCAACTGTCCATTGCCCGTTTCTCTACTTACAAGGTTTTATTTTGGGGATTAGGTGTTTAGCCAGCAATTAAGATGCCCACGTCCCACATCAGAGTGCTTGGATTGGCCTCCCAGCTCTGCCCCTCACCCCAGCTTCCTGCTAATGCCTGTAGGAAGAGACGGCCACAGGGTGAGCTTTGGGCATGGACACACGCAGGTCTCTCTGCCACCTGTTGTCCATTCTGGTGAAAACCGCCCTGGGCTTCAGAGTGAGGGCAAGCCGTGGCTGGACAGGTGCCTGGGAGGGGCCCACGAAGTGCCCAGGTGTGAAAAGCGCCGCCCACACTTGGCGCAGGCTGCATCCGTATCTGAGTACAGGGTTCAGGTCCTCACTCTGGGCTCAAGTCCAGCTTCCTGGGAGGCAGCAGGTGAGGGTCAAGTACTTGGGTCCTTACCGCCCACATAGGAGACCTGGGCTGCGTTCGCTGCTCCTAATGTCAGCCTGGCTCAGTCCTGGCTGTTGTGGGCATTTGGGGAGCGAAACCAAATTGGAGCTTTCTTTCTGTCTCTGTCTTTCAAAGAAATAAAATAAGCATACATGGACACACGAACGTGCGTGTGCCTACATACAGAATACCGCCATGCAGCAGACAGGGCTCGGCAGTGACAGGGAGAGCGGGGAGGGGCGGGGCTTCCATGCTGGGTGTGTGCAGTGTCTGGTTTGCTGGTGGGTGCTGTCTGCAGCCCATCCTCCAATCACCCGCAGGAAGACTGGTGGAGAATTTCACTCGCAATGACAAAGCCGGGGACAGATGAGTGCCCTGAGGATCACAGGCCCAGTCCTGCCTGCCCAGGGTGCGTGTGTAGGGTTTACTGAGGATTGGAGAGTGCAGGCGGCCTCGCCTGACGCATACCCCGAGTGCCCCAGGGCTTGGCAAACCTGGGGAGCTTCAGCTTAGGGGAGCTGACTTGTTTCCCGTGAGGATGCCAGTCCTGAGGGGTAGGCCTCCAATCCTTTGGAGGGCCCAGCTGGTCCTGTCCAGGTGTCCTCAGGAGCCCAGGTGAGGACAGAGCCAGGTGTGGGTGGGAGGAGGCAGCTGGGGCGCAGAGCTGCCCTGGGGCTGCAGAGGGTGAGGCTTCCTTAGAGCACTGGGTCTGGGACGCTGCCCCCGCTGCCCCCAGGCTCGCAGCCCTGGCTGGAACTGCCTTCCCAGCGCCTGTGTAGCTCCACGTCTCCTCTCTGAGGACTCCGTCGGGCCCCTTCTTCCCCCCTCAGCTGGTGGTTGAGCGTTTAACCAGGCACGAATCTAGAAACCCCACAAGGCTGCTGGGTCACCTGGTTCCGGCACACAGAGGTGTCTCCAGGTGCCGCCCTCTGGGGGGCTCCTACCACCTGGTATTCCTGGAGACAAAAATGTCCGCACCCCCGACCAGCTGACTGTCACTGGGGTTTTTGACTGGCAGCCTGGGGGGGGTGGGGGGGCGGGGAGAAGCCTGCGGGTTCTTCTCTGCTTTCCGCACTGCCCACACTCCGGGAGCTGGTCACGGTGGTCTCAGGAGTGCAGGCTCTGGAGAGAACAATAGGAAACTGAATATATCTTGAAGCAAAGTAAGCCTCGTTTTCCAGTGAACTTTCTGAAGTACCCTCAGAGGTCACCTTGTATGATGTATTCAGAGCTATACGTCATCCTCTAGGCGTGGCTTTAGCTGCATGCCACAGATTTTGATACAGTTCCCTTTTACTAATTCTAAATATTTTATGCTCTTTAATTTTCACTGTGACCTGTCCTGACCCGTGAGCAGCGCAGAGCTGTCTGCCGTGTCTGACGGGATCGGGCACGTTCAGGGTGGTGTGGCTGTGCACACTGTCTTGCACTTCCAAGTTGCACCCATGCTGGGTGCCCGTGCACGCTCACAGCGAGGAAGGCTGCAGTGCAGCCCCACAGAGCACACGCTGGGCCCGGCTGGCTGAGTGCGGTCGCTCAGCCCCGACCTCGTCTCAGTCTGGTCGTGCGGAGGAAGCAGTGCCCGAGTTCTGTCCCCCTCGCCTGTCACGGTGTGCGGTGTGTTTTAGGGATGCGCTGTCAGCTGCGCCGTCCTGGGAGGCTACTGTGAGCTCCCGAAGCACAGGCCCTCACCCTGCCCGTTCTTACTCCGAAGCTCAGTGCTCTGAGGTTCAGATCGCCTGCTTCCTTGTGACTTGTCTTTGCGTTTTCTGTTCCTTTTTGATTATATACATTTTTACCATTTTTAATTTTTATTCACTATATTTTAAACTATTTATTTATTTGAAAGAGTTACACATAGAGAGAAGGCGAGGCAGAGAGAGAGGTCTTCCATCTGCTGGTTCACACCCCAGTTGGCCGCAGTGGCTGGAGCTGCGCCGATCCAAAGCCTGGAGCCAGGAACTTCTTCTGGGTCTCCCATGTGGATGCAGGGGCCCAAGTACTTGGGCCATCTTCCACTGCTATCCCAGGCCACAGCAGAGAGCTGGATTGTAAGTGGAGCAGCTGAGACTTGAACTGATGCCCATATGGGCTGCCGGCACTGCAGGCGGCGGCTTTACCTGCTACACCACAGCACCAGCCCCTTACTGTTTTTAAGATAACAGTTTCAACTTACATTTGGTAAAAGGCTTAATGCAAATATCAGCTCTGTTATCCATCTTTCTCACATAGTTAACTGTATATCACTATAGTTTTAATGAATTTGTGATTACTTTAAAATTTACATGGGGGAAATGGAACATATTTTTGTTTATAGCGCTTGCCTGTTTTCCTGTTACTTTTTGTGGAACTCTTATCTGTTGGCTTTTCCAGTTTGTTAGGTGTGTCTGGTGACCGTGGCTCCTGTTGTCTCCACTTCTACTGGGAGCGCCGGGTCTGGTGTCCTCCTCCGGCCGCCTGGTTTGCTCTGCCGTTTTGCTGTTTGTTTTCCACTTGCATCTGTTGTTCTTCATCCCTTTCTGCTAATTTCCTGCTCTCGGTTGTGCTGCCTTGAGCTTCCCTCTGAGTGCGGGCGTCCCCTTGCTCTCTGTCCTTCTCTGGGAAGAGCTGTCCTTCGATGGCGCTGTCCATTAGAAGCCCAGCAGTGCTGAGACACGCTGTGTCTGTGCAGCCGCGATGGCAGTCGTTGGCCACGTGAGGCTGTTGAGCACTTGGTGTGGCCAGTGCAGCTGAGGACACTGGGTGCTTAATTCTGCTAATTTGAAGTACTCTGTGTACATATACACATACACACATACATATACACATACACACGCATACATATGTGCACACGCACGTCCGTCCATCCATTCGTGCACTTGCAGGAAGGGGATGCCACACTGGGCAGCGTGGTACAGAGTGTAGGACGTTCGTCCTTGCTGTCTCATGGTCTGCTTTGCAGTGGTGTCTGTGGCTCCACGTTTAATACAGGAACTTCTCAGCAGTCAACTTCAGTTTGCCCCTGACTCCTTTGTGCACTGATTTGGTGGGTTTCTTCTACATGTTCTATACTTGAAAATGTATTGTTATCTTGGTTAGAGTAGAAATGGAAAATGAGAAAGTCGTCTTGAGGTCCTGAATAGATTGGAAGACCACAGCAGGGTTTTTGTTTTGTTTTGTTTTGTTTTTAACAGGCAGAGTTAGACAGTGAGAGAGAGACAGAGAGAAAGGTCTTCCTTTTTCCATTGGTTCACCCCCCAAGTGGCCGCTACGGCCGGTGCGTTGCGGCCGGCATGCTGCGCCGGTCTGAAGCCAGGAGCCAGGTGCTTCCTCCTGGTCTCTGATGCGGGTGCAGGGCCCAAGCACTTGGGCCATCCTCCACTGCCTTCCCAGGCCACAGCAGAGAGCTAGACTGGAAGAGGAGCAACCAGGACAGAACCGGTGCCCCAACGGGCTGGCGCCACAGGGTGCTGGTGCGGCAGGCAGAGGATTAGCCTAGTGAGCTGCGGCGCTGGCTACAGCAGGGTTTTGATGGACTTGCTGAGATACAAGCCTGCTTTGTGGGCCCGGGGACAGGGGACCCAGGGAGAGGTCGTCAGACGGGGCAGCTGAAATGGCCTCACAGTGATTGGGCCTGGATCTCTTTGGACGGGTGCTGCTCAGTGCCACTGGAGAGCCTGCATACAAGAGTGCTTTGTTGGTTGAACACTGTCTCACACCTCACCCCACTGCCTGTCCAGTTTACTTTTCAGAAATTAGTTAATGGGCATGAAATGTTTGTACCCTTGTGTTTAACTAGAAAATCTTCTTCACTGAGTTTGATTCATCATCTTCAGTGTGATGGGGCTATTGGTCTAACACCTAGAACCTGTGGTCTCCTGAGAGGGAAAACATGTAGAGAGGATCATGGGTGTTTTTTAAGATTTATTTATGGATTTGAAAGTCGGAATTAGAGTGCTTCCGTCTGCAGGTTCACTCTCCAAATGGGTACAACGGCCAAGACTGGACTGGACCAAAGCCAAGAGCCAGGAGCTTCTTCAGGTCTCCCACGTGGGTGCAGGGCCCAAGCACTTGGCCATCTTCTGCTGCTTTCCCAGGTGCATTAGCAGGGAGCTGGGTCAGAAGTGGAGCAGCTGGGACTCAAAGCAGTACCCAGATGGGACGCTGGCACTGCAGGCTGTGGCTTTAAGCTGCTGCTCACGATGCCCGCTGCTGCCCTTGGTAGGAGCAGGGCTCCTTTGCTCCCGTCTCATCCTCAAGCAAACAACTTCTTTTGGAGCAGAGAGTGAGGAAACTTCCTAGATGCCCGGTTGTCCCACGTGCAGAGGGAATGCCTGGCTTCAGGGAGAGCCACCGAGCGGTCACATCTTAGTGCAGAGGTCCACCTTCCGTGTCCCCAGTCTCGGCTCCCTGCAGTGCCCGGGATTCTCTGGCCTCGGTACCAGTTTTTGCCATGTTTTGGCATTTAAGCCAACACAGGCTTCCAGTTGGAACGGGTGGAGATGATTCTCAGATCACGTACGCGTATCTCAAATTTGACATCCAGACGCCAGTCTTGAGAGGAAGTAAGGCTGTTGTGAGCTGTCAGTGGAGTGATGAGCGGTGGACCTGAAGCTTCCTAGCACTGAAGAATGTAAATACCTAACGGGGGTCCAGTCCTGGGTGATTTCACGTGGGTGCGATGAGTATTTACATGGACACGGAGACTTCGCTAATTAATTGCTCAATTCAGGCAGCTAATTTATTTCTGAATATCCAGTGACATTGTGTGGCCTTCCCCCTCCCCCTTGTGCTTAAAGCAAGTCCTGGGTGCGGTGTGAATGTTTTGGTGCGCTCGGCCCCATTCTGAACGTGGCTCTGTGAGTGAGTGGCTCCAATGCTTGGTAAACACCTTGCTTTCTTCACGTGCTTGAACGAGGGAGAGACTTGGCCGTGTAGCTTGAATGAGGGTTCAGTGAACACCGGGAAGCCTGGGGGCCCCATTTTGCTGGCTGGCAGGATTGACAGACAGCCTGGTGGGGAGGGCCCTGCTCCCCAGTGCGGTGCCAGCTCCTCCATCGGCAGAGGCAGCTGTCCTGAGACTCCCTGCCCCAGCCCACAGCACCTCTGCTCCCATGACCAGGTAGTGGACCCAGGCCGAGCATGGCAGTGCAAGTCGGTGCTCAGCAGGGGCTGGCAGTGTGTGCAGTGAGGCCTCTGCCCTCGGAGCCCAAGTCCCCTCGGTAAGAGAGGGCCATGCCCGAACCCTCCACCTGCGAGCACCTGTGTGTGCAGCATGGAGAGGCTCATGCTTCCCATGCTGTGTGTGAGGGCAGCTCAGCAGGGACACTCAGAGCAGGGGGAGGCCAAGGCCGGGCCTCCGGCCTCCCCGTGTCAGCTGAAGGGAAGACGTGGCCAGCCTCAAATCCATGGGGTGGAGAAGTGGCTCGGTCTGTCTGGAGGTGGTGTGGTGCGTGTGGTGTCACGCTGCCTCTTTGGTGAGTGTGTGACCTTGGGAAGAGACACCTGTGTCTGTAGAGAGAGGGTGAGAGGACCTAGCTGTACACCAAGAAATTCTTCCCCAGGACACTGCGGGGCACGCGCCTAGGGTGCCGGCCGCACTGGGGTCCCTTTGCCGCCTCCCGTGGCCCAGCTTTGCTAGCTCCACCTGGGTGTCCCCCCACCTGCCTCACCTTCTCCAGGTGATAATCTGGCACCAACTGTGGCACCAACTACTGCCTTTTAATCTCATCCAGCATCTCACAGACCGGGCATCTCGTGTCAGCAGATATCAAACAGAGGCCGCCATTGTGCTGTACCCAGTAAAGTACCCGTTCGAGTCCTGGCTACTCCACTTCTGATCCAGCTCCCTGCTCGTGCCCTGGGAAAGCAGTGGGGGATGCCCCATGTGCTTGGGCCCTGCACCCATGTGGGGGACCTCAGTGAACTCCTGGATTTGGCCTGGCCCACCTTGGCCATTGTGGCCATTTGGGAGAATGAAACAGCAAATGGAAGATCTCCCCCCCCCCCCCAACAACTCTTTTAAATAAATAAGTCTTAATAAAAAGGGCAGATATTAGTGGACTTTCGAAGATTGTACGTGACAGGGGACTGTGTCCGAGGTGCCCTGTCCCTCCTAGGGCAGATTCCGGGCAACCTGCGGACGTGCTGCTCTCCTGCCTCCGACAGCACCCCTCTCGTGGAGGCGGGAGGGGGTCCAGTGAGGGCAGACGGCTGGGTGTGCTGGAGTTTCCTGTGTACGTCTTTGGAGGACCTGGACGTTGGCCTGGGACGGGAATGGGCAGAGACAGGGAGGCAGTGAATGGACTTCCACTGCTCTAGTTTCTTGCGTGGTAAGAAAGTGTTACGTGGTCATTTTCAACAGTAATATTTTGGGGTTGGAGGTTATAAAGAAAACAGCCAAGAGAGGGGATAAATGAAATAATGAGCCTTGATTTATCCAAAACGAGGCAGGGCAGAGGAACGACAGGCTGATGGAGGCGAGACGAGAGGAAGATTAGCGGCAGGAAGGCCCGCCCCCAGCCACAGCAGTAGTGAAGAGTGAAGTGGGAACAAGCTGGGGTGCACTGAGGTCAGAGGCGTCACAGTGTGAGGACCCTGGGTCCAGCCACAGGCGACGGAGGCGTGAGAGGTGGCAGCGTGCAGACACTGCCCGGGAGACAACACCCGGAGCAGGCCCTGCTGGGGACAGCTGTATCCCACCCCGGAGCCCTGGGCATCAGTGCTGCCTGTGCCCCCCGGAAGGCCGCAGGCCCGAGCGCTTGGGTCCCTGTCACCCACCTGGGAGGCCAAGGTTGTGTTCTCAGCTCCTGGCTTTGGCCTTGGCGGCTTTGTGATCTAAAGAGTGAACAGGTGGGAGCTGTCTGCCTGGCGAATACATGAAATAAATTTTTCAAAAAGCCAGAGCGCTCATCTACTTAAAAAATAAAAGCGCATGACAAAGTAGACCTTACAGTGGGAGGACGCAGTGAAACAAGAGCGGACATCAGCCAGAGAGAAAGTGCCGTGCTGAGAGGCCGCACACGTGTCCTTGGAAAGAGCCCTACGCTTCCTAAATACCCAGCCACAAGCACAGCGCGGGGGAGGGGCGAGCAAGCACAGCTGGACGGGGCATCACTACGGGCCCTGCAGATGTTACAGCCCGAGACGTTACAGCTGCACGCTGGCAGATGTGACGGCTTAGAGAAAATGAGCAGGTTCCTTTCACGTCGTCCCAACTGAATCAGAATAAATTGGAAACTGAGCGTCTCCCTCGAAGAGAAGGCCAGGCCCATCTGGCTTCCCCCCTGGATGTTCCCGAACAGTGCACGGGGAGCAACGCCAGGCTCAGGTCCGTGGCAGCACTGCCGGGACACAGCAGGCTGGGAGAGGAGGGCCCAGGGGCAGCGTCCTGGTGCCGGCGTCAGCCCCGTACCAGGGGATGCACGTGCTTCAGGGGCTCCGTCCCAGGGACGCAGGACTGAACCCGACCTCCAAAGGCATCGCTGAGTGTGATTCTTCCTTCACGTTCACGTCATGTCTGCAGGCCTTTGACAGCACGCAGTCTCCACTGATGAGACACGCGTGGCAAAGTCATGTAAAGGAAACTCCCTTACCTGATGAGAAGCACGTATGAGTGTGTGTGCACGCACAGGTGGGTGCATGAGTGTGCATGTGCAGGTATGTAATTATGCATGCATAGGTATGTGAACACAGAGCCACATGGTTATGCATGTGTGATCCGTGTACACAGGTGGGTTTGTGAGTGCATGTGCAGGTATGTGAGTGTACATGCATGGGCATGCATGCTAGTGAACACAGGCATGTTAACATGCATCCACAGATTTAAATATGCATGCATGATCTGTGTATTCATGTACATGCACATATATGCGTGAGCATACATGCACACATACACTGCTGTGTTAGTGTTTTGCAGAGGCATATGTTAGTGTGTGTGCTAGTGTGCATGGATAGACCTGTTAGTATTCGTGCTCAGATGTGTGTCAGTGTGTACACACACGCATGTGTCTGTGCTCAGATGTGTCCGTGTGTACACACAGGCATATGTCTGCTCAGGTGTGTCAGTGTGTACACATATGCATGTGTCTGTGCTCAGATGTGTGTCAGTGTGTACACACAGGCATGTGTCTGTGCTCAGATGTGTCAGTGTGTACATACACGCATGTGTCTGTGCTCAGATGTGTCCGTGTGTACACACAGGCATATGTCTGCTCAGGTGTGTCAGTGTGTACACATATGCATGTGTCTGTGCTCATATGTGTGTCAGTGTGTACACACACGCATGTGTCTGCTCATATGTGTTTCAGTGTGTACACACACGCATGTGTCTCCACAGATGTGTAGTGTGTACACACAGGCATGTGTCTGTGCACAGATGTGTGTCCGTGTGTACACACACATATGTGTCTGTGCTCAGATGTATCAGTGTGTACACACACGCATGTGTCTGCTCAGATGTGTCTGTGTGTATACATGCATGCCTGCACACATGTCGGTGTATACATGCATGTCTGCATAGTAGCACACACACAGATGTATCAGTGTGCATGCCCAGGTGTGTAAGCACAAATGCACAAGTGTACCAATGTGTGTGCAAGGCTGTTAGCACATGTGCCCAGGTGTGCATGTTAGCACACAGAAGTGCTTGCACAGGTGTGTAAGCACACACACAGATGTGCGTCATTGTGCATGCGCAGGTGTGTGTATTGGCACACGTGCACAGGTGTGAGTGTCAGCGTGTGGCGTGTGTATTCTCTGCGTCTTTCCCTGCTGCTCGTCAGGCCGGGTGTTGGGGGCTCCAGGTGCCGTGCCCTCAGCAGGCCTTCCCGGGCGAGATCTTCCTGCTCGTCTCGCTCAGTCCCCTTTGATGTCTGCAGTCACTTTTGAGTCGCCGCCTGGTTTTCAGCCTTGATTACGGTCTTCCTGTGAAGTCCAGGAAACGCCAGGCTGCTGGCAGGGCGGTGGAGGCTCGTGCTCGGAGCGGGGCGGCTGGGGTTCTCTTCCCCTGCGTTCCTTCCTTCTCAGCTGCCCTGAGCACAGAGAGGTTCACCCGCATTTGTCACCTGGGGTGTGACAGGACTGCCTTGGGGGCGAGTGGTCCCAAGGCCTGGACATGAGTTGAGTGTCCCTGGGGCCAGGCCCCTCCCCACCTGCCGTCTCCTAATTTGGGCGGTGGAAGGATTGGTTTGTTCGATTCAGGTGAGGATGGGCAGAAATGAGCTGTGTGCACAGTGTTGCTGGGAAACCTGGAACTCTTCTTAAGGCTGATGCGAGTGTCTGGCAGGACCTACAAGTGCGGGGAGGGGAGGAAGGTCCAGCTCCCTCTTGGGAAAGTGGGCTGCCCTCGAGCTGGCTGAAGCCTGCCCACCCTGGCTGCTGCATGAGCCCAGGCATGTCTCCCACCGCGGCCCACCTGCCTGCAGGGCGAGGCCTGGATGGGGCTGGCAGGGCGCTCCATCCGCTGTCTCTGGGAGGCCCCTGAGGCTGCTCTGCCTGCCCGGGCCTTGTTGCCTGTGCAGAGCCAGGACTCAGCCTGGCTGCTGCGCCTGCCGAGCGCGTGGTGCACCTGACAGCACTTGGTGAATGTGGGCAGGCGCCGGCCTTCACGTCTGTTCTGCTCTGGAGTTTGGGGGGATTCCTGGAGTTCACGGGCGCCGCAGGGTGTGGATCTGAGTGTCTGGGATGCTTGCCCACCGCAGTTTCGCAGACCTCAAAACCTGGCATCCGCGTGGCCCTGGGCTCCTTGTGCTGACCCGAGGGACCGCAGGAGACCGGCCCTGGCTTCCCAGATCCTGCCTGCCTGCCTGTCTGCCTTGCCCTGGTCATCCTGAGCATGGAAGGAGCCGGCCTGGCCTTCCCCGGCTCCACATACACCATATCCACCGGGATCCACCACCTGCATCTGGAGAGCCAGGAAGAAGGGCGCCCGTGGCACAAGTCTCCCTTGGTTTTCCTGTTTCCGTGCAGTCCTGAGCTCGACTTGGAGAAAGCAGAGGAAGACTCGCCTTGTTTGGGAAGATGTGGGGGTGGGGAGGGTGTGAGGGCGTGACTGTCTCGGGTGGGTGGTCCATGGAGCCTGTGTGACTTGGCCAACTGGTGTTGGTGACCGGTCACACCGCACTGGGCCTCCCCAGGGAGGGTCCAGGCTTTCTGGAGCCAGGCCACAAAGATGTGAAGCAGAAAGCTAAGTAACACCCCTCTCTGCGTGCCTCCATCCCCTCTGCAACAGACGTCAAAGCCACTTTTACAAGGAACTGTTTCTTGCCCCGGGATGTATGATAATAGTGACCTTTGGTGCGCCCGGTGTGGACCGGTTTCTTGAAAAATATCTTCATCTAGCACCTGGCCCTGACCTGCCACAGTGGACGTCAAAAGAAACCTCGTGTCTGGGGTCCTTGCGCCAGAGCCCCCCGCCCCCACTGCAAGCACACGAGGTCGGCCATCTGCCCAGTGCCGCTCAGCTGCCTGTAACGAGGCCGCCAGGGAGGCCGAGGTGGGTCCTGGGAGGAACCCACCTGGCTGACGCCCCGCCGACTGTGTCCCCGCTGTGCTCAGGGTGTGCGTCTGGTGTTGGACATCAAGCGGAGGGGACGCCGCGACCTTTGGTTTCCACGTCCAGGCTAGGGACAAACGCATTTCAGTGTTGTGAACAAGACTCAGAATCCAACACGGAGACGTCGTCTCCAGGCAGTGTCGGGCTCTCTCAGAAATACGCCTTCTCGTTCTTCACGCCGGCCTGTTCGTCAGAAACCATCCCTTGCGCCAGTAGCTTTTGGGAACGAACTAAACGTAAACTACCTGTGAAGAGCTTTAGAGGCCCCCCGTGTGTTCTGGGCAGCACCAGCACCGCCACACGTGGCCCCATGTGTCCCGTGCCTGGCCCTGGCGTGGTGCGGGGCAGGTCCTGGGAGCCGCGTGCTGATGGTCACTGTCTGGGCCCACGCCTGGGCCTTGACCTCAAGTTCACACCTTCTGAACATCTGTGCACGTGGCGACCTCTTACTACGACCCAGTGCCTGGGCTGAGTCACATCACAGAAATGTCCCAGGACAAAAGCAGTGGGTTCTGTGCGGGGAGATCTCGGGCCACCCAGCTCATGTTAGTGAGGAAGACGCTGGGCATCGGGCTCAAGAGTGGGGTCTGCGGGGCAGCAGAGTTCGGCTGTGGGAGGACCCGTCCCCCGCCGCTGCTCTGGAGGAAGTCGGGACTCGCTGGGCTGTGAACCTGCCTTAGAAGCTGGACGCAGAGTCCACCTGGAGCTGACCCCCGTCGCTTCCTTCTCTGGTTTGTGCACGATAAAGAGCCGCTGATGGAAGCAGCAGCTGACCATTGCAGGCCATGGAGTCTTGTCATTCCTGGGAGAAGCAGAGGCAGCCAGTGAAGGGACCGCTGCCCACGGTGTCTCCCTGGAGGGGTCACGGGGAGGCTCAGCAGAGCATGTGGGCTCACCTCTCCCCGGTGATGCTCGCTCAGAGGCAGGCCCTGCACAGTGCGCCTCCAGGAAACTCTAGGGGTCTGTGTGCTTGGGGGTGGGGTCCCCTGTGAGACCTGGGCCCTTGGGGGTGGGGTTCCCTGTGAGACCTGGCACTTGGGGTGGGGTTAAGAGGCTCCTGTGGTTGAAGATGTGCTAGGCAACTCAGGACTATGTGCGATGCTGCCTTGGAGTGGGCGCACCGTGCATGCGCCTCGTGGTCTGTGGTCTCGCACTGGGAGTAGCTCCACAAAGACTGGCTGTGGTGCGAACAGCAGTTACTCAGCTGAGAATTTTAGTGCTACCTCCTCATGAACCCATCCCAGGGGATGTGCTGTGTGGCAGGATTGGCATCTGCCACAGTTGTACAGGTTACATCATAGGCCGTCGGTGGCTACTTAGGCAATGCGGGAACTCTTCTTCAAGCCCCTTCCTGGTGAAACACGAGGCGTGGCTTGCCGTAAGGGTGGGCACGTGAGCAGTAGGCGATTGCGGAATGTGCCCAGTGGCTCAGCACGATGTCACCTGCCCCTAAGGGCTGTGCCTCCATGCCGGCCACCATTAGGGACAGTCAAGTCCATCCACGTCTGTCGTAGCTCACGAACAAAGTCCCTTTGTGATCCCCGCCTCAGTCCATGTGGGCTTTTCCCCATCCCACACCCCCAGTGCAGGGGCCAGCGAGGGAGGCCTGGCTTTGAGACTGGAAGGGAAACATATGCCAAGCTACACTTGTCCAGAAAAATTCTCCCATTCTTCTGTTTGAGCATGGAATTACCCAGAAGGTTGGAAAGGGAAGTACAGCTTATTGGAACAAACTTAGCAAGTGACCGTTCCTTCCATGGGGACGCTAGCACTGCAGGACGGCACCAGCCTCCGTATCTGCTCATGGAGCTGCAGCCCTGAACGGGATGCTCGGTGCAAGCGGAGTTGACGCAGCCTGCTGCTCTGCCGCCAGCCCTCTGGTTAATCACAGAGCGCCTCGTCCGTGGCTGTCAGCCACCTCCAGCTTCGGCATGCACCAGGTGCCCGGTGTGCTTGGTTAATATGTAATTCTCTCAACATCTCGCCCCCTTAGGAGCAACAGGTCGCCAGCACCGGTGTTGTCCGTCCACATGAAAGGGCCTGGCCACTGTGATTCCACTTCCCTTTGATCTCGCTGCAGAAGGTCGGCTTGTCTGCCTAGACATTCCTCTGAAGGGCAATTTAAAAGTTGGATTTGAGCAACATCAAGTGCAGCGTCTCCCCAGCTCACGCCGGGAGGAGCTCTTTGGTGTAGTTCACGGCTGGATGTGAGGGGATGTTAACCCTTGCTTTGAACAAGCCGTCTGGCAGCAGTTTTCCTGGCTCCCCTGTTTGCAGAGGGGCGACAGCGACGTGTGGTGTTCGCGGGAAGGTCCTGGACCCTCCCAGGGGCGCTCATGGTGGGGATTAAAGTTCGTCCAGGGGCTCAGCTCCCTGTGCTCTGTGACCGCACGTGGGGTGGACGGCTCACGGACATGCCCGCGCTCGGGGCTGCTGGCGCAGGAAGCAGGAGGGAGATTTCGGGGGCAGAGCCGAGACGCCGGCTCTAGGTGCTGTGATCAATAGAACGATCCATTTCTAATGGTGAACTGGCAAGGGCTACTAAGTACCAATTACCGGGCGCAGTGCTCCGGGAGAGGCCACCTGTGAATTCTTTCATTGCGTCACCATGCTCCTGCCGGGGGAAGATGGTCAAGTTGCTGCTCCGTTTACAGAAAATCGACTTGCTTGAAGAACAGTTTTGCCTTATTTTGTAAATATTTTAGGAGAGCATCCAGAAATCCATATCGACACTTTGGTTTTTTGTTTTTTTTTAAATGAAACGAGGAAGGGAAAAGGCCTCGGATTCCCAGCCGAGGTCAATGTCCGTGTGATCGGAGGTGGAGCACGGGAAAGGGGGTGAGGCCGCTTATCCATCCTTGGGTCCAGGTTCTCTGTCTCCTTTCTCGGCTTCTGTTTGCTTTTACGGCTGGTGTCCCGCTTCTCAGGAGTTTGTAACTCGGGTGTGACGACGTGGCTTGAGATGGGTGTGGGAGGGAGGACTGACTTCTGTTTCCACAAGCAGGCTTGGGGCCAGATAATGATGTGCAGATTGACAGCGTCATTCATCCTGCCATGAGGTGTTCAAATGATGAAGCAGAGGAGGGATGAGCGACTGAGAGCCTCGGCTTCTACGTAAATCGTGCTGTCTCAGGGGGGTTCAGCTTTAGCGCGCTGACAGCTTACTTGCCCGTAAGGTTTAATTTCTTTGAGATTATAAAAGGCATATCCCTGTACTTCAAAAAGTTCATGGAAAATGCAATTCGAAGATCATTTGGTAATAAAAATTTTGTAAATCCACCCAATTTTTTCATAATACACATTTTCACAAACTTTTTTTTTAAAGATTTACTTATTTTTTTGAAAGAATAACACAGAGAGACAGAGGTCTTCCATCCGCTGGTTCACTCCCCAGTTGGCTATAATGGCCAGAGCTGTGACATCCGCAGCCAGAAACCAGGAGCTCCTTCTGGGTCTCCCACATGGGTGCAGGGGCCCAAGGACTTAGACCATCTTCTACTGCTTTCCCAGGCCACAGCAGAGAGCTGGATTGGAAGTGGAGCAGCCAGGACTTGAACCGGCACCCATATGGGATGCCAGCACTTCAGGCAATGGCTTTACCTGCTGTGCCACAGTGCCGGCCCCACAAACTTTTTTTAAACACTCTTCCTGTATGTTTAATGTTCAAAATAAAGTATAAAGAAAGTAAAAATAATTCTTATTTTCTCATAGAAACAACTACTATTTGTATTTTATTATCAACTTTTCCAGAAGTTTCTCACTTATGTATATAATATACAAAGGGCAGGCCTGCGCCATAGCTCACTAGGCTAATCCTCCACCTGTGGTGCCGGCACACAGGGTTCTAGTCCCGTTGGGACGCCGGGTTTTGTCCCGGTTGCTCCTCTTCCAGTCCAGCTCTCTGCTGTGGCCCAGGAGTGCAGTGGAGGATGGCCCAGGTCCTTGGGCCCTGCACCTGGGTGGGAAACCAGGAGGAAGCACCTGGCTCCTGGCTTCGGATCGGTACAGCATGCTGGCCACAATGCTCTGGCCATAGCAGCCATTTGGGGGGTGAACCAATGAAAGGAAGGCCTTTCTGTCTCTCTCTCTCACTGTCTAACTCTGCTTGTCAAAAAAAAAAAAAAAGCAATAAAATTGGGATTGCATTGCATATATTGGAATGTAGTATGTTTTTTCATGTACTGATGCATGCATATGACATTTAAATATCATTAAATATTAGTTTTTAATTTTGATGTGTTTGGATGGGGCCAGCTGAAGTCGGAAGCGAAGGACGTGGTCCAGGTCAGCTCGGTGCTGGCAGGAACCCCTAACGTGAGCCGGCACTGCCGCCTGCCTGGGTCTACAGCAGCAGGGAGCAGGAGGGAGGAGCCGAAGGCAGACGGACGGGGCTCCAGTGTGGGATGCGGCCATTCCGACAACTGGGCCGAGTGCCCGCCACTTAGATGGTACTTTTGTCGGTTTCTAGTCTTCTGGCTGATGGCTGTTTCATAATTTAACATTCTTAATATCATCTGATTCCTTATTTAGGTTACTTTAATTTTTAACTGTGCAAGATTTCATTGCTGTGTGATCCTAGAAGCTAATGGCTTTAGCTAATACAAAGCACTTTCTGACGTCGCTCGGTGGCTGGCGTGGTGACACCCCAGGGCAGGGGGCGGCCAGTGCTCGTCTGTGTCACGAAGGCAGTGACTGAGGCCCAGGAAGAGTGCAGTGGGGACTCTAAGATGGAACTGCCCAGCGCACAGCCAACACGCACAAGGATTCTGCAGTGAGCCTGGCGGAAGACTGGGGGGTTCCGCTGGGACAATAGTGCTGTGTCACTCACTCAGCAAGTGTCTAAGTGCCACCGCAGTGCTCTGGGCCCAGCGGCTAACGCCGACTCCACTGGCTGCAGGTGGATTCTCCAGTGATTTCCTGGAGTGCTTGTAGCCATGGGGGCTTGGGAGAAGATGGTGTGTCTAGCATGCCTGGGTGACCAGGTGCCTGTAATAGGCTAAGATCCTAACTTGTGGGCAGGGCGTTTTGTAGTGCAGTGGTTAAGCCGCCACTTGGCACACCCACATCCCATATCGGAGTGCCTGGTTCGAGTCCCAGCTCCACATCCAACCCAGCTTCTTGCTAATGCACACCCTGGGAAACCTCAGGTGATGGCTCAGGGCTGGGTCCCTGATGCCCACGTGGGGTCCTGGATAGAGTTCTGGGCTCCTGGCTTTGGCCTCTCCCAGTCCCGGCTGTTGCAGGCATTTGAGGCGTGAACTGGGTCAGAGCGCTCTCATGTGTCTTTATGTCTCTGTCTCTGTCCCTCCATCCATCCCTGCCTGTCTCCCCCCAGCCTTTCAAATAAAAAATGAAAATAAAACTTTTTAAAGTTTTATTTATTTGAAAGGTAGAGATACTGAGAAAAAAAGTGATCCTCCTTCCACTGGTTCTCTTCCCAAATGGTGGCAACAGCCAGGTCGGGCCACACTGAAGCCAGGAGCCAGGAGCGTCTTCCGGGTCTCCCACATGGGTGCAGGGGCCCAAGGACTTGGGCCGTCCTCAGCTGCTTTCCCAGGCCACAGCAGAGAGCTGGATCAGAACTGGAGCAGCTGGCATTTAAACTGGTGTCCATTGGAAAATGAATTTTAAAAAATTTCCAGAAATCCTCATGTCATGGTTCAGTGCTTTGTGCTACTAAGAGAATTGCTGTTTCTGAGGAATATTTAGGGACAGTGGGATAAGTAAGGCAAATGGCGGAATGTGTGTGAATTGTATTTATTGAATCCAATCACTTCAGCCATCACATGCTGCCTCCTGGGGTGCAGACGCAGGCCGTTGGAATTGGAAGCCGAGCTGGGACTTGAACTCTGGTATTCCAACGTGGGATTCAGGTATCCCAAGGAGTATCTTAACATTGCCCCTAAAATGTCGCTTAAGCATATCTGTTGAAAACGACTGTCTTATGTGTCTGATATGTTGAAATGAGTTTCTGGACAACCCTTTATGTAAATGAAAATAAAGGCTGCTTGTTCATTAAATTAGATGGAGAAAAGGTTAAAGTACCCAGCATTTTTGGGATGGGCTGAAACCAGGGTGTTTTCCTGTGTGTCTGCTTGCTACTGTGGGTATCAAAATCTTGTGATCCATGAAAACCAGAAACCTGTGACATAGGACTCCGGTTTCAAGTAAGGAAAATCCAGAGAAAACCCAAAAACAGAGCTTTGTAGCTTCTGCTACCCGAGTGACAATGGAAGCAGCTGTCTGTAATCGTGGAGTTATTTGGAGAACAGCGCCACGTCCATCTCGTACACACGGTGGGCACCTGAATGCCCGGGAGACGGCAAGGTCATGGGCGGGACTTCCGTCCAGGGAAAGCGGTGACCCTGTGCCAGGGCAGGGAAGACCGACGGTGTAGGCTGAGCAGCCTGAGGGCAGCCGTCGGGGCTGAGCACCAGGGAGTTCCTGTTCCCCATTTGTGTTTCATTTTTACGTAGAGCGTTCATAGTGGTTTTTAAAACTAGTGACTGGGTTTTGCAAAAATGGCATATTTTTACGATTTAAGTCATTCAAGAAAGCAAGAGACACATACACATAGTGTATAGTTCTGGAAGTTTTAGCCAGAGCCATTAGACAAGAAAAAAATCAAAGGGATACAAATTGGAAAAGAGGAAGTCAAATTATCTGTGTTTGCAGATAACATGATCCCATATATAGGAAAACCAAAAGACTCCACTAAGAGATTATTGGAACTCATAAGAGTTTGGTAAAGTTGCAGGATACAAAATCACAAAATCAGTAGCCGTTGTATACACAAACAATGCCGTGGCTAAGAAAGAACTTGTAAGATCAGTACCATTCACAATAGCTGCCAAAATGTAAATGCCACGGGGTAAGTTTAAACAATAATGTGATTTATACAATGAAAATTACAAAACTTTAAAGAAATAAACAAAAAGAAAAATCTTGGTTTTCATGGTTTGGAAGATTTGATATCATCTAAATGTCCATACTTACCCAAAGCAAGTCACACATTCAGTGTAATCCAAATCCAAATACCAAGGATATTATTCTCAGATCTGGGAAAAACAATGCTAAAATGCATGTAGAACCACAAGAGTCCCCGAATAGCTGAAGCAGTCTTAAACAAAACAAAGCTGGAGACATCACAATACCAGATTTCAAAACATACCACAGGGCAGTTAGGATCAAAACAACCAGTACTGGCACAGAAATAGATGTGCAGAGCAGTGAGATAGAATAGAAACCTCAGGAATTTTTTTTTAAGGGAAACGGTTTATTGGTGGGGAAACCCGACAGACTGGAGGGAAGGGACAAAGAAGGAAAAGAGGAGAGCGTGAGAGAGATGGAGAGAGCGAGCACCACGTGTTCAGGAACAGGTCCTGTGACACTTTTGCAGGGGTGCAGGCAGGGAGGAAGGAGCAGCGAATCCCATTAGGGTGGGGGTGGTGCTGACACCTGTGGTTGGGCCATGTGGTCACCTGGCTTCCAGCAGTGGCGGCGGGGCCTAGCGCCTAGGGTGTAGATCATGCCATAGATAAGACTGTGCCATTTTACTAACATCCCCCTTTTGGTTTTTTTAAAAAGCAAGAGTTGTATGAGATTCCATTAGCCCCAAAAGTCCAGGGTGGGTGGAGGAACGATGATCTGTCTGTAGAACTACTTCCTGCTGACATGTGAGGAGGAGGCACTCTCTGCTGGCATGGGGCGATGTCTCAAGCTGCTGTCTCCTGCGGGGGAGCTGAGTACATCCCTGTAGCAGCATTCGGTTGACTTCCTGGTTGGTGAAGACCTTGGTTCGTTCCATTATCAACTCCTGTAAACACTTAAACAGACACAGTAGTATAAAAGACAGGGTGAGAATAGCAACCCATGTTCCTAGTGGTGGCATTAACCAAGTAATGAGAGGATTTCCTAGAGGAGAGGAAACAGGGTTGGGGGGTCTCTGTACCCTTGTGACGACTGTTTCATGGATGTGGTATAAAGCTGATCCCAACCAAGACTGGGAAAAAGGACCACTTGTCTCTTGCAGGTAGAGGGGAGACCCCAGAAATTGATCCAGGCATCTACAACCACATAATCTTTGACAAACGAGCTAAAATCAATCACTCAAGAAAGGACAATATATTCAAAAAATGATGCTGGGAAAATTGGGTCTGTGTATGCAGAAGTATGAAACAAGACCCCTATGTCACACTTTATACAAAAATCAACTCAAAATGGACCAAGAGTCTAAATCTACAACCTGAAGCCATAAAATTACTAGAGGAAAACCCCAGGGAAACTTCAAGACATTGGCATGGGCAAAGACTTCTTACAGAAGACCCCAGAAGCACAGATCAAGCCAAAATTCACAAACGGGACGACATCCAATTGAGATGTTTTTGCACTGTAAAGGAAGCAGAAAGTGAACAAACTGACAGAATGGGAGAAGTTATTTGATAAAGGATCAATATCCAGGGTCTATAAAGAGCCAAAGAAACTCAACAACAACAAAACTAATAATCCAGGTAAGAAATTGGCAAAAGACGTGAACAGACACGTCTCAAAAGATGACATTCAGATGGCCAATGGACACATGGAAGACGCTCAGGATCACTAGCCATCAGGGAAATGCAAATACAGACCACAGCGGGTTTCCCCTCGGCCCAGGTAGAATGGCTATCATCAAAAATCAAAAGAAAAATGCTGGTGAGAATGTGGGGAAAAGAGCACCCTAATACATGCTGGGGAGACTGTAAACTGCTACGACCATGTGGAAGACAGTATGGAGACTCCTCAGAAACCTGACAATGATCTACCGTGTGACCGAGCCATCCCCTTCCTGTGAATTTACCCCAATGGAATGAAATCAGCATACGAAAGAGTTATCTGTATCCCCATGGTTGTTGCAGCTCAGTTCACGATGGCTAAAATATGGAATCAACACAGATGTCCACCAGCTGATGGCTGGATACAGAAAAAAAAATATATATATATATATTTATACACACACATACATCCATATACTGTGGAATGTTATTCGTCCATGAAAAAGAATGAAATCCTGTATTTTGCAACAAAATGGGAGCAACTGGAAACCATTATATGTAAAACAGACCCAAAGACAAACAGTATTGTTGCAGATGGAAAGGATCCCTGCGTAGTAATGATAGACAGCATAGGAAGAATATTGTAAAGGAAAAATAAAGGCAGTTTCTATTCTGGAGAGCATACAGCAGAGGAAGTACCCATGGCAAGGAGTTAAACCGTGAACCCAATACATTTTCCTCTAAGTAGAAGAAATGAGTGAAAATTAATGAGCTGAAAATAAATTTTTAAGAAGTCATTAGTTCTTTAAAAGAAAATGTGTCTTTAAAGGATTAGACATCAATAATGAAAAGTTTTTCTCAAGAAAATGTGATTTAAAGTAAACAAAAGCAGCTGTCTGCAGCTGTTATCTTACAGTCCTGGAAACTGGACACGATCCGCACAATTCCAAAAGTGTTCCCAAATAAACTAAACGTTTGACCTCCAGGAGCAGTTAACGGGGATGCAAATCGTCCAGTGAAACATCCATCGCTGGACTTAGTTTTATTGGTGACTTCAGCATCTGAAACGTTGTACTAATCTCACAGGAATTCTTCCGGAAAACAAGAACAATGAGAACATTTAGCTCATTCTGAGAAATCAACATAATACCAATATGGAAACCAAGTAGTAATTACAGGCCTATTTCACTCATTAAAATCAATAAAAATAATCCTAAACAAAATCAGCAAATTATATCTGGTACTGCCTAGAAAACTTAGTTTATTTCAGATATGCAAGGAAACTTGTCTTAAGAAATCTCTGGAGAAATTACTTTTAAAGTTTTATGGGGCCGGCACCGTGGCTCACTTGGTTAATGATCCGCCTGAGGTGCCAGCATCCCATATGGGTGCCAGTTCTAGTCCCGGTTGCTCCACTTCCGATCCAGCTCTCTGCTGTGGCCTGGGAAAGCAGCAGCTGTCCCAAGTCCTTGGGACCCTGCACCTGTGTGGGAGACCCGGAAGAAGCTCCTGACTTTGAATCGACCCAGCTCCAGCCACTGTGGCCATTTGGGAACCAGCAGATGGAAGACCTCTCTCTCTTTCTCTCTCTCTCTGCCTCTCTGCCTCTCCTTGTCTCTCTGTAAGTCTTTCAAATAAATAAATCTTTAAAAAAGATCAATCTCTCTCTGTAAACTCTGATATTCAAATAAATTATCGTTGAAGAAGCCCACCTAGTAGTGGAGATAAAAATGGAAACATAAACTGGATTCAAAATCAGGAACAAAAGGAGGGGGATAAAGGGTAAATGGAATACATAGGGAATACTGACGATACTTTAATCCAGCCTGTCAGTAGTTACATTCAGCGTGAGTGGTCTAACCTCACCAAGGAAGAAGCAAGTTGTGGGCACTGGTGTGGGCACAGCAGGTCCAGCCCTCAGCGGCAGCACCAGTGCCCACATCTGAGTGCTTGTTCGAGTTCCAGCTGCTCCACTTCCTACCCGACGTCCTGCTAACGCACCTGGCACTTCAGGAGTGAACCCAAGTAAATGTTAAAAACAAAAACTTATAAATCATGCGAATTTGAATCAAATCTCAAAAAGCTGTATTCCCATGATAAAGAACACTATAGCCCGAAGAATAGTACTAGAGAGATTTATGGAATGATAAATCATCGCTTAGCCCAGAAGACAGAACAGTCTGAAGTGGCTGTGCATCTGACAGGAGTATTTCAAAATGTATGAAAAAAAGGAAATGAGGAATAAGTCCAGTGTTACAAATGGAGCTTTAGCCACTCCGTTCTTGCTATCAAGAACATCGATAACTTGAGTAGCATTATCCACCATCATGATAGAATTGACATTTCTAGAATACTCAAAGCCAAATACACATTTGTTTTAGATGTACACAGGATATTTCCAAGATTGACCGTATTCTGACCGGTAAAACAATTCCAAATTTTTAATTATTCAAATTATACAAAGTCTGTTCTCTCATCACAGGAAAAATAACTTAGAAATGAATACTAGATGTGTAAAATCTAGAATTTTAGAACTTGTACACCCATGGTTCAAAAAGCTATGTGAAATTAGAAAATATTTTGAAAGGAATTAATTTTTAAGCCCAACCTATCAAAAGTTATCAGTTGCAGCCACAAGTGTGCTTTGAGGGAAATTTGTAGCATTATTTTTATTACAAGGAAAAGCATCTGAAAGTAACTAAGATACTTCTTTAGGAAAATAAGACCAAAATAAACACAATGAAAAGGGAACCCCTCCATGCTACACATCCTGCCAACATTGCCAAGATTGGTACAGAGAAAAATAAGCCATACCCATACTTTTGCATACTTCCTTGAATGGACAACTTTTTGAAGGCACACAAGATCTCTCAGGAAGATCCCTCAAGAAGAAATAGCCAGGACAGTGTGGCATGTATCACACTTACTGCATGTATGTAGAAACCTTTCCATAAGGAAAAACTCAGGCCCTGATGCTTCCGTGGGGGAATGCTGCAAAATATTTATTCAAGAAATGATACCAATTCTACAAGAGCGTCCCGGAAGACAGAGGGAGTGCTGTCTCCTGCTCTCTAATGCCCGCATCACCTCGATGCTACAACCAAGGGAAGGATTGTGAGAAAAATGCCAGACGGTGTTGCTCACACAAACGCAGAATTCCTCCAGAGCTCGAGCGACTTTATGAACCAGCAATGTGGGAAAAGTGTGATGGAACCTTACCAAGTTGAGCTGCTTATTCATGTAAGACTTCTCAGTATTTTAAAATCAGTTTAAATAGGAAGACTGAAAATAAACCAATAATCTCAAAAGAATTATTGGTGAAAAGGGATCTGTCAAATATGTCAGCTGGCCTTGTTTCTGATGATGAAAGATTGAACGCTTTCCTCCTAGAATCAGAAACAAAGCCTCTTCAACTGCAGATCGTCGTCTAGTACATCAAATGGATGTTTTCCTGGAAAGGATGAAGTACAACTATTTATAGAAGACATTGTCTACAAAGAGAATCCCGAAAAATATACAAAAATCACCCATCAAAGGCAGAGCAATTGTGTTTCTGTACACTAGCAGCGATGATAGAAAATTAAAATTTCAAATGTACTTCCATTTGGAGTGGCAGAAAAAAACAGGAAGTAGATTTATACCTAATGTTATTTGCAGGCTATCTATGCTGAAAACTTACCAGCTCTTAATGAGGGAGATAAAAGAATGCCTGCAGAATTGGAGAAACACGTGTGTTCTTGGATGGAAAACCAGCTCTTGTGAGAATGTCAGTTCTCCCCAGACTGATGAGTGGGTTCAGTGCAGTCCCAGTCAAATCACAGCAGGACTTTTTGTAGAAATTGACAAGCTGTTCTGAAATCAGTATGGGAAAGTTTCAGTTTTATGAGTTTGCTGAAGCGGCTTCCAACAGCCAGTCCATCTCTGGAGAAGAGAGAGCTGTGATCAACTGATGGCATCATTCCTTCGGGGCTGAGCGTGAACACCCGCATGCCACAGAATTTTCTCACAAGGTAGAAGCTTTAAATCTTTCCCATTAGGCTAATTCCACCTTTGTGTGTGATACATCTCGGAGAACATTTTGAGCAAACAAAATGACTCGCTGGGATTATTTCCTTTGATTCTGCAATATTGGGTTGACGATTATAATGTATGTTTCTGGGCACGGGACAGACTCGGCATTAACATCCCTCCTCCGAACTCCTTCGCATATTGGGACATTAGAATTCTTTTGGTTGGTTCTAGCCACATCCTAGAATTGTGAACTATTTTGCATCTAATGCGATGCTGGCAATGTGAAATCTGCATAATGTATGCGGCGTGCCTAATAGTCAAGCATGTTCAAGGAGCAGCCTGCGGGGTTAATGGAGTTTAATTTGCAGGACAAGAGAAGGCCCCTTTCCTGCTTGGCACTCTGCTCCCTATCTGTCAGGGTCACTCTGGAAAGATAGTGCCTTGAAGAGAGGATGAGCACCCTTGTCTGGGAGGCACGGCGCTGGCTCACAGTGAGGCCGGGCAGCTCTTGCAGTCCAACGGGCAGTGCCTGGGACAGAGCTGTGGCTCCCTGTGCACAGCCGCACACCAGGCGAGGAGTAGGGGTGTCTGTAGCTCCAGGAAGGTTATCAGTCGTTACACAGAAGACAACCCAAATGCCCCACAAACAGCAGGGGAGTTTTAAAGTAAAATCCAAGGTTCCCTATGTAAGAGATTATTTGGCTTTTTTTTAATGATGTTCCCAGGACTCTACAGTCAGGAAAGATCTTTATTACACGTTACTTGAAATGATCCAAAGAAATGTGAATCATTAAAAACAGGTCAAAAGGCATATGCTGAAAAATTCAATAGTAGTTCTCTTTGGCGATGGGCTTCTCGTAATTTTACTGTCAATTACTTGATGAAGTGAGGGATGGATTTATTCACTGCCCTGTGCCCGCAGTGTCCGGGCCTAGGCCTGGCTGACGCTGAAAGCCAGGATCTCCGCGCAGGTCTTCCAGTGGGTGGCACGGACTCAGCTGCTCGAGTCCCTGCTACCTCCCAGGGTCTGGAGGTGGCAGGCAGAGCTGGACTCCCACGTCCCACGGAGCACCTTAGCTGCTACACCAAACACTTGCCCATTTTTTAGTTGGCATGCGCTAATCCTGTGTGGGATATGGGAGTGTTTGACTGCAGGGGGAGGCGCTGCTGGTGTTGGAGTCACTCGGCTTGTTTCCGCGCCAGCCGTCAGCTTCTGGGAGGCACCGGCGTCTTAGTCGCGGTGACGGCCAAAGACGCCTCCATGGTTTCCTGCGTGTCTGCAGGTGTCTGCTCGTCCTGACGGAGATGTGTGTCATTCACACACTGATGTTTCCATCGGTGAGGGATTAGTGTGTGGCTGTGGTCTCACCAGGACCCCCGTGACCGGGTTGCTGTCACGGTTTGTGTAGGACACGCTGGCGTCCCCCCAGCAGACCGGTCCCCATCACCCAGCAGCGCGTGACTGGACCAGGGGAGCAGAGTCACTGTCCGACCGTGAGCTGCACATGTTGGTGCCAGGGGCTCCCCTGCTCCGATGATGGTGATGCCAGAGGGCCAGACAGCACCAGGCCTCTGTCCTCTCTGCCTCTGTCCTCTCGCCCTCGGGTGTGGCTCCTGCCCTGCAGGCCAGGGTGTGGGGTGGGTGGCCGTGAGGTCAGCCATGGCTGGAGAGAGGCCTTCGAGAGAACAGGAAGTCGGAGCCAGGGAGAACTGGGGTAAGCAGTTTGGGGAAGTTAGATGTTTAAAACATGAAAAGGAACGGGACTCTGAGTTGCAGTGGTTTTGAGTTTCATGATCTTATGTGCCAGGAACTCCCTGGGGGCCCAGGAATCCAGGGGGAAGCGTTCAAAGGAGCAGAGCCTGTTTGAGCTGGGGCTGGGCTCAGACTGACACGGAGGCAGCTGCCCCTCCTCCTCCCACACCGACCCCAGCAGAACCTGGAGCCCCGGCTGGTTCCTCTGGGAGAGGAGGACACCCGGCCCCCATCTCTCCTGTGTGCACCCCAGGACGTACCTGTAGCTCCGCTCTGGGCCTGCGCGCGCAGCTGTCCTGTGCTTGGTCTTCACAAGCCGCCGGGAGCCCTGTGCCCACCGTGCTGTCCTTCCAGGCCTTGAGCTCTGCCTTTTTCCTGAAAGGGGATGGGGTCCTGCGGTCAGCAGCGTGACCTCTCCTTGGCGCAGCCGTGAAGTCTTCCCTAAACCGCTCGCTCTTTCACCAAGCACTGGAGTCCCTGGGGCTCTGGGTTGCTTCGCTGCCTACAGATGGGCTCCTGAACGTGGCCTTGCCCCCCCTCGGGGACGGGTGGCCTCCGGCTCAGCTCCAGCCTTGACGCTCAGAGGCCTTCCCTGCCCTCTGAAGGAAGCCCCTCCCTCTAGTGGTGCTCTTCATGGCCGTCGCCATTGTATGACGCGTTTGCTCCTGTGTCTGGGTGTCTCCCAGAGGGAGTGTTGCAGGGGACCACGTCTGCCTGCTCTGGGGTCCATCACCCGCACTTCCATGGGGTGCAAAGTAATTTAAAAATACATGCAGTCTTTTCCAATATGTGCATTTTTTACGAAGCACCACCATATGCATGGATTTCAAAAAAAGCCACACCAGGACCAAGTTACCCTGAATTAGACTTCCCACAAACTCGTGGAGGGACCCTGGGTGAGTGAAGGAGTAGCAGAGAGCTTGTTAGCCTCTGGGGCAGACAGGCAATTGGAGCCTAACGAAGTGTACTGTGGAGCACGAGGAGAGACGTGGGCCCCAGGGCACAGGAGCCCACCCAGGCCAGATCAGGGAAGGCCAGGTTGAAGACACAGAATCAAAGTGGACACAGCAAGAGACTGGAAGGAAAGGAGGTTGGGGCAAGGTAGACGGGAGTGAAGACCGTAGTCCTGCTATGGAAGCTCCCGAGGGCTGGCCCAGGCTGCGGGGCTGTGTCCCCAGGATGGCGACAGCCCCAGGTCCCGAGGGCTGGTCCAGGCTGCGGGGCTGTGTCCCCAGGATGGCGATAGCCCCCAGGCTCCTGCTTCAGGTTGGGCAGGACGTTGCTCCTTGACTCTCGGGGGCCTCAGTGTCCTGTCTGTCAGAAGGAAGTGTAGCCTTCCAACAGGGTACTTGGAAGCTCTAAATTCAAGAATACGCAAAGCCATGGCTCTGTGGCGCCTCGCCCAGCGCGCTGTGTCCGGATGTGCCCCGCGCTCCCTCGCCTGCTCCCTGGCCTCTTGCTTGTTGCAGTGGCGGGCCCCGTGCCACTAGCGTCTGGTTTTCCACTCTGTGCCCTCCACGCTGGACAGCCAGGCTTGCCGAGAGCGGAGCCAGGTCTGTTCTGGCCCCCTCGTCCTCAGGCCAGGCCCACAGGGTGCAGGCTTCCCCAGTGGTGGACTTAACCAACGCCCTAAGCTCCGTCTGGGTTTCCTTTGACGCAGCGAGCTCTGCATGCCTGCTCTCTCCCGCTGGGGTACCCTGAAAAGTGCCCCGTGCATCCAGGAAGTGGAGCCCTGAGTCTGCCCATTGCTTCTCAGGACAGGTTGGTTCTGACCACGCCCGGGCTGTGCCATCCACGGCTGTGGCACGCTCAGCTCCTCTGGGAGGAGGCAGCACTCTCAGGACGGCTCTGCCCTGCAGGGGCTGTGCCCTCCAGCTCCCTGGACAAGATGATCTGCCTTCAGGCAGAGGCACAGCGGGTTGTAGACGTGTGTACATCAGAGGCCTCCCCTGCAGTGTCACTGGGGTCTCGGTGCCCTGACCACAGGACAGTCTTGCGCCTTCCCATTCTGGGCCAGCAAAGGTGCATTGCCCATGGCTGAGTGCGTGGCGCCATGTTTAGTCTCGAGTGGGGAATCACCAGGCGGCCTTTACTCCGAGAACCTGTGTTCTTCGGCAAGTCCCTCCCAAGACCAGCGGGTTGTGGATCCCCTGCTGGCTGGGAGCTGCCTCCTTCCCAGAGACCAGTGACTGGCTGACCGGGTGAGCCTGGCCCCCAGGAGAGGCAGCCCCTTTGCATCTCTGGTTACCTTGTGGCCCGGCACCCAAGATGCTCCCTCCGTTCTCCCTGGGTCCCGGCACCTGCTGGGCACTTGAATGCTGTCATGTGCTATTGGTTACACAGTTGACAAGTAGAGCTCTAACTTCGGCTCACGTTGGCAGGGTCACGCCGAGAGCCAAAGGGAGGGCGCCTGTCCCCAGGTCATCGTGACAGCTCCACCTTTTGCCGTGGTGGAAGTGAGTGCCTCGCGCACTCACTCAAGGCATAGGCACTCAGCCAAGGCGCAGGATGTGAGCTGACCCGTGAAGACAGTGGATACTTCAGAACGTTCATGGAGATGGGGAAATCAAAAATAAGTTTATTTTAGGGCAAAAGAAGATGAAGTCCATGCGTGCTTAGCGCTTGGAAGCACCCTTGTATTTCAGATTTAGACCCTCCCTTTGCAGAGAGCTCCAGCTTCCATGCCACCCCTGTTAGAAGGGGTCTCCGTGTGGCCTGAAGGACTAATTGTATGCTTCCAAATAACAAGCCAGCTATGAAGGCCTTTATAGAAACGTATTAATTAAGGCTGGTGTTGTGCCGTAGCAGGTAAAGCCGCCCCGGCATCCCCCGTGGGCGGTGGTGCACATCCCGGCTGCTCCACTTCTGATCCAGCGCCCTGCTATGGCCTGGGGAAAGCACTGGAAGACGGCCCATGTGCCTGCATCCCTGCCACCCATATGCGAGACCCACATGAAGTCCCTGGCTCCTGGCTTCAACCTGGCCCAGTGCTGTCCGTTGAGGCCATCTGGGAAGTGAATCAGCAGATGGAGGATCTCTGACTCTTTCAAATAAATAAATCTTTAAAAATAGATTAACTAATAAATTTGGAAGGCAGAGTTAGGGGAGAGACAGATTGCTGAATCTTCCATCTGCTGGTTCACTCCCCAAATGGCCTTTCAAGTGCTGGGCCAGGCCAAAGCCAGGAGCTCCATCTGTGTCCCCAGCATGGGGGCTGGTGGGCCCGTCCCCACTCTTCCAGGGGCACCAGCAGGGATCTGGATCGGAAGTGGAGCAGCCAGGACTTGAACCAGCTCTCATACGGGATGCCGGTATCGCAGGCAGCGAGCGGTTCAACCTGCTGTGCCACAGTGCCAGCCCCATAAAGGGCCTTTTATCCCTACTGGGGATGTTCTCAAATCTTGAAATGATGGCACCTGTGCCACCCCGAAGATCCTGGTAGTTTGGTGTTGGGGCAGGTGGAACTGCAGAGCTGGCCTTATCTGGACTGTGCCAGCCCGGGGCAGCCTGGCACACGGCACCCTTGTGGCCTCCCAGCATTCTTAAAAGGAGAACTTGGTGCCCTCCCCAGGAACTGCTGTCCGTCAGAAGGCCTTCCT
>CM027398.1:70942588-70960223 GCA_015711505.1 Sylvilagus bachmani
TAACCTGAAAACCCTTCAGGGCAGCGTGTGTGGGAAGCAGGTCGTGGCTCTGTGGCGAGGAGAAAGGGGTGTGGGTGCCAGTGGGGAGGTCTGTGAGGCAGGCTCGGGGACCGCAGAGGGGGCTCCTGCACGCAGACCCCTCTGCCTGCTGCTCCCCGCTTCTCCCCGCTTCTCCCTCGTCAGTCCTGTCCGGGAGGGGCGGCTGTGAGCTGTGGCTGCCGTCTCGTCTCCCAGCTGGGAGGCCCGCGGAGGAGACGTGGAGTTCCAGCAGAGTGGACAGAAAAGTGCCTTTGACAGCAAGGTGAGCCGCCTGCCTGCGCAGCGGCCTCCCGGGGATTCAAGGAGAGGACAGGGCTCTGCCCTCCTGAGGGAGCCGCAGCCCAGCAGAGCAAGCGCTCCGCGCACAGCCACACGTCCTCGCAGGCCTCAGAGCAGAGGCTGCAGAGCCGGGCTCAGGCCGGTGTGGTGTGGGAGGGGGCCGGGACCCAGGGACTGGGCTGCTGACTCTGGTGTCTTTGGAGTCAGCACCAGAGAGCGAGCTGGTTGCCCCTTGGCCAGTGTCCGTGAGGTCTCGAGTGGAAGGTGGTGTGGGGCCCTCCCAGGCTGGCGGTGCACCCACAGGTGCCCACGGCTGCCACCAGCTCTCCTGGCTGCCTCTACATATTCATCGGTCCTTCCTGGTAGAATGAGCAAAGCTCAGGACAGCCCAGAGAGCGCTGTCAGCTCTGTTGTCTCCCAGACGGATGGGCTGTGGACACCTGCTGGACGCAGGCCAGCATCTGCTGTCCTGCCAGGAGCTCTCAGGGTTGGCCAGGACAGCAGCAGGTCCCACTGGGCTGGGTGGGGCTGGGAGAGCAGGCAACTCTGCTCTCGCCCCAGCCAACCTGGCTGCGCAGCTGACTGTTAGGAAAAATAAAGACTGTCTAGTTTGTATAGGGCCTCTGTGCCAGCAGCCTCTCCACACCTGAACATCAGGAGCCTGCTCCATTAAAGACCTCGGGCCAGGCCAGGAACAGTCCTGTCCGTCTACCATCAGGTCTGCTCTTGGGAGTCAGGTTTAAGATAATGTGAACTAAAAAGTTAAACTATGTAGGCCTCCAGATTTATTGCCCCTCGTCTCTGCCCTTATGTATTTGAAAATCCATTGTTCCTGGTTTCCTGTCTCTGGAGGGTAGGCAGCCTCTTGATTTGGGAAGACTCTAGAGCCATGGATGGTGTCTGGCTCAGCAGATCCAGCAGCTGGAGTGTCCTTGGGACTGATGGTCAAGGCCTGGCCCTCCAGTATGGAAGCCCTTCATACGGGCACGGGTTTGAATCCCGGCTGCTCCACTTCCGATCCAGCTCTCTGCTGGGGCCTGGGAGGGCAGAAGATGGCCTGAAACCTTGGGCCCCTGCACCCACGTGGGAGACCTGGAAGAAGCTCCTGGCTTCAGATGGGTGCAGCTCGGCCATTGTGGCCACCTGAGGAGTGAACCAACAAGTTGGAAGACTCTCTCTCTCTCTTTCTCTGCCTCTGCCTTACAAATAAATAAATATCTTTTTAAAAATAGATGAATAAAAGCATAGCACAGTAGTAAGTGCCCTTGACAGGCAAGGTACAGGGACGCCAGGAAAAGCATAGTGGCGACTCCCTGGAACCATCTGTTTCTGCATTGTTGAGACCGGGGTCCAGGGGTGGGTGAGGGGGAGCAGAGGGCAAAGATCACAAGTGTGATGATGTTGGGCAGAGCTGGGAGGTGGGGTGAAGCAGAAACTACGAAGGGCTGGGGAAGAGCAGCCCTGTGGTCTAGGCCGCTGAGCCACCTCGAGGTGCGGGTGGAACCAGGCAGCCCTGAGGTCCTCACCCCGGGCCCCAGAGAGGCCGCAGCTGGCCCAGAGCAGTGCCAGGCTGGAGCCCCGCTGTCCTGGTAGTCTGATGGCTGCACCGCCTGCCGGCTGCTTCCAGCCCTGGTCCTCAGGTAGCTGTGTAGATGGAAACAACAGGTGAGAAGCTGGCCAGTGAGGCCGCTCATCTGTGGCTCTGCCCACCAAGGCAGTGGGGCCTCAGGGCCACAGATGAGAGAGGCATTAAGATCCATCCCGAAGCCTCTTTGAAGGCCGTGAATACGGCTGCATGCAGGCTGGTGGGGCGCTCAGGTCTGGGAACTTGGAGGTCAGGCGGCTCGTGGCCAGGCAGCCCACCGCACACACTGCCTGTCTTGGGGCCTGCTGACGACCACGTTTGCTGGCATGTTAAATGGCCATAAATGACTTAACGCCAGTAACTCAGAGCGTGTATGTCTCAGCCCATCACTGTGAGCCTCCCGTTGAGCAACACAGGCCTGGCAAAGGCCGAAAGCTGGGATTCCTGTACCAGCTGGGATCCAGGAGGGACCTGTCAACCGGAAGCACAGGGTACCGGCAGGTGGGAGGTAGGCACACCACTCGGGAATGTGGGGACAGCCTGGGTGTCCAGCAGTGGCAGCATGTTGCAGGCTGCCTCCTGCCCTCCCCGCGCTGAGGCTGTGGACGGTACAGTCTGTTGCACAGCACACGCAGGTGTCCGCCTGAGCAGAGCGCCTCCTGCAGGGCTCTCAGGACAGTCCCCCAGCTGCAAGAGAGGCCATCTCGGTGTCTGGAAGCCAGTGTTTATCTGTCCTTAGACTCAGTTCCCCAGGGGTTACTCAGCAAAAGGAGACGCACCACTGTCATAAGTTGTACTTTTGAAACCGTACCGGGTCTGACTCTGGAGGGTCCCATGCTGGAAGTGGGTGGGGAGGGCAGGGGGCGACCCCCGGTGTGTCCCGTTGTGACCCTGTGGGGGAGCTCGTCGGAGGTGACTGGTCCCCGTGAAGCAGCTGGCGTGGCACTGGCAGAAGCGGCAGGAGGAAAGCACAATGCCCGTCACCTTCGAGCCGGGCGCTGTCCCTGGCACCACCGCAGATGCAGTGGGATCCACCGAGGCTGGATTTGGGCTTTGTGTTCATCCCTCTCCATCTCACAGAAGCACCTTAGGGACATCAAGTATGTGTGTTGCCCAGGGGGCATCCAGCATCGATGCAGAATAGGCACTGACTTTGCATTGACAGAGCGAGGCTGGCAGGTGGTGTTTCTGTCCACAGGAGCTGTCCACAGCCAGCAGTGCCGGTGACCTAGCCAGGCAGCCGCCGCCCTCGCCCTGGAGATGAGTTCAGGTCTCAGACTGGTCCCTCAGCTAAGCTGTTTTCCAGCATGAGCCCTGCCTCCGTGTCACAGATGCACACTGTTGGCTCCCGGGCTAAGGTGAGGTCAGGCTGTGGGTGCCAGGTGCCCCCTGGGAGGCTCCCTCACAGCCCCGTGGCATTGCCGTCTTAGGTACTTCAAAAAGTACCTGGAAAACTACAAGAAAAGCTGGGGTTTACTGTGGTACAGGAAATTTTGAAATGCATGCATGGTGTTTACGATGCAGGTTTTCTGTGAACTTGAGTATGTAGAGCTGCACCCGCTGCAGTTTGGAGGGGAGGCCCCCATGCCTGGCTCCTGTGCCCTCCTAAGAGCCAGCCGGGGTCTCTGTTTGCTGAGATGAACACGGGCTCAGCCCTGAGCCCACGAGTTGTGCTGGTTGACCTGCTCTGCAGGCTTTTGACAGGGCCTGGAGAGGCAGCGCCCACCCCGGGGCTTTGGGCACTGCAGTGAGCATCGTTCATCTGGGAAGAGAGTTCACAACTCTTGAGACCAAAGTCAGTGTCCTCTAGAAACAGAGCTCCCTGTGGCTCCTGCCCTCACCCCGAAGCCCTTCCACTCAGAAGATGGCGAAGTCAGCGACACGCCCTTCTCCATGCTGCCGTCACCAGCAGGGGCCTGTGAGTTAGCCAGGCTTTGTGAGTTCCACAGGGGGCCTCGACAGGCTCCCCAGAAGGCACACTGTGTCTCGTGTGGGCGCTTGGTCAGGTCACCCGGCACCCGTGTGTGTCCACAGGCAGTAAGAGCTCTGAGCTACAGGAATCTCCTCATCGATGCTTTCCAGGAAACAGGATGGCACCTGTGTGGCGGCTCACTTATTGGCAAGTAACAGTTTGTGGAATCTGCCAGAGAAATACTGGCTGTTGAACTCGACAGGTACTTGGGAGAATCTTGCTTTCTGGAGTCACAGAGCCACCAACAGCTGCAATCCCTGTCCTGAGGGTGTTGTCCTTGGGCTGGGCAGGCGGGAGAAGCAGTCAGACCAAATGATGCTCAGAGGAGCCGGGTGCTGACCTAGCAGGACAGGGAGCAGCCTGTCCTGGGAGACAGCCTGGCCGGCTCGCCCCATGCAGCAAGGAGACGGCGGCTCCTTGGGGGGCTTCATGCTACCCCTCCCGGCTTGGTCTGATTGCATGAAGCGCTCATTGTCCTGGAGAGCTGAGAACAGGGGTGTTTCCCGTCCCTCCCCTAATTGGCACCTCGGTCCTGTTTGCTTTGGCTCAGAAAACCCTCGTAAATGTGTATTTAATGCAGTGTTGAAGTGGGGAGGCTTTTCTTCCCCTGACCTACAGATCGTCTAATCTCTGGGGGTCTTTTCAAACGCTGGATGTGCTCTGGCTGGTCCTGTTGTTCTGTTTCGTTTGGGCTTTTGCTCATTCGTTAAAGACCCAATTGTAGCTCCCCCCAGCTTCTCTGGGTCCCAGGGAAGGAACCAAAGTGGAAACCACTTGTGGCTCTCCGAGGGGCAGATGGCACCATTGCACAGGTGACTGCCCCCGAGGTGCGGAAGGAGAGCGAGGCTCCGTGCCCCGGCGCGGCTCTGTGAGCGACTGGCAGCAAGCAGGCCTTTCCGTCGCCCTGCCACCCCAGGACAGAGACGCACGCCCCTGTGTGCCCCATAACGCGCATCGAGAGCAGCAGGCGGCAGGTCAGGGCCCCTCCGCACGCCTGGCTCGCGCCGGGGGTCGCGGTGCCCGTTTGATTCTAACGCCGGGGAGGGTTTTTAGCCCCTGCCTGTGGATGTCTTCCTGGGAAGATCCGCGTTCTTCCCGTTCCCATCAGCCGGATTCCCACAGTGCAGTGGCCACGGGAGTTCTGGAGGAGGTTCTCTCAGGAAACTGAGTGGATGCAAATGAGGCGGGCGCCGCCATTCCGTGTCCTCGTCCAGGAACCCGAGCGGCTTGCCGGAGCGCCCGAGACTGCGGTGCCCTCTCCTTGCAGACCCCGAGCTGCTGGGGGATCAGCCCCCAGCCTGCTGCAGCCTCCCTGGGCGAAGCCGTCCCCGTGGGTTGCCCAGGTGCCGTGGGCGCTAACTGCTCCTGGTGCCTTCTCTGGCAAGTTGCGTGTGCTTTACTCCAGCCCCTCTTAGCTGTGGGAAGGGTGGTCCACGCGCTGGCTTCTCAGTTTTAGCCTCCTTTTTAAATATTTACTTATAATAAAGGAACATATTTCATATGTACGTACAGTTTTAAGAGCCTCATACTTCCCGCATGCCCTCCCTCCCTCCCTCCCCCTCCTCCTCATTTTCCCTTTAACAACAACGTGCTTTCAGATTCCCCTATAACCCAGGCTTCACCCCCTGCCTCTCGGAAGCTCTTGGGGAGGCATCAGAGCGCGAGTCTTGCTGTGAGGGGTCATTGCCACTGCACGATGGCAGAAACCGGCATCGTCGATGACTCGCCCTGACACTCCCGTTTATCCAGTGTTGCTGCTGTGTGGTCTGAGAGCTGACCGCTGGTCTCCTGGTGGGCGGGGCAGTCCCCACTCCGTTACTCAAGGTTGGTCGGCTCCGGCCTCCCCCACATGTGGCTCTGACCTGCTCCTCCCTGGGCCCGCGCTTCGCTGGACACCATGAAGTCCCAAGTTTTCGCTCTGCAGGTCTTTCAGTGAGACGATATTTACTTGAGAGGAACCATCAGTTTATTGCTCAGTTCAGGTTTTTACAGGAGCCCTCTGTAGAGAGAACCCTGGGACATCGCATAATAAAAACCTGCAGGTACACTTCTGTAGGCGGTAGGATACGTCTTTGTCCGTTCTTCTTTGTAAAATTCCCCCGGGGAAGGGGACACAGGAGAATGAGGGGTAGGTAAACAGCGGCTCCGGCGGGGATAATGTAACTTAGGGAGAGCAGGACCGGGCTGCTCATGGGAAAGTGAGGGCCTCAGAGGGACCGTTTGGAGCTGACCGACCCTTAGTAAAGCATGAGGTAAGAGAGGAAAGGAGTTACAATGTAGGGAACCAGCCTTCCCAGCTCACCTGCCCCGGAAGGGGCTCCCAGGCCGAGGGACTCTCCATTTTCATTCTAGGAAACCCCCAGATACACTGGGGCAAGTGGCTCCCCAAGATTATGGGCACTATGAAAGGACAGAAATGCAAAGGTGACCACTGGAATAAAAACGCGTATGCACAAGTGCTAACCTAAAGGGAAGAGCAGCAAAGTTGACCGGGCAGTAGAGACGCAGCAGCAGCTCGGTGGCTCGGCATAAGACGACGTGGCCGCGTCAGGGTCCCGTCAGGAACTGCTGGGCGCTGGCCTTGCTGTGAGAATGAAGATTTCAGGCGGCCTGGGAGACAGAGCTCAGCTCTGCGCCGTGATGCAGGAGAGGGGAAAGCAAGGGGCCAGCAGTGACTGCGCAGACACGGGAGCGGTGCGGGGCCGGGGCGCAGACACGGGAGCCGGTGCGGGGCCGGGGCGCAGACACGGGAGCCGGTGCGGGGCCGGGGCGCAGACACGGGAAGCCGGTGCGGGGCCGGGGCGCAGACACGGGAAGCCGGTGCGGGGCCGGGGCGCAGACACGGAAGCCAGTGAGGGGCTGGGGTGCCGCCCCAGCGTGGGCCAAGTAGAAGTCACCAAGCCGGCATGAGCAGGGACCTGTGTGGGCTCTGTAAATGCCAAAACTCACATTCACGGCGAGGGTGGAGCAGCGTGGAACCGTAAACCACCTGCATAAAGCAGAGGACGTCCAGAGAGAATGCTGCAGACGCGGAACTGTCAGGTTTTGCGCACCATTCTCAGCACAAGGCAGATCGAGATGACAGGAGGGAAATGCAGCACCCCCACCAGGGCGTGCGGAAGTGGACGGAGGGAGTTCACAACGCTCATGGGAGTGGAATTAGGCTGTTTGCTAGTGCGTAACGTTTTGAATTCCGTGCATGACTGTCTCATAATACGTGGTTCTCGTAAACTTTTTGAAAATCCCACATTCATGAAAGTTGATACCCTGAGGAGAGAATGTCTTTTCTGAAACTTGGGTGGATGAGTTATAAAAGATTATTAAAGTTAGATTATAAGAATTTTATAAACAATTATTACATCTTCAGGTCACAGCGCAGTAAGAGTCAAAATGAAGAAAAGCAAGGTCCTTCCACCTAGAAATTTAAAAGTCTCGCCTAGAAACTCACGTGGAGGCCGGCATTGTGGTGGAGCCGGCTAAGCTGCCGCCTGCGACACCAGGTCCCCTGAGTGCCTGTTTGAATCCTGGCTGCTCTGATTCTGATCTAATTTCCTGCTAATGTGCCTGGAAAAGCAGTGGACGATGCCTCAAGTGCTTGGGCCCCTGACACCCGCATGGGAGACCTGATGGAGTTCCAGGCTCCTGGCTTTGGCCTGGCCCAGCCACACCATTGGGGAGTGATCAGACGGATCATGTCTGTCTCTTTCACTTCTCTGTAACTCTGCCTTTCAAATATATGAATAAATCTTAAAAAAAAATAAAAAGACAAAACTCTTGGGTGAAAGGATAAATAAAACCAACATTACAAAATTTTTGTAAAATGATGTTAACAACTCTTCATATCAAAGGCATAGTTAATGTAGTGATTACAGGAGAATTTGTGGCTATAGACACCTCTATCAACAAAAAATGAAAGAAGAAAAATAAATTAATGCCAAACTCCGCAAACTAGGAAAAATTAAAAGGAAAGCCCAAAATACACGAAAAGAAATAATAAAGATAAAAGCAGGACATAATGAAGTAGAGAAGGAAAAAAGCATTTATTAAATCAGTAAATCAAAGTCCAGTTTCATTAAGAAAAGCAGAATAAACAAATCGTTAGCTGCTTTATTCAAGAAAAAAACAATGGTGCGAACACAAATATACAAAGCAAGGATAAAAGCAAGGAGATGGGTATTGATACAGAAGTTATTATGAAGCACAAGAGACTAATTTGCAAATAAATATGAAAACATATTTAAAGTGCATAATTAGGAAAAATCAGTTTTACTAAAATTAACCCCAGTAGAGATAGAAAGCTTAAATAAACCAATTTACAGATTTTCAAGGAGCTACCTTACTACACAGTGCCAGGCCTGGTTACTCTCACCGGGGAATTTGTTAAACCTTTTGTGCAGATACTGTTAATACTAGACTAATTGTTTAAAAGCGTAAGATATGAAGAGAAACTTGCCGTGTTTTTGTGAAGCAGGTATAACATTGAAGCCTAAACCTGTTAAAGGTAGTGCATAAAATAAAAGCTGATCTCACATGGGAATATTGGAAATATTGATGCAGAAAATGTTAAACAGATGGCAACATCTCATGAATACTGAAATATAACTCAACAGAGTCCTGTGCTCAGGCACTCAAGGGCAGTTTTGTATTGGGAAATCTGTTGATTGTGTTGGAAATAAACGGCACAATCATGTGAAAGGGAAGAAAAAATGCAGGCAAGTTTTAAATACTTGCTCGGATGACACAAATCCTACGGGGAGTAAACCGCAAATGTGCGTTTCTCACAGCGGTATGGACCTATTTTAGGTATAGGTAGATGAAGCAGTTGACTGAGTCATGATCCCTTGGGGAACCAGGGTTCTTGCTGTGGAAGAAGAGACACACTAATGCAGAGAGGGGACGGCCAGCGTGAAGCTGGCGGAGTTGGAATGGAATTGGCGCCATCAGTGTGACTCCTCATTTCCAGGACTCACAGGTGTGCACCTGTGTGAGCGCTGTCTGCCAGGAAGGCTGGGAGCAGTGATACTGCAGCAGCCAGGCACACACCTGGCTCCCAGTCTTCTCTCCCAAGCACCACTCTCTACCAGAGGGTCTTGTGCAAGTTGGAGACGTGGCTGGGTCCAACGCTGGGGCACGATGACTCCACAGGAGCCCAGAGTGGGAAGACAGAGTCAAGGATTCGTGGGAGGAGAAGCCAGTGTTAAAAATGGGTAAAAACAGTCACCAAAAAAATGCCCGTCGATGGAACATAGGCACATGGACGTGTGCGTGACCTCTTACCCTCTGGTGAATGAAATTTCAGCCCCAGAGAGATACCACCAAGTCTTTACTGAAGTGGCTGAAGCAGCCCACAGTATCCAGTACTCAGGAGATAGAGCGGCCGGCACTCCAATGCGTTGCTTTTGGGATTGCTACATTACACCCCTCTGGCTAACAGCCTGGCAGGTTTTCTTAATGAAGTTGAACGTACGTTCAACACAGCCCACAGCAGTCTGACTCTTCAGCATGGACCCTCGTGAAATGAAGACCAGACCCGTGAGTGGCCTTGCTCAGAGTTGCCCAAAACCCTGGGCGTCATCCACCAGCCAGGGAAAGGAGCGGCCAGACCGTGCTGTGGCCAGACACGGCCTCCTGGCCCCGAGAGGCGGGGGCGCGTCTCGCCACCGCCGTGTGGTTCAGTGAGAAGCCATCACAGAGGCTGCGTCATCCATCAAGTCAACTCACTGGAGGAGGCAAATGCATCTGAACATGGTGGCCGAGGGGGAGGGGTTGCCCTTCCGGGGCCCCAGGGCCGGTCCCAGGGTGGGGAGCACACAGTGGCCTGAGGGAAAGGGGTTTCACATGGCTTTTAGCATTTGTTCAACTCGCAGAGCTCTATCCGGGGAAGGGTGAGTTTTGCCTTACATAAATGATATCCGTTAAAAGCGTCAACGTCAGGGCCAGCATTGTGACACAGCAGGCTAAGCCGCTGCATCCCACACAGGCACCGGTTCGTGTCCCTACAGCTCCACTTCCAATGCAGCTCCCTGCTCGTGGCCTGGGAAAGCAGTGAATGGTGGCGAGTGCTGGGGGCTCCTGCCACTTGCACAGGAGATCCAGCTGAAGCTTCTGGTTCTTGGCCCAGCCCTGGCCATCGCAGCCACCTGGCAAGTGAGCCGGCAGGTGGAAGATCAGTCTCTCCTTTCCCTCCCTCTTCCTAACTCTGACTTCCACAACGAAAACGTTACCATCACAGACAGGCTGTGAGGCTCTCATGACCTGGCCGAGGCTTAGTAACCCAACACCCACATGGGCTGGATCCTGCGGGAGGGGAACCCTACATAGCACAAGGCGAATGGGGTCCATGGAGGAGTCGCGAGTGGGAGGGTCGGTGTGGCACTTCCTCAGCCTGACCAGTGCGTGCCGGGGATCGTGGAGAACGTTCTTCCACAGACACAGGTGTGTGACCGGCATGATCCGCATGGGTGGGTCACACAGAAGCAAGTGCTGATAGCCTCTGTGGCTGGGCCGGAGGGAAGTTAGGCAGCCACCGGACGCTGGCAGCGGTGAGGCCGGGTGCGCGGTGCAGACGCTGTCTTCTGAGGCCTGCACGTTACAATAAAAATGAGAGAAACGGATCTCAATGTCCTACCTTAAAAGAATGTACTTGTCAGCTCCCACTTTTAAAAATCTGGCGGCATTCACTGATGAACTTGGAAGGCCCCTGAACTTTCATGCCGGCTCAGAAATCTGTGGCTTCTTGGCTATTTTTCTGTCTAGGAACTTGCTATGTTTTCTTCAGTTTTTCAGCCCTTTTATGCCCTTCCAACTTTCATCCATAAAACTTTTACATTTTCCCGAGTTTAGTCACGTGTATTTTTAATGTTTATGTTTGAATGAGCTCTGTGTACCTCATTCAGGTTACCAGTTGCTTATGTTGTTTCTAAGGATTAATTTATCTATTTGAAGGGCAGAGTTAGAGGGAGAGACAGAGTCTCTGGTTCACTCCCCGCATGGCCACGTCCAGGCCAGGCTGACGCAGGAGCATCTTCCACGACTCCACGTGGGTGGCAGGGCCCAGGCTGCCTTCCCAGGGGGGTCAGCGGGAGCTCGATGGGGCGAGCTGCTTGTTCTTGTAGTTTGCAGAATTCCTGTTTTAGTTCTAAGATCAGTTCCCTCTCATTCGTCTCAATCGTATCTGTGAGTAAGGACTGATTTTCCTTTCTGATAGGTTTATCTTTTACTACCTTGAAAAGCGCTTTCATAGGTTTTCACTCTTGTCACGCATTGACTAGGATCTCGACAGCAGCGCCAAGAGTGGTGACACCAGAGCCAGCGTTAGCCTGCACAGGCTGTTCTTGACGTTTGCATCCTAGCACTCGACTGCTGCTCATTAAAGATGAATAAATGGTTGCTGCAAGTCCTTGGCTTGATTTCCATCACTGAGAAACACGTGTGATTTCCTGACAACCACCGCGTGTTAAAAGTTGCCTAACTTTTATTTATAACTGATCATATTGCCAAAACATACCCAGGCTGGAAACTTGGATCTGTGTGGTCATGGGACTCAGCTTCCTGAAGCGTGAGCCGCTCCTTCCGTCCGTGTTTGTTGCTGCACGGGTGACGCAGTGCACACAGTCCCTGGTGGCGGGGCCATCGCGCAGACCCAGAAACAAACCCTGGCGGCCCTGGGCCGCCTGACTTGTGCTCTTCTCCAGGGTGTTCTGCCTCTCCCGGGGGATCCTGGTTCTGGTGTTTCTGTGAATCAGTAACTACTATTTCCTTGCAGATTTATCAACTAAGCGCGCAACCATTTATACTGTTTTTGTGTGTGTGTGGTTTTTGTTAACTGCATTTCAAATAGGTTATAAACAGATTGAGTGTCCTTTATCCAAAATGCTAGGCACCATAGTGTTTCACATTTCAGAGGTTTTTCAGGTTTTAGAATATTTGCGTAAACTTTACCAGTTTAGCATCTCCAATTTGAAATCACAAAAAGTGATCTGAGTGCGGAAAGACTTTGGATTTTCAGGCCAGGGATGACGCTCCGTCGGTGCTGTGTGTGCCACACATTCCTCGCCGCAGGCTCTGCGCTGCGTGCTGGTCTGTAGGACTCGCCCACACGTCACGTCACCATTGCTCCCACTGCTGCAGCGAATGCCGTCCTGTGAGTCGTCGCCGTGTGTCTTGTCTGGATGGACATTGGGCTTCTTTCCATGACAGGTGATGCCCCCGTGACCCTTCTTGGACTTCTCTCCATGCCCCTGTGCACACTTCCTGCTAGGTGTGCCCGGCACTGGGGTTGCTGCCACACGGCGTGGGAAGTTATCTCTAGGACGCGATGCTTGTGGGTTCCCAGTGGTTGAACCAGTTTAGCTCCGGTCAGCAGTTTGGGATTTCTTGACGCTCCACACCGGCGCCAATATTTGGGGTTGCAGGTTTGCCTGACTTGAGTCCACCCTCCCGTGTGTGTGCGTGCGTCTCCTCAGGGTTTAGTTTCATTTCTGTGGTGCCATTGGCACGTTGTCCTGTGACTGCTTTCATGAAGTGTGTGCACAAGACTTTCATCCTATTGGAGTATCTGTAGCCTGTTGACTTTTATAGGAAATCTTTGTACATTCTGGATGTGAGTCCTTCTCTGCCACATGTGAGTTACTTGGAAAAATTTGTGGAAAACTGAATTAAAACATGTTTATTTAGGTGCAAAGTAATTTTGAAACCCACCCATACAGGAAAGTCATGGAAATGCATACTATAGTATGCTATATGCATTTCAACATTTTTTGCACTAAAATAAACTTTTAATTCCATTTTGCAGGAAGTTCCCTTATATGTTGAAAACAGCTTCCACCCTGTGACTTGTCTTTCATTATTTTGTCTTGGAGAACAGAATTTTTTAAATATTGAGGTTGTTAGATTTCATCAGTGTCTTCACTTGTGATTGATGCATTTTTATCATGATTAAAAAAGTCCTTTTTCAGTCCGGCGCCGTGGCTCAACAGGCTAATCCTCCGCCTTGCGGCGCCGGCACACCGGGTTCTAGTCCCGGTCGGGGCACCGGATTCTGTCCCGGTTGCTCCTCTTCCAGGCCAGCCCTCTGCTGTGGCCCAGGAGTGCAGTGGAGGATGGCCCAGGTGCTTGGGCCCTGCACCCCATGGGAGACCAGGAAAAAAGCACCTAGCACCTGGCTCCTGCCATTGGATGAGCGCGGTGCGCCGGCCGCAGCGCGCCGACCGCGGCAGCCATTGGAGGGTGAACCAATGGCAAAAAGGAAGACCTTTCTCTCTGTCTCTCTCTCTCACTGTCCACTCTGCCTGTCAAAAAAAAAAAAAAGTCCTTTTTCATAAGAGCATGAAGACATGCTGTGTTTTGTGGAGTACAGTTGGTGGCTTTTTTCTGAAGAAGAAGAAGCAATAAAAACTTCAGACTGGAGCCCACGTGGTCACTGTTACATGTTCGTCTGTGTTTTTAAAAATCATCCTAGAAGCGTCGAAGCCCCCGAGCTGGTGTGCGGGCTGCCGATCGCCTACCCTGTTCTGGAAGAGTGCTCGCCCTCCTCTTTGGAGCCACGTGGGCCTGGGTTTTGCTGTAGTCCGAGCGTGATTTAGGGCCCAGCAGTGGGAACCCCACGAGGCCCACATCCCTTATTGTGCCTGATGGGTGCCCACCTTTGCTTCTGAATCAGCTCCCTGCAGATGCACAAGTGAAGGGAGCAGGCCTGACAGCGAGTGTGGACAGAGAGGCCGATGGTGCACCCCTGGGCCCCACCCCTGCGCCTCCGCTGCCTTTAGATAGTGCAAAAGATTTCAGGATTCTTCTAGAAGCCACCGTTCTTACATGACCCAGCAAGAAGCACTTGTTTCGTTGCTAAATGATGACACTGACATCTTGAACTCCTTCACTTTCATCTTGTTAACTTAGCATTCATGTGGAACTACGTGTTCAACGTTTGTCACCAAGATAGGAGTTTGACAAATGCCATCATAAACAGTCTGTGAGAATCGGTTAACTGCACAGAATTTAAAGTGTTGTGTTTATTACCTGTAAATTGTATGCTGTGCGTCTTTCTATTACTGAAAATTATTTCTTAAAAATGCACACCTACGTGCATACTTATTTTTTGAATGCTACAGTGAGATATTACCTCACCCCAGTTAGAATGGCTGTACCAGAAAAGACTGAAAAAGAACAGGCGCTGGTGACCGTGCGAAGAGGGAGCTGTGGCGCGCAGTCAGTGGGACTGTAACAGCACAGTCGCTGTGGAGAGCCGTGCGGACGTCCTCAGCAACCTAGAAATAGATCAGCCGGGGGCCCAGGTGTCCCACTCCTGGGTACATATCCCAGGGACGCCTGCACTCCCGTCTTCCGGCTGTACTGAGTGCAGTCTCAGAGACAAGCAGGGAGGGGCTCGTCCACAGATGCCTGGTGAAGGAAGAGTGGTTCCTGTACGCAATGCAGTCTTACGCGGCCACAACCAAGGATGGTGCCATTTTCGGTGAAATGGGTGGAACCGGAGGACATCATGTTAGGTGAAGTCGGACTCACGAATCACACATGTTCTCACCCATGGATGCAATGACCTAAACGTGGTGGGGGGAGTTCCTGGAGCTGAGGAAAGACAGGAGGGGCGGGGCATGGATTAGATGGGGGGAAAACTTCCGGGTGTTCTTTTTTTTTTTTTTTTTTGACATGCAGAGTGGACAGTGAGAGAGAGAGACAGAGAGAAAGGTCTTCTTTTGCTGTTGGTTCACCCTCCAATGGCCGCCGCGTCCAGCACACTGCGGCCGGCGCACCGCGCTGATCTGATGGCAGGAGCCAGGTGCTTCTCCTGGTCTCCCATGGAGTACAGGGCCCAAGCACTTGGGCCATCCTCCACTGCACTCCTGGGCCACAGCAGAGAGCTAGCCTGGAAGAGGGGCAACCGGGACAGAATCCAGTGCCCTGACCAGGACTAGAACCCGGTGTGCCGGCGCCGCAAGGCGGAGGATTAGCCTATTGAGCCGCGGCGCCAGCCATCCTGGTGTTCTGAAAGCATCTTTTAGGAGATGGAGATGGTAACTGACTGACTCCACCATCACCCGTGGATCAGGTGCGTTGAATTGGCACACTCTGTACTCTGTAACTGCACAATCAAAATGATGTTTAATCATAACCTGTTACACATTGACCAACACACCACTGCCGTTAAGTATTTTCTTTCATTTGAGATGACTGGAAAGGAATTCTTTCATATTTTACTTTTTCTGAAAATGCCTTGGTGCTGTCTGTGTCTTAGGTGACTTTCTCCAGAGCAGCCTGGTAGCCCCTCTGCTCCGAGGCCAAAGCCCGCGTCTCAGGCTCCCAGAGTTGTTGTCAGAGTCCGCTGTCGCGCTAGCTGCTGCTGCTGCTGCTGCTTTAAGTCATGTCGTGTCTCTTGATTCAGATCATCTTTAAGATGTATTTATACGAAAGTCAGAGTTACAGAGAGAGAAAACGATCTTCCATCTCCTGGTTCATTCTGCAGATGGATGCAATGGCCAGGGCTGGACCAGGCCTAACCCAGGAACTTCATCCGGGTCTCCCACATGGGTGCAGGGGCCCAGAGGCTTGAGCCATCTTCCGCTGCCTTCCCAGGAGTGTTAGCAGGGAGCTGATCGGTAGTGGGGCAGCTGGGACACAAAGCGGCGCCCACGTGGGAAGCCGGCATCGCAGGTGGCGGCGTTATCTCCTGGGCCCCGGTGCCGGCCCCTAGACTCAGATGTGGGTGTGGACGTCTTAGCACCTGCTGCCTTGAGGCCGTGGAGGTTCCTGAAGTAGAGCTCAGGGCCTTTCAACAGCGTGAACGCTTGCGTGTCATTTCTCTGGACGCGTCCGCGCCTGTCTGTGGCGTCCCTTGCAAACCCATTGACAGTCGGTAGGCGTCCCTGGAGCACCCGAGTCTGCCCTGTTGTCTCGTCACTCCTCCGTCTTCAGCCCGACGGCTCGCTCGCGTTCAGTCTGGGTTTGGACCCGTTCACGGAAGTCGGGCTTTCAGCGGCGTGTTTCCCCATTCCAGTGTTTTCGTCTTTTTAAAAATCTCGTGATTCCTCCCTGCGTTTTGCAGTCCTGGATTTTTCCTCCCTGAACGTGGTGAAGCATGGCTCCGTGTGCTTGAACGTGGTGAAGCGTGGCTCCGTGCGCTTGAACGTGGTGAAGCGTGGCTCCGTGCGCTTGAACGTGGTGAAGCCTGGCTCCGTGTGCTTGAACGTGGTGAAGCCTGGCTCCGTGCGTGTCCCGCTCTGGAGCCCCTGTGGTGTGTTGTGGTCTTTCCAATGATGTCGTTCCTTTATCTCCTGGTGCGTCTCGCCGCTCTCCATCCTGTGTGTTGCCACATTTGAAGCACGCCGTGTGGAAGTGACGGGAGGTCTCCTTCCTCCAGCCACGCTTGGGGCCCTGCAGCCCAGGATGGTGTCTCTCCTGCTGGGGACAATGTGATGGAGCAGAGGTCGGGTCCAGTGACGGCTCACCCTTCTTGCTACCGGGTGGCCATTCGGCTTCCTCCTCAGAAGGGAGGGGGCTCTTGGGGACATGTGGGGCCGGTTTCCAGTCACTCACAGGACAGGAAGCTTCCTCCCAGGGGTGGAGCAGCCGCTATGCTGGGGTCTCCCCTCGTGCCCAGTCCTCAACTGTTCCCATCTGCAGCCCACCCATTTCTCAACGCTGAGTTCAGATCCACACCCTCAGTTTTGTTTGTTTTTAAAATTCTTCCATACGAAAAGCAGCCGCAGTGATGACCTCTCAGATTCTCTCCACCCTGCCCGCACACCCTCTCCTTTCTGGGACCCTTCCACATGTCTCTGCCACGCACAGTGTTCTGTGTGTGCAGCCACACACCCTGCGCCTCCAGGCCCTCAATCCTTGTTAGGGAGTCCGCTTCTCAGGGCCTAGCTTCTGCAGCCGAGACCCCTGACTGCTCACTGAGCCGCCAGCTCCGTGGGCTGATGTCCACCCCCTGTCTCGGAGCTGCTGCTGGGCCCAGGCCTCGCTCCTCTTCCTTCTAGAACGTACCTGCTGCTGGTGGCCTGGGTGTGCAGAACAAACTGTGCCTGTATTTCCAAACAGTGGGAGTGAAAGCTTGATGGGATGTGAATGTTTTGTGTGCCAATTCTGACCAATATGAATCAAGCCTGGGGTGGTATTTAATATGAGCTTACATGTTTACTAAACATGGTTTACATTAGAATCTCATAGGAGGATGTGGAACCCGTCACACCGTTTTGCCAAACCTAATCTTTCGTACGTGTGATACATGAAGTCCTGATTTAAAGCAGCAGTTGGTTGCTGAGTCTGGAAGATTAACTGAACCTGCGCTGTGCTCAGGGGCGTTATTTTGGCTCTTGGAGAAATGCGGAACCCTGATTCCTCTGCACTGATTGTCTCTAGGACCTGTGAGGTTGGCTCCACTGCCTTTTGATTGCATTAAGTGTGAGAGCACTTTCATGTCACCCTAAGATGTTACCGCGGGATTGCTCTGGGGACCAGAATCGTCCAGTGTGGTGACCACTCAAATGCTTCTTCTTCCAGTCCTGAGGTTACTGATTTTTCCCAGTGAGTATCAGCTCCACGCCGCCTGCAGTTTTGACACTGTGCAGCTTGGGTCGTGGTGTTTGGGGCCCCGTGGCTGGTGGCAGGAACTGGACGCTCTGAGAAGTCGGCTGTGTGCCTGACGGATGTACTGCTTGTGCTCCGTCGAAGCCGCGAGCGGCTCCCGGGGCAGCGTGGGCGTGGCTCTCTGACTTGAGTGGTCTCACTTTACTGCACACACC
>CM027398.1:70960323-70974509 GCA_015711505.1 Sylvilagus bachmani
CTGAGACGGGGTCTCCCTGACACCTGGACCCCATGTGTTGTAGGTGTGGGCGCTGAGACGGGGTTTCCCTGACTCCTGAACCCCATGTGCTGCAGGTTGATGTTCTTGATGTTCAAGAGCTGACTGGCAAGTGCCACTGAGGTGTCACCAAGGGAAGCGCCAGGTGCCGTGAGTGAGACCAATGGGGCCAGAGAGGAGCCAGTGATGGGCAGGCGTCCCTCATGGTCCCGGGAGACAGCCGGCACTGGGAGGTGCAGACCGATGGGAGCTGACTTGTGTTGGAAACGTAGCCATGTCCGTTGTCACCTTTTTGGTGTTCGCCCTTTGTCGTGTCCTTGAGGTTCACCATTTCTTCCTGTCGATCACTGTTCATGGTTTTTTGCGGTACCACTTTCCGTTTTCCTTGGTTCACGTGAACGCACGATGGGGTGCTGGGTTCCCGGGGTACTGTAAGAGGGACTGGAAGCAAGTCCCTCTTCTGCTGTGCATCTCTGCTGGTTTTCACTCCTGTGCCTCCCTCATCTCCCTGCTTCTCTGACGACGAAGCCTGGGCGGGATCCTGAATGAGGCTCAGATCTGACCGTGAGCCACCGCCAGTCACAAGCACCTGGAAACCCGGGCCGACTGCCTGTGAGCTGTGGATCCCAGGCGCATGCCCCACCTGATGGGCTGTCTCAGTGTTGTGCCTGCCTCCTGCTCCCTGACCCCAGGAAGTAGCCCTGTGCCGGCCACTGCACTCCTGGCCATGGCCTCCTGGGGCCCAGAGGAGCCACCTGCGCAGACACCTGGGCACGTGCAGGTGCGGCTGGGAAGAGGGCCCAGAGAGGACAGCACTGCTGAGACGCAGGCCAGTTGCTGTGTCTCCACCACGCCTGGCAGCGGGAGGCCTGCTGTGTGGTGACGAGGCCAGACAGGCAGTCCTGAGAGGAGCCGCAGTAAATTCAGATTCTTTTGGTGTCTGCAGGTCATTATTGGAATTATAGCAACTGGCGGTGAGGTCATAAAGCTACCTTGACAGGTTGTGAATACCAAGACCGCGGTAACCACGGAGGCCTGCCCAGCGTCCCCGTGCATTATTGTCGGGAAACGCTCCTCTCGGGGAGTCTGGGCATAAAATTCAAAGGAGGAGGCTTGAGGAAGGAACACGTCGATAGCTCCATGCAGAAAGCTATTATCTTTCATTCTGAGCAGAGGAAGAAGGGCGTTGGGGTTACTGTTTCGGAGACCTGGGACAGTGCACCACATCACAGGGCTCAAAGGGAACTGCGGTGGGAACCCCTTATTTCCTTGTTTTTAGTTCCTGTGAACGCATGAGCCTCCATGGCTTCCAGAGAGCGCTTCCTGCAGGCTGTGCCGCCCTGACCGGGCCTCCTCCTCCGGCGAGCAGGCGCCGAGTGCTGCAGCCTGGGCAGGCGGAGGGGCTGCCGCGTGGCTTGGCTGCGTGCGTGAGGGCTGTGGAGTCGCCTGTGCCACTCCAGTCGCTTCAGGCACTAAAAAGTGGCGTCCTGCCTCCAGACAAGCGTCTTTTCTGAGAAAACAGGTTTGTGATGGAGAGCAGATCCCGAATGCCTGGGTGGAATCGTGCCCCGCCCTCCGAGTGACACCTGTGTTGGCTGATCGACCGCCTCACGCATGTGCCCTACATATTGGAGGCCGTAGTGGACGTGGGAGGCACTGCAGGAAGAAACTTCACGTTCTCTGCGGACAGAAATGGGCACCGTGAGATGACAAGACCGGGTTCTAAGGTCTTGCGAGCACGCGGGTCAGATGAATGAGTTTAGTCGGAAACTCCTCTTGGGCAGATGTCACCCTGTGAAGTGTCATTGTGTCCTGCAGGGACAAAGGGAGCCCTGCGATGGACCAGGCTGGAGCAAAAACCTCTTTCCCCCAGGGGCCGGTCCCAGGACAAGTGTGACCGGCGTGTCACGGTGTTGGTTGGCCAGCACGCTGTTGTCTTTGTCCCAGACAAGCGTGAACATCCCATGTGCTGGCCGGCAGAGTGCCTTGAGACGTGTCGGCGCACAGCTAAGGAGGCCAGGGAGGCAGGTGCACGGGGTGCCGCAAGTGGTGGCCTTCAGGCCATGCGACGTGGGGAGCACAGTCCCAGGATGTCCCTCCCCAGGGTGGCCATGGGGACGAATGCGAGTGTGTGTTTATGCCGGGGAGCACCGTCAGCAAACAGAAGCTCCACTCCCACCCGCTGATGAACGAGTCCTTTTATTTTCCACGTTGGTGCGTTGAAGGCTGTTATTAGCCATCTTACATTAGCTGGATGCCGTTCAAAAGAAAAAGTAGTCACGGAGACCCCACCTAACGCCTTTGTGAATTGCAAGAAGTGCGTGTGCACCGGGCCACACGTCATTTTTATAGTTAGGAAGAGGACTCCCGCGTACTTCACGGGATACAGAAACGTGGCCAAATAAGAAGTCATTTTCCTGCAGTTACTGTGGGTGAACATAGCCTTCCGCTGCCTGTTACACTGCTCTGGCCCAGTCCTGCGGTTGTAAGGTAAGGGCTGGGCAGTTTCTTTGATTTAGCGGGGAGAAGGGCAGGAGCGGCGGGCTTGTGCCGGATGCGGTTCAGCGGCAGCCGAGGGCTCCTCTCGTTTGTGCCTCAGCGATTTGTGAGGCAGAGACGTGCGTCGTCATGCAAGTGAGAGGGTTTTTCTAACCGACTGTGTAAGCTGCGGGAAGCCAAGGCGGTGGAGTTAAAATCCACTGGCGCAGAGGCCAGCCTGAGTGTGGGTTGCATTTCTCAGACTTGGTTTTGGGAGCGGTATCCGCCAGTGGTGGTGGTGTCGCAAAGTCCCCGTTCCGGCATCATGGAAACTGCTGAAAGTACAGCCACCTTCCTTGTCCCAGGCAGCGTACTCAGACTTGAAGACGCAGGAGCTGGGTCCCCAGGACTGCTCCCCGCCACGCCTCCCACCAGGGCGAGCGCCATAATGCGTGCTCTCGCTGTAAAGACCTCTCTCCAAGGCAGAGCCGAGTGTCCCCAGCTCCTGCCCGCAGGTGAGGGGGACACCTAGGGGCCATAGCCGCCTTCAGGCAGAGCCGTGCAGCCATCCCGAGCGACAGTGTCCCAGGTGCAGCTGAGCACTCCCCCTGCTGCTCTGCTCCCAAGACCACCTTCTGGGACTCCCTGTCCTTTCCCACTGGGCGTCCGTGTGTTCAGTGGATGCTGGCGATGCAGGGTGTGAGCCTCCAGCCTCATGTGAAACAGCATTTGCTGGGGAAGGGTCCAGCGTGGCATTCCTGCGGTGTGCGCCCTTCCACCCTGGACACTCGGCCCGGTGTCCACTGGCATCTTGCTCCCCAGGCTTGCTCAGCCCAGGAAGCCATGTGTCCTTGTTGGGTCATCCCCAAGGACTCCCAGCTCCTTGGCATGGTTTTGGAGCCACCTGCCACAGGCCACAGCCCACTGAGCAGACTTCTCCCATGAGGTGCCTCCAGTCCATGATAGCGCCCACACCCCTGCCAGGAACTTTGGGGGTGCACACCCTGAATCCGAAGCCTCACCCACCTTCACTCCTCCTCAGTGGGTCGATGACCCTCAGCACCCAGTGAGGCCACCGCTGGCTCCACGTGGACTGTTGGGCACCACTGCTGAGTGCCCTGGAAGCCGCTGTGTGGTGTGGACTCTCAGATGTCATCTGAGTTGGAGGAAACCATTGATAGCAAGTGATGCCGATGGGGCATGCCCGATGCGACATGCAAGCACTCCAAAGTGTGATGCCGAGGGGTGTGCGTGCAGCCTGGCACTGAGGGCACAGCCGTGCCCACCCCAGAGTTCCTCCTGCAATTGCTCCCCATCCCGTGCCCACTGCTCTCGCCCTGCTGTGTCACGTGTTGGCATTGGACTTGAAGTCTTCACCTGTGCTGGCAGTAAGCCCTGGGAAGGCAGTGTTGTCACCCCCTCCAGCTGTGCCCACGGCCTCTGATGTGACTGTGAACATATGTGCTTACTTATTTGCGATACTTACGTGATGCAGGTGCCACGTGGGGCGCCTGTCCCTGGAATTGCACTCTGCCTGGGACTCGGGAGCACGGCCAGTCCTCCATCCCAGAGACGGGACTCCCAGGAGATCTGTCACGGTTCTCAGGCCACGTCTGCAGCAAGGAATCTGAGAGGTGCTCCCCATCTTGGAAATCTGCCGAAAGCAGAGGATTCTGGGAGGATTGAGAATATGCATTGCTTAAAAAAAAAATTCTTTTCCTGAACTTTCATCCTGCAGAGAGAAGCCAGGAGAAGACACATGCAGAGCCCATTGCTGGCACTGGGCTGGAGTTCAGAACAGACCATGAACTCAACAGTGAGAACAACGGACTTTGCAGTCAGAAAGTGGGCAGCAGACGTGAACAGACCTTCTTCACGGTCGCCGAGGCGTCCGAGCACAGGTGCCTCAGATCTAAGCCGGCAGGGCCCACACTGAGGCATGGCAGGTACAGCTGCCGCCGGCAGTGCCGGCATCCACGGAGCACCGGCTCCTGTCCCGGCTGCTCCACTTCTGATCCAGCTCCCTGCTAATGTGCCTGTGAAAGCAGCATAAGATGGCCCCTGCACCCACTTGGGAGACCTGGAAGAAGCTCCTGGCTGCAGAATGGCCCAGCCCTGGCCATTGTGGCCAACTGGGGAGTGAGCCAACAAAGGAAGATATCTCTCTACCCCCTCTCACTGTAACTCTTTCAAATAAATAAACAAATCTTTAAAAAACTAAAAAAACTCTAAGCCCACTTGTGGTGCCACACTGCAAAACAGGGCAGTTCCTGGCAAACGTAGCACCTGCTCTGCTGGCCTTGGGTCCCAGCCGAATGGGAGTGGAATCACGTGGACTAGTGGGAGTGTCCCAAGCGGCTTCCTTTGTAATGACTGAGGTTGGGATGTACGCGGCTGTCCATCACGTGGAATTCTGTTTTGTGTATAATATTATGACCGTGAACTACTGATATGTTGTGATAACATTTAGATGGATGTCAAGGGCACAGTACTGGCTGATGGAAGACGGCCCTCGGAGGTGGGATTTATTTACGTAATACTCAAAATAGCAAACTTAGAGCATTGCAGAGGAGGTGGCCAGAGGTTGGCAGGGAAGGAGTCGGTGTGGGGGCGGGTGTCTGTCACTCAGGGCTGTGTGTCCTGCCTGAAGCTGTAGATGTATGAATCTAACCATGTAATGCAATTTTATTTTTAAACACGCGCGTTCTTATATCACAGAGTACCAATGCTCGAGTGTGTTTGTGAAAACAGTGCCTGGATCAGATGTGGTTCGGTTAACGGTATTGCACCAACGCGGGCGTCCTGGTTTTGATCCCGTTCTGCGATTGTGTGACAGGTTGTCATTCGGGAAAGCTGAATTGAAGGGGCATGGGAACTGTCTCTGCTGTGTGTGTGTTTCCATGTGAATCTTAAATTCTGTGAGTGAGTTCTGCCACCAGGACAGGGAGGCTCTGGTGGGGCGAGGAGACCGTGCATTTGGCTCTGCTGCTGTGATCCGGAAAGCAGGGCTTCCCGCGCGTGTTCGGGGGAGTGAAGGGGCGGGGAAACTTTCCTGTAACGAAAGGGAGTCCCAGAGCCAAGAAGGGGCTTCCCCCAGCGTGTAGAAGAGACCAGCCAGAGAGGAAACCTCCCAAGGAGGTGAGCGTCCACTGCCCAGGCCACCTCTGGCAGCTCACGCGCGTGGAGTACTGCGGCTTCCTGCTGACACGGATCACACGTGAAAGCACATACGATCTTCATTCAGCCCGCTATTGACAGTAACATTTTTTAAGTCAAGAATGTGTTCACTCAGTGCATGTCGACTCTGCTTGTTGAGGCGTTCACGGAACAGCCGAGCCTTGGCTTCCCTGTCATGGTGACTTAAGACGGGCGGACAGCAGTGAGTGATTCCTGCCAGTCAGGAACTTTGGCGGGAGCCTCCTTGAATGGCAATAATCTGCTCCTGTAATTGCGCTGGAGAAGGAGAGCCCTCTGGAGATTTTACATCTAATCATTTATTTATAAATCTGTAGATGGCAGTCTGCAGAAGATACACAGGGGTCAACTTTGTGCTCAAAACACTTGCCTCGTGTTTACATTTCACAGTGTATTTTTTTAACGGTACCTCCAGCCCCCGCGATCACAAAAGGACCCCAGCTTGCTGGTAGCTGCTCCGTGCCGCGTCCCACGGCCCAGGCACTTCATTGCAGGCTCACGGCGGAGGCCGGTCCCCTCTGTATTAGCTGAGATATGCGTGTTTTTCCATCTCATTAATTCAGTCTACATACAATTAATTTTTGCCTGTTAATAAACCCCTTGGTGTTAGTGACAGCTATCGAAGCCACTTCACCTAGTGTGGACGGGGAGCCTGCGTTCTCACATCCCACCCTGCCCCGTGGCTGCATTTTCATTGTTGTGTTTGTGGGTTGGAGGGTTTCGGTGCATAAATCAGGCATTGCGAGGAAACGGGAACCGCTGAAGGCTGGCTGACGGGGAGGACTGAGATGTTAATTCAGCTCTGCTTCTGTTTGTTTGGACGCAGAGGGGAGGAAGGCTGTACAGGCGCTTAGCAGGTCTCGGGCCATGAGAAGTGTGTTGGAGCCTTGGATATGAGCCAGATCAACTTCATTGTTCTACAAATGTAGATTCTCACCTGATCTGTACACACACACACACACACTCACACTCCCCCAGGACGTCTTCAGATCTCATAATTTCTTAAAGGTAGCATCTTAGGAGATCTGTGCGTACAGACAGGTAGCTGACTGTGCAGGTGCTACCACTCCTGCTGACAGCTTCAGAAGGGGAAAGAACAAAAATCAAAACACAGCCTTGAAATCAGAAAGAGACACCGCTTACCTGGGGATGTCTACGGGAGAGTGGGCTCCCTGAGGTTTGCCCTGTTGTCCTGAGACAGATCTTTGCCTCCTGTAGCTTGGTCACGGGTCACCGCCACCAGCCGGGAGGAGATACACAACCCTGCCTAGATGTTAGGAGCCCTTCGTGTTCTTGTCTGCATTTGTGCAAACCGCAGCTCACAGCACGAGTCACAGGGAAGCCCGTGTTGGCTCCTGGAAGCTGCTGCCGGAGCCGGGTTCTCACCGGGAGCTTCGCATCCTGGCTGGGAGCTGGAGCGGCACCACAGCTCCACGGGCTGCACAGCTCGCACATGGGAAGAGCCTCAGCCTGTCCTTCAGGCCTGGCTTCACAGGAAAGCTTCCAGAACATTCTTTGAGGAGATACAGCTTTGTCGTCGACCCGCTAAATTGGAAGCAAGTGACTGATAGATGTCATTGCTGACTTCCAGATGTGCCGCATGGGTCAAGGTCAGAAGCTGCGATGGTGAACAGGGCACATGAGCAGCTGCAGCACGAGTCGTGGTGGGCTCGATGCCCCCTCAGTGACCCATAACCTGACCAAGCATGGCTCTTGTGTGAGGCTCCCCCCCCCCCCCGCCTGCCCTTGCACGGTGGCCCATGGGCCTCAGAAAGGCTGGTCTGACCTCGTCACACTGTGTTCCTGGCAGGCAGGTGGAGCGTGTCCCACACCCCCACTTCTCCACCTCCGTTCACGGGAGTCCCATCCCTTCCCATGAGCCTTCTGCCCCAGGGGCCAGTCCTGCCCAGTCTCCCACAGTAAGGACTTGGCAGTGTTTGGGACGTGTTGTCTGCGTGCAGGTGTCTCTCCCTGCAGTTGGGTAAGGAACGTTGCTATTTATGCTGCTTATGAGCTTGTATTTAATGACTCCCTGGTCTTGAGGATTGGCCCGTAAACCTCTTCTTCTTCCTCACCCTTGATTATTCTTAAGTTTAAGACAATGCACAGTGGCAGATGTGCTTCACAGCCATTCTTCATCTAGCTCGTGCTACTTTTTAATGTCAATTATAGAGAAAATTACTCCTCTGGCTTTAGAAGTTTATTTAAATGTCTTCTGAGAAAATTGGCAGCTCCTCAGACTTAATGTCCAAAGCAGTGGAAACAGAAAAACATGGGGAGGCACAGGCTGGTGGAGACATGAAAGGCAGCACATTTTAAAAATAAAAATACAATAGTTCATGCTTTTGCTCCTACAGTCAGGGGGCTGGCCTTGTGGTATAATGGGTAAAGCCAATACCTGCGATGCTAGAATCCCTCGTGGGCGCCTGTTCCTGTCCCAGCTGCTTCACTTCCGGTCCAGCTCCCTGCTAATGGCCGGAGAAAAGTCCTGGAAAATGTCCCCAGTGTTTGGGCCCCTGTCACCCACATAGGAGACCCGGATGAAGCACCCAGCTTCAGCCTGGCTCAGCCCTGGCTCAGCGACCACGTGGGGAGTGAACTAGCGGATGGAAGATCTACCTCTCTGTATCTCTTACTTTCAAGTAAATATTATGAAACAAAGTAAAAATAAGTTCTTTTAGAGAAAAACAAGAATCTCTGACTCTAAGGCAACTTCTAAGGGACTGACCTGCATGTCAGTTCCACGTGAGACCGCCTGTTCCGGGCGGCGTCTCCTCTGACCTACTGAGGGTGAGAGCCCATGGACGAGGCCTGTCTCTGCAGACAGAAGTGTGGGAGGCGCAGGAGACAGCACACGGGTACTCCATGGGCAGCCTCCGGCCTGACGCAGTGGCTTCTGTAGACCAGCTAGGCGGGGCCAGGGGACTTTTCTTAGGACCCGTCCTGAGGCAGAAGAACAGCTCACGGGCCGGGCCTGAGGATGCAGCGGAAGTTTCCGGCTGCTCGAGGGTGGGCTGCGCCCTGTTCCCGCCCACGTGCCCTTGCAGTGGGGCGCAGTGTCGCAAGTGCTGGGTTCTCAGCCATGTTTCTGAGTGGACGGCTAAGAGCTGCACGCCCGCCCCAGGGAACGCAGGAGGAAACCCCTTTCCGTGCCTCCGTCCTCCACAGAGCGGGGTCTTGTCCCCTGCGCTTCCGGAGCGCACCGAGGGACTATGTAGGGGTTGAGTGGTTTTTCTTTTTTCATAAAAAAGCACTTGTTCCCTTTTGAGCATTTGTTTCTTAATAGTGAACAGAGTCATGTCCGGTTTGACGTATTGTATCTCACTTGTACCATCACGTACTTCATTGAAAATGAGAAGCCAGGAAGTTCACAGCTTTTCCAAGCTTAGTGGTTCGGGTGCAGGCCCCACAGCTGCCCCTGTTTCCGGTCTGGTTCTGGGAACTGGGCGTTGGTGTTGGTCACCACACGGTAACCAGCAGAAGGTGGCCACCCTGAAAGCGAGAACTGCAAGCGAGCGCTGCAGACTCGTCTTCCATTCTGACTCTCGCTTGATCCTTTGCAACGTTGCAGTGCAGAAAGTGGTGGCTGGAGCGGGGCCCCTGGCTGACCCGAGCACGCCTCTCCTCGGGCGGCCGTGCCAGCTCCTTTGGAGACACCGTGCTTCCGGGCAAAGGGCCATTTCTGCTGGGAGAGCTGAGAAGGTTCTGTGCGCGGGGTGGGGCTTCTGAGCCGCACCAACAAACGCTGCTCAGGAGGGCCGTGGGCGCAGGCCGTGACGAACCGGGATGGCACACTGTGTGAATTAACCGTGGGCTGTATGGGCTCTACGTGGAGAGAGGTTAGAACCCGATCTCTGGGATTCGTCCAGACGGGAGTCCCTGAATGTCTGTCGGATCTTGCACTCGCGTTGGGACAGAGCTAGGGTGCGGTTCAGATGGCCGCTGCTCTGTTCCTCCAAGTGATGGTCGAAGCAGAGACGCCCACGGGAGAAGTCCCGTCTAAACCTGATCATTTGTGTCATGTGTTCGCTTGTGTGCGTCTTCGGCAGTTTGAATTAAGAAGTTCAATGGTGCCCTTTCGAGAACAGGCAAGGAGGCCAATTGGAAACCCTAAGAATTCCAGCAGGAGGACGAGAAGGCGGCAGTGCGGTGCTGTTTGCTCCTGACTTGACGTGACCCTGCAGCATTTTTACGTACATTCAGTAACGTCTCTTTGTTCCCGCCTTCTCTCAGTTGGAATTTTCACTTACTCGCTCAGGAACAGCTCCCCTGACGTTGTGAGCGCATCACAAAAGGCACTGAAGGGTCACATGTCCTGGATGATGAGATGTCCAGAGGTGTGGGCTCCACTTGTGGGAGCCGCAGGGCCATGGGGGAGCCAGGAGGGACCACCAGGCAGGTGTGACGGGAGGCGCATGGGGGCTTTGGATCCACCCAGTTCCAGCCATTGCAGCCATTTGGGGAGTAAACCCATGGATGGAAGACATTTCTCTGGTCAGCGGTGCCCAGAGGAGCCCATGGCCAAGGAGAGGGAGTCACTCTGGATGGGGGGGGGGGCAGGCACCCGAGGGAGGGAGATGCAGTGGGGACAGAGCAGGGCACAATTCCAAGTCCAGACTGTGTGGGACTTGGCTGTTGGCCAGGTGCACGGTTGGGGCTGACTTTCCGCGTGAGGGAGACTAGCATGGTGACCTGACAAGCAGGATTTGAGGGGGCTGCAGCCGGGTGTCTGGCAGATTGTCTGGGTGTGAGTGCAGCGTGGAGAGGCCGGGTCCCACACTCTGGGGGTCATGGAGGCTGAGGTGGTAACCACATGTAGTGAGGACCACAGGAGAGGGACACGAGGGCCTTAGGAAAGCAAGAGCCGGAATTTTAGGGCCGTGATCTTTCTTAAAGATGGGTTTATTTGAAAGGCTGAGCATCTGGGAACTTGCATCTGGCTGATCCACTCCCCAGATGATGCAACAACCAGGTCTGGGCCAGGCTGAAGCCAGGAGAGGCATCCGCATCTCTTATCTGGGTGTCGGGGGCCCAACCAGTGGGCTGTCACTTTCTGCCTTCCTAGGTACATTAGCGCAGGGCTGGATCGGACACGGTGGAGCTGGGACTCGAACCGCATCACGGAAGGGAGGGACCAGCACAGGGCGACTGGGACCCAGGAATGACCAGAACCACTTGGAGCGCCTGAGCAGACAGAGAGAAGGGCTTGGTCAGCGTGAGACTAGACCAGGTGCCCAGGTGCCTCTGCAGAGGCACGGATGGCGGAGAAATGCAGGCCAGACAGGCTTGGCGGCAGCCACTCCGCTCTCGGCTGTGTGTGTACGTGTACACGGAGGGGCATGGCTGAGTGCCAATTAAACTTTATTTACAGGGGGCCGGCACTGTGATGTAGTAGGCTAAGCCTCCGCTGGAGGCACCAGCATCCCTCATAGATGCCAGTTTGTGTCCCAGGTGCTCCTCATCCAATCCAGCTCTCTGCTGTGGCCTGGGAAAGCAGTAGAAGATGGCCCAGTGCTTGGGCCCCTGCACCTGCGGGGAAACTTGGAAGAAACTCCTGGCTCCTGGCTTCAGATCCACCCAGTTCCAGCCATTGCAGCCATTTGGGGAGTAAACCCATGGATGGAAGACGTTTCTCTCTGTCTCTCCCTCTCTCTGTGACTCTGCCTTCCAAATAAATAAATAAACAAACTTTATTTACAAAACAAGAGATGGGTCTAGATTTGCCCTTGGAGGCCTTGAAAAGCTTGGGCAGAAGGAATGAGGCGGAAGCCGGGAGCTCCAGTAGGCGGCAGCCATTGTGCCACCCACACGGCCCTGGGAGCCGCTCAGGACGCCCAGGGTGCAGACCACCAGCTGGGAGGCACCCACCATGAAGTCGCTTCCTGTGTTACGAGCAGCGAGAGCGTGGGCCTGTGCCTGCACCACACACCTGCGCCCGTGCCTCACGCCCCTGCCTGCGCCCGCCCCTTGCTCCCCAGCACCCTCACTGCCTCCACTGGTCGTCCCCAGAGTGGGCACTGATGCAGTCGGCCACGTGGTTATGTGGAATAAACTCGGTTCTGTGGCCGAGCCGGGCAGAGCAAGGAGTAAAATCCGCTCGGTCTTTCCTGCACAGAAGGGAGCAGATGCAGTCACCAGGCAGTGTTAACTCAGTGAAGAGCTAAAGCTGCCTGGGCGGTTTTAGCATCTGCGGGATTATTCCGGACCTGGCCCTCTGACAGCCTCCTGAGCCAGCGCAGGCCGGCCTGGGACCACAGGACGAGGGCCGTCTGCATGGGGCTTGAGCTGCTCGGGTGGCCTCTGCGTGGCCAGGGGTCTCTGGGTTGCAGGAGACTTGGAGAAGTGGTGTTTTCAGTGCAGTTAAAGTCGTCCTGTTACAAGGTGGCGTGCCGCTGTGTGCGATGGAAAGATTTTCACACGAGGATTCCCTTTCTGATGTTGCTCACGTTGGGGTTTTCCTTGAGCGTCTGAAGATCCCTCTCCTTTGGCAAGATCCCCCAGGACTGGCGTCTAATCCAAGAAGAGTCGCTCTTTGAAGGGAAATGGGGTCCCCGCCCTCCTGGGGCCCCGACAGCGTCTGTTCCCTTGTGCCCTGGGATCTCCAGTGTGCTAGAGGACGCCCTGGTGGAGGCGGCGCGGAAGTGAAGCCCACCTGCTCCGTGGACGGCCCTGTGCAGCAGAGCCTCCCCAGGGCTCTTCCCTCCGCTCCCCCGGCACCAGCTGGGGAGTTGGAGATCACAGTCGCCTCACCGTGGGCTCGCGGTCCTGCCTTCTCCACGCCAGGGTTGCCGGGGGAGGCGGGGGGGGCCTTGTCCTGGCCGTCAGGGAACACTGCAAATAAGAGCAGGCTGTGTTGGCCAGAAACCCCCGTGGCCCTCTTCCTGTCTTGCTGTGGGAGGCCTCGCCTGGGCCAGGTGCAGGGGCCGCCTCGCACAGGGCCAAGCTGGTTTTTGAAGAGGAGGGGGAAGTCCTGTTGGATGGGACTTCCCACCAAGGGGACCCTGGATCGCAGCCGCCCCGTTCACTCCCCACTCCTCCGGTTGGCCCCTCTGTTCATCCTCTTACGACTTCTCCCAGCCCTCTTCACTCCCGCTTCCTGCTTTCCAACATTATTGGCACGGGAATTTGATTGGAAGAAGTGGGGGTGAGGCTGAACTAAGTGCGCCCTCCCCACCCCGGTCCCCGGGGGAGGACGACCCCGGGAGGGCAGCCAGCACCTAGCGGGGCCGCAAGGGTGGGACCCGCCCGCAGAGTGATGTCACCCGCCCGCGGAGAGTCTCGGTTTTCAGTGCCAGTGACAACACTCGCTGAAAAAGTACAAATGTTTTCTGCTTCTTGTGATCCACTTCTTGCAAATGTGAGCACTCTGGAAAAAAGATTTATTTTAATAATGGGACTTGTAGGTTTTTTTCTTCTGTAGTTAACGTGGTTTTATGACTCCATATCCTTGCCAGAACGTGTATTTTAAGAGTTTCTATTCAAAATTAAATATGACCTCAGTGTTTTAAAATACAATTACATTAACTGTCCATTTAATAGTTGCTTTTTTGGCCACTAACGTGCAGTCAATATACTTGTCTGATATTAAATACAGAATTTTCACTCTGCCCCGGCTAACACGTTCCAGCTGCTGCATTCCGAGCGTGGAGGCAGGGTCTTCCGAGAAGACGCTGCAGGGGGTTGTGCCCAGGTTGTGCCCAGGTAGGGTGCAGTCCTCTGCTGTGGCTTCCTCTCCTGGGGACTCTGTGCTGGGCTGTGCAAACCAGCTCACAAGATAGGCGATCAGGCATCGAGCAGCCCAGCGTGCGGGCCCACAGGACTCGCGTGTGGAGCCCGGCCCTCCTGCCGTTTGGAAGACAGGAGGCAGTGTCTTCCGAATACCTAGTCACTGTTTTTAAGTGGAGACGGTGTCCCTCCCGTGCTCCGTTGAAAATGACCTGTTCTGGGTGGCAGGATGAGGTGCCGGCCTGCGAGCTCTGTGGGATCAGTTCTCGTGTTAGGCGTGTGTAGGTCTTAGCCCTGTTCCTACCCAAAGTGTCATTCTGTTTGGCTCACAGCAAACAGCAAGCCCAGTTCCTCACGACAGCAGAACTGTCGACCCGGTGCCTGCCTGGGGGGTGGCAGGATGGTGACAGAGAGCTCAGAGGGGCCCCCGCCCCCAGCTCGGCCATCCTGTCCTGCGGCTCCCTGCCCTCTGCTCCCCATGCTGCCACAGACTTTGGTGGATTCTTTGTTTCCATGGTTCCATAGTTGTCCCCTGGTGCCAACAAGAAGGCCAGGCCTCCAGGAGGTCTGCTGGGGGCTGCTCCGTGGTGTCGGGGTCTCTCCACAGGCCCTCAGAGCTGCTCTTCCATCAGTGGTCCCCTCCCCACCCTGGGCTCCTCTTGAGAAGCCGAGAAACCTGAAGGAGAAATGAGGGAGAGTGCTTCTGTGGCTGTAGTGCAGGGGTGTGGTGCGGGGACACGGCGTGTGGCTGCAGTGCAGGGGTGTGGTGC
>CM027398.1:70975009-71028673 GCA_015711505.1 Sylvilagus bachmani
GCTGTTTGCAGGCTCTGACTGTACAGTCTTGTCACAGGGAGCAGAACTGGAGCGGATGTCCTTTCCCTGGGCTTTCACAACTTTGTTATTCTGCAGTCAGCCACAAAATCTGAAAAGGCAGAAAAATGTAGCTTCCACTGTTTAGAAAATCTCTGTGGGTTTTTCTTCCCCCAGGGGACGGGTTTCAGTAAATTCTTCATTGGGAAAACAAAATCTGAAATTTCTGATAGGAAAACTGCACTGGCCACTTTAGCACCACTGTCTCATCACTCATTTGTCCAAGGGGCATGTGGGGAGCCCCGAAACACTCCAGGCCAGAGCCCAGGGCTGGGGGACCCCTGGGGCTGGCTCCACCACCAAGTGTATTGTTCATCCAGAGACCTCCCGGGAGCACACCCTGTGACTGCCTGCAGCCTCTCCCCCGCCTGCCCTAGTGCGGCTCCATGGCCAGCTTTCAAGGCCACTCACTCATGCTGTGGCCATGAGCACTCTGGACCTGGGCTGTGGGGTCATGGTGGACCCTGGTAGTCCAGGGCCTCTTGCCTGAGGTCAAGAATGTTGTGTGGACAGGTCCCTAGGAGTTGAACATCAGTGTGGCCTTCCTTCAGGGGTAAGTGGGCAGCTGTCTGGGAGCCTGGGCTCCTAGGTGGTGGGTACCTGGTTTCTCTTTCTAGAAGCTTCTAGAATAGAACAGATGCTCAGATTCCCATTGCCTTTGTGGGATTAAGGATGATTGTACAGAGGTTACCTAAAAGCAGAGTAAATGGAAGGTGCTGCGTGGGCCTGTGGGGTTCAGAATCGAGCTCATGGACACAGGGGCTGCAGGAGAGGCTGACCCTGTGTCCAGCTCAGGAGGTGACCCAGGCTGCTTCAGTCCAGGGGACGCCTTCACATCCTGGTTCCCTCCCCGTGCGTCTGGGACATTGTTGCTGCGTAACCCCCGGCTGTTGTGGAACGTGGAGATCCTCCTGCCTCCTTCAGGGGTTATCTGGAGCAATAACTAATAGGTAGCAGCTGAGACGTTTTACACAAGGGTTACCTGGGGTTGTTCTTATTCTTAGTTGACCCTGAACTTGGTTCTGGGAACCCTACCTTCCAGGTTCTCTGTTGTGCCACAGAGGTAGGACGCCGAGACGCTCCTCTGCAGGGACATTGGAGGCAGTAGCCTTGCCCGTGGCTGACCAGGGCTGTCAGGAAGAGGGTCGGGACAGCAATGGCCTCGTAGAAAACCCATCGTCTTTCACCGCCCTGACGCCCTGTCCTGAGATTCCCCTCGTTCTCATGGTCCTGCTTTTTCTGCTAACAATCACTTGTTTGCTGTAGGGAGAAGACCCTTTCACTGACTGTGCCATTCCCCGGACCCTAAAATCTTACACCCCAGAGGTGTGCATGAAGCTGCCGTCACCTCTCCCCCAGGAACCTCAGCCAAGTTCAGTGGCACAGGGCCGCAGGGCCTAATCGTGTGTTCTGGGCACTGACCTGGCTTTTTCTCATCTGTGCCAGTAGAGGAAGGAGTTTGATCCCCTTCTGTCCCCTGTGTGTGCCTGCGGCCTGCCGTGGCAGGGCAGGGCTGGGACAGAGGCATCGAGGGCTCTGGAAGGGAAGCTGCACAGACTGCGCGAGTTGGCCCGGCGAGAGACCGGATGCAGCGCACGCTCGAGCAGGTGCTGCCGCTGTGGGCCGCGTGTGTCGAGAGTTAGCACGGGAGACCGAGGCAGGTGACCAGGTGTCCTGTATGAAGCCCACGTCCAGACAGGAAACACTGGTGGTCCCTGATGTAAACTGATGTTCCTCCCTCTCTTGGGTCCAGGAGGAGACTGTGGGAAGATGTGTAGCTACCTGAGATCTTTGGGGAGATAAGTGCCCTGGTGGAAATCCCAGCAATGTGATGCGGCTGAGGGAATGATTCTTTAAATGTTTTATATTTTTACAGACGTATCTGTATAAGCATTTTATTTGTAGGAAGCTAGATGAAGATGGCAAGAGGAAGGTGCCTCTGGTGTGTGGAGTGTTAACAGCTTCTGTGCTCACCGCTCAGCGGTGGAAAGCACAGGCAACACAGACATGAGGCTATCTGAACTCTTTATTTGCCACATTTGCAATATTAATAACCGTGTTTCTAGAAGTTGTCACATCAAGTAAAAGATCTTCATTCCAGACCTGTCTTTTGAGGCCAAATTGAGACTGGATGCATGCATTTAATAAATTGTAGTCTCGAGTAGTCTCATTTTTGTAAATAATTAGTTTCAGTGAAAGAATAAGTTAGCATATTGTATGCATCTAATGCTGCAAATGTGCGTACAGCAAACTTTGCTATTAATCAACAGTCAAGCACCGCAAGTGGGGTCTCATACATAATGAATTGTGCTTAAGCCTCATGGGCTTCCTGATAGAAAAATAAAAGAAAACACGAGTGTAGTGAGCTTTTGAATAAAATCTAACTAGATTGCTTTGCATCCTGTAATTGTTTTGGAATCATTAGGGACCTGATCGTTCATCTATAGTTTTGGGGTGTTTTTAACTCCATCTGTCAAACAGTGGAGACTTTTAATGACACGTTAAAGTGTTGATAAAACACAATTTTCTTTTTAATGATTTGAACATTTAGGTGGAAAAGCAGATAGGCTTTTTGAAGGCATCCTAGTCCGCCAAGTGCACTATTTAAATTGTCTTTTAAAAATGTTTTATTGTTGCTGGTGTATTTTTAAGAATCAATTATTTTTGAAAAGAAAAAATACATACAGGTCTTCTATGTTGTTTTTGCTTGGGTGCTTTTAAAGCTGCAGTAAATTCCTCTGTGGTCTTGTTCAGACCCTGGCATTCATCTGAGGCCCAATTTCCAGGGCTTAGAATGCCCGTTAAAGACTCATGTCCAGCTTTCGCCTGTACCTCTGACCACCCAGAAAGTTGGGACCAAACCGAGTTGTAAACCCGACTCGTGCCTCATATCATCAGCCTCAGAACATGGCCCATTTGATAGGGCCTGGTGTCTGCTCGGGGGGTAAGGCGAGCAGCAGTATTTGTGTCCCCCTTGGTCGTGAACCACACAGGAGAAGGTCGGTGAGGATTGGCTGCCCTGGAGCCGGGCCTCCTCCTGGGAGGAGCTGAGCCACTGCCTTCCCCAGGAAGCGTCCCTGCATCCTTCTGCCTGGCCCAGGGTGGGCTGCCTTCCCTGACTGTGAGATATAGAGTCTCTTCCCTCTGTACACAGTGCGTCTGTGAGAACAGGAGCTAAAACCAGACCTGGGGGGCTGGCGTTGTGGCGTAGCTGGGAAAGCCACTGCCCGCAGAGCCGGCATCCCATACAGGCGCTGTGTGCTGCTTTGAGTCCCGCTGCTCCTCTCCGATCCAGCTCTCTGCTCTGGCCTGGGAAAGCAGTGGAGGACGGCCCGAGTGCTTGGGCCCTGCACCCGTGTGGGAGACCTGGAGGAGAAGGCTCCTGGCTCCTGGCTTTGGATCGGCCCAGCTTCGGCCATTGCTGCTGTTTGGGGAGTGAACCAGGGATGGAAGGGCTCTCTCTCTGCCTTTGCCTCTCTGTAACTCTGCTTTCAAATAAATGAATAAATATTTAAGGAAAAAACAGACTTGGGAAAGCGCATCTGTAAACTCACCTGTTAGGAGCAGTGGCGTTCTTGACTAGAGACTAGGTTAATTACCCCTGTCATTGTTTGATGGGAGGGTTCTTCAAAATGTCCGTAGAAAACACATCATGAGAAAAGGTGGGCATGGGTTTCAGAACGGTTTTGCTCCAAAATAAACTTATTAATTGCACTTTCCACACCCTTTCTGAAGCGCCTTCTCGCAAACCGCAGTGTGTGGCTGTCACACGTGTGTGTGGCTGTCACACGCGTGTGTGCCGCTTTGCCCTTTCACACTTGAGCGCGTGCTGTTCCTAGGGCTGTGGAGGGGTCATCGAGCAGGCCCCTGTGTTCCTGGGAACAGCACGTGTTACACCCAACGCTGTCAGCAGCAAAGGAGCCTGGGACCCGCAGGGCTGCGTTGGCCGCCGCGGCGCCCCTTGGACGCCCTGGACCGCTGTGTTGTGCAGGTCGATTTTCTCACTCCTGGCGTCGGCACTGCCGTTTCTCTCTTTCCTGTTCTCTTTCTTTCCAAACCTCCATCTGCTGCCGGCTGCATAGCTGCTGGCAGGCGGGCAGCAGGGAGCGGTCACCTGTGCTGTGTTCCTTGGTGACGTGAGACCGTCTCATCGGAGCAGGGAAGGGCCCGTGGGTGTCGGGGCACACCAGCACGGACCGCTCACTGTGACCCCAGGTTTCTCGTCACCCTCCCTGCCTGCGCCGCTGGCCATAGGCCCCCGAGGAAGGGGCCACGCTGCGTGGACATCTTGCCCATGAGTCAAATGCATGAACCCACCACATTTGGATGGAACGTAGAAAGGCCTTATTCCAACTTCCCCCTTCAAAAAAGTGAGCTTTGGCCATGGCAGGTGGCACAGTTCCTTTGTTGTCTCAGGTCCTGCCCCTGGAAGGAACAGGACTGAGCTTCTAGCAAGGAGCCCCGATTAAGCGCAGGACAAACCCGTCCGTCGCTGGGAGCTCCACGAGATCTAAACTGGACGTAACTGTGTCTCTCCCCGTGGTATTTAGCAAGCGTCCTGCGTGGAGTATAACGTCGCCTCTGCTGCAGTCCTGAGTGTTGCTGGAATTGTGTGCCTGCAGGGGCTCTCCTGGAGCCCCCCCGCCTGCCCCTCGCGTCCTGGAAGCAGAGTGGCCCGGGCTGCTTGCGGCTCCGCTCGGGTGCTTCTCATGCTAAGGGTGTCTCGATTGCGGGCTGCAGCCGCCTCAGGTCTGGCTCGGGACACAGGCTGCGTGGACTCCTGCCAGATCCCGGAGGAACTGTCTTTGTTCCCTTGAGTGACTCTGCAGTGTCACCAATTCACTTTCCCAAAGCTTAAGAGGAAAATGTTATGCTAGGAGGGCGAGAGACTGGCGATGCACGGAGTTCACGGGAGCCCTCATCCTGGCACTACCAGGCCTCCCTGGGCGGAGCTAATGGTGCCAGTCACCTGGGAGTGAGTCCAGACGTTCGGCCTGTTTTGTTATATCAGATGGCACTCAAGCCAAGTCTGTACGGTTTAAAACTCTTTGGGGAGTAGAATTTTCAGAAATGAGCCCCTTGTGATTCTTGCTGCCAGTGCAGTCAAGGAACCCTGAAATCTGAACCCCCAAGACTCCCACCAAGCTGGGCAAGGATTTGGCTGTAACTCAGGGAAAGGCTGGGAGCCATGGTGCCAGGAACACACCAGAGGTTGACCCTGAGCCAAGGCTTCCTGCCAGGGTGTGGCCAGCCTGCCCCACCGTCCTTCCTGAGTTAGTCCCTGGTTGGGTGCACCTGTCAGCCTCGAGCTCCTGGGTGGAGCCAGGCAGGACACAGAGGGAGTCTGAGAGCGAGGCCGGCCTCGTGCAGCGCCTGGCTGCTGGGGCCCTGCAGGGACTGTGCAGCTTAGGGTTGGCCACGTGCCTCCCCAGCCTCCCTGCTCCGTGGTCTCGGCGACTTCCTTGTCTGGAAACCCAAGCCTCTTGCAGGTGGCAAAGCCAGCTCTCCCTGGAGGGACTCCGTGTTGGAGCCAGGGCCTGTGCGGGAGCGTGTGTGCCCCTGGTCTAGACCCTGGCGGAGGTCGAGGGAAGGAAGTGGGCAGCAAAACACATCTGAAGAGGTGTCATCCCCGGGGGCTCTGCAAGCCAGGAAGGGGGTGGGCGTCTGGCGGCGACAGCGCCACGGGAGCTTCGCCCAGGCTCCGCGGTGCACTGGAATCCAGAGCCCCTCCTGCCCGTTGTCCACGCTCTCCCTGAGCACCCCCTGGGATTGCACACAGCGTGTGCTTCTAGAAATCCTTAAACTAAGCCGTCTGAGAGCCTGGCGTGGCTGCAGCGTGGGACCTGGTATTCCCCGTGGTCGTGTGGAGGGAGGCTCCCCCGTGCCAGGGCCTTTCTCAGCCACCAGCTGTCACCCCTGCCCAGTGGAAGTGAAAGGGGCCCCATGTTATGCCATTCGCCTGGGGCTGATTAGGGGGCAGCTGACATCCTGGGTGAGGGCGGGGGAGCCTGGTGTGGCCCCTGCATCCCCCACAGGCCCTGGGGTGAGGGTAGCCCCTGTCTTTCCAGCTGGAATCCATGGCCGTGCGGAGGCCGTGTCTTCTGGGGGTCCCAAGCAGTGGTGTTTTCCCGGAGACCATGCATGGCCACAGGAGTCGCATGTTGGTAGCATGTGAGGGGCTAGACTCTCAGGAAGCCCTGGGCGTGGCATTTACATGAGCACAGGCCACGGAGCCGGTAATCACGGGTGTTTCAGGGTTCAGCGGTGGGGCGGTCTGGAGAAACTCCCCCACGGTAAGGGCGTCTGTCAGCGCCCCTTCACATAGCAGCTCTCCCAGGCAGGGTTGGAGGAGAGGGCAGGGCAGGGAATAAATTTTATTTTATCGTAGAAATGGAAATTTGTATCGTGGCTTTAAAAATCTGGTTTTATGTGTGTGTTTAATGCCATTCATTTTAAATGTAGCATCATAAATCCTCGCTTTGGAATCAAAGATGTTTAATTACGTTTCACCCATGAATCGTTATCTAATGCCAATAGAGAAAGAGTTAAAAAGGAGAACTACAGAGTAAATCAGAGGTTGAGATCTTTAGCACACGCATAAAAAATCAATTTAAGATGAATTTTACTACTATAAAAATTCTTCAACTATCCTTTTAAGAGTGGCAAATGCTCAGAAACGTGCCCTCAACTCAGTCCCCGGGCAGTCGAGGGAGCGGCCGCCTTGGATGGCCTGACCGTGCCGGCTCGGGTATCTCCGGGGGCGCGTGACACTCAGTTGTCACAGGTGCGTCCAGTAGCCCGGCCTCCCTCCCGGGTGCTGGCCTCCCCATAGTGCCGTGCTGGCCGCGTGTGCCATCCCGGGGTCCTCCCGGCCCTGAGGCCAGCTTGGCTGCCTTTGCCCAGCACCACGGCCCCATTCCCTCCTGCCCTCAGGCTCCCGCTGCCCAGGGTGCCCGGCCCAGGTGGCTTGCTGTGGCTCTCATGACAGTCCCACGCCTGGTGTCCTGGGACAGCCGGTGCCTGATGGTGCCAGCTGCTGGAATCCCCCGCCCTGCCCTGACCACAGAGTGCTGACTCAGGCTCTGTGAAGGTAACTAGGAGGGGGTGGATTCCACACCCCTGTCAGCTTCTCACCGTGACCAGGCCCGGGGCCTCACCATGTCCGTGGAAAGGGCGGGCTGCGTGGGCCTGCTCCGGCCCCAGTAGGAGGAACGCCGTGGCCGCTCACTCCCATGTAAGCGCTGGAGCGGTAAGCCTCCACATTGCCACGTTGCTCTCCAGTTTGAAAGGTGGGCTTCCTGGGCGGTGGCCGGACGCTGGGCAGGTGCTCTACCCCAGGGTGAGGTTTCACTGCCCACGGCATGCTCGAAGCCCAGTGCCCTGTGTCGTTAACACAGGGCAGCCCCCAGAAGGCCGGGCGCGGTTGGTGGGATGGGTGCGTGTGCTTCCCCCATGCGCGTTGCTCTCTGCTCTCACTCGGGCACTCCAGCCGAGGTGCCCGTCTGTCTCTGACTGCTCCCTCCTTGTCCACGTCCTTCGGGTTTGCGTGAGCATTGGTTTCCCTCGAGGGGGAAGCGGGGACTCGGCACCAGAGACGCCACCAGAGCTCTTGGGAAGAAGGTGGAGATCTGAGGAGCTGTGGTGACACATTCTTTGTGAAGCCAGCCACTCACTCTGCAGGACTGAAACGGAACTGCTGGTCAGCTCAGCCCTGGGGCTGTGGTCCACTGGTCACATGCACAGGGACAGGCCCCAACCAGGGAGCATCGAAGTGGGAGCTGAGAGTGCCCCAGAGCACTGGTCCGCCCCCGCGCTCTGTTCTTAGCTCTGCTGCCTTGATCAGAGACATCTGCCAGGCTGGCCATGGACGGCCATGCTTGGACCCCTGCCTGCAGCCGAGGAACCGTCTCTCCTGGACACGCAGCTCTGCCCCCGGACGGCCATGCTCGGACCCCTGCCCGCAGCTGGGGAGCCGTCTCGCCTGGACACGCAGCTCTGCCCCCGGACGGCCATGCTCGGACCCCTGCCCGCAGCTGGGGAGCCGTCTCGCCTGGACACACAGCTCGTGTTCACATGGTCCCTCCCCTGGAATGGCAGTGGCTCCCCTGTGGAGCTGTCACTGCCTCCTGCAGCCACGCCTGTCACACGTGTGTGGGCTACACTTGCAGGTGATGAAGGCTTCTCCTCTACTCTGAACCTCGCAAGGTTGGTGAGTGTGTGCCGAAGAGAAACACCAACGTGTAGACCGAGGCACACGCGCCAGCCTGCCAGACAAGGTGGTGGCTGCAGGGGCCCGGGCAGGAAGGGCTGGAGGGCCCAGAAGGGCTTCCTACACCTGCAGGGTGGGGCTGCCCGTCAGGCCCAAGAGGCAGCACAGACGTGAAGTGTCTGGGCTGGACCCCAGAAGGTAGGGAAGAAGGAAAGGCAGTGACCCGGGCCGGCGTTGTGGCACAGTGGATACAGCCGTCGTATCGTCCATGATGCCAGCATCCCATATGGGCACCAGTGTGTGTCCCAGCTGCTCCACTTCCAAAGCAGCTCCCTGCTAATGGCCCAAGAAAAGCAATGGAAGACGGACCAGGTGCTTGGGCCCCTGCACCCAAGTGGGAGACCCAGATGAAGCTCCTGGCTTCGGCCGGGCCTGGCCCTGGCTGTTTTGGTCATCTGGGGAGGGAACCAGAAGATGGAAGATCTGTCTCTCTGTCTCTCCTTTTGCTTGTATAACTCTGACTTTCAAACAAATAAATCCTTAAAAAAAATGAAGAAATCAGACCCAGTGCCACCTCTCGTGAGTTTGGGGTCGTAAGGGAGAAGATGAAACGAGCTGCGTCTTCCACGAGAGGCCCCGAGCTACAGAAGTGGACCTTCTCCAAGGGACAGCGTCTCAGTCCAGGAGCCCAGAGGCTGACACCTGCCGAGGGTGGAAGTCGGCTCCTTGGGGGGGGGGGGGGCAGACCAGCAGATGGAACGAGCAGCGCCCCGAGAAGAAACAGCTTCAGCTGACTTTCAGAGTCGGGTGGGGACCAGAGAGGGACCCATAGACACCCCAGCCATAGGAATTGTCGTGCTATCACTGGAGCCAAACTCAAACCCAGAGGAGACCTGGAGCAGGGGTCAGCGGCCAGAACGTGGGCCGCGGAGTCCTCCCATGTGGCCCGCTACGTGGGAGACCCATGACCCTGCTGCCCCTGTTGTAGGGGGCCGGGGTCGGGCCAGAACGTGTGAGGCTATCCGGCCCCTTTCCTGGATAAAATTCCACAAAGTGTATTCTGGGAAATATTTTTTGATAATGGGGTAGCTGATTTTCGTGGCAAATGTGCATGCATGAGATTTGATTGGGAGACGGTGGCGCCTGAGTTTCGGTGTCATGTTTGCTCCTGGACGTGGCCATGCTGCAGGCCACCCCTGCATATGGCAGGGCACTTGCCTGTGGGTGCAGTGACATCCTGTGTCTCCCTCCCCCTTCCTGTTCGCAGGACATCTGCTGGGCGCCTAGCACAAGCCCAGGAGCAGCTCCAGGGGGTGCCCTGGGCCTTGTCCTAGTGTGGAAGAAGGTTCTGGAGGCTGACTGAGCTCCTGTCTCCCTTTTGCAGCCCTGCAGAGGCCCCTGCTCCCCCTGAAGGTCTCGGAGGCCCGAAGAGAATGCCGGAGCCCCTGGTGCAGTGCGAGGCCTGGCTGCACGCCTACTTCCACGAGCCTTCGGCCATCCGCGAGCTGCCCGTGCCTGCGCTCCATCATCCTGTTTTCCAGCAAGGTCAGTAACCGAGCCTCCCGCCGCGCGTCCGTGAGGGAGCCTGGCTCCCTAACTGTCCCTGACTTCGCGGTTCATTTGGTCGCCTGGAGCAGCTTGGTGCTCTGTCGTCATCTGAGCAGAGCAGGCGTCTGGGCGGGAGGGACGAGCGCCCGTCTCTCCACCCACTCCACACGGTTGTGTTAGTCTTGGCACGAGGTTGCGTAATTCTTGGCAAAGGCAATAAAAATGATGCCTGCAGATCGACTGTTGACTCACTGGCTGAAAGCTTTAAATGGGAACGCATCTGAATGGCAGTAAACTTTCCAATCAGTGTATTGTTAACTTGCTCTGACTGCATGCCAGTGGCACGGGGAATGATGCTTGCTGGGGACAGTTAGCCGCTTGCTCAGCGCGGGCGGTGACGGTGACATCACAGGAGGGAGCAGCATCATAGCATCTTGGATGGGTTCGCGATCTGAGTTCCCGAACTCGCCACCATCTTCCGAGATGACCCGGAGCTCGTTGCCTGACGGTAGCCTGGACAAGGCAGTCGGGGTTCGTGATGGCTGGAGACACTTCCCAGACCTGGGATCTGCCCAATGCAGAAGTCACTTTTAGCACTTAAAGCTCACTCTAGACACATGTGCCAGAAGTGTGTTTTCAACAGTGATTTTATTTTATTTTTGACAGGCAGAGTTAGAGAGAAAGGTCTTCCTTCCGTTGGTTCACCCCCCCCCCCCAAAATGGCTGCTACGGCCAGCGCGCTGTGCTGATCCGAAGCCAGGAGCCAGGTGCCTCCTCCTGGTCTCCCATGTGGGTGCAGGGCCCAAGCACCTGGGCCATCCTCCACTGCACTCCCGGGCCACAGCAGAGAGCTGGACTCAGCAGTGACTTTTAATAATCACTTGGGCATAAGTGTGCCTGTAGTCACATGCAGACATGTAATGATACAGGCGTTTACACATGCGTATCCCTGAGAAAACAGTACCTGAGGTTTTAAATACGGTGAACGTGGAGCGGTCTGGAGCCTCCGAATGGGACTTTGCTAAGCAAGTGAACAGCGCTCTAGCCGCTGCCGTGATTCTCAGTGAAGCAGACATGGAGCCGAGTCCTCGGGAGGAGTGAGTGGAGCGGCCCCCGTGGTCGCCAGCAAGTCGGGCAGGTGCCTGATGACACCACGAGTGTCGTCTGTGCGTCTTGACCTGAAGCTCTGTGGTTGAGGTGACCCCCGGGATCACGGGACTCGGTCACCATGTTTCTGTGGTGGGAGACCCCAGCATTTCCAGAAAGGGGCCCCCTGGAGGGGTCTGTGGGAGCTGGGGAGGGTGGCCCTCTACACGGTGCTGCACCTGCCAGTGGAGATGCAGCCCCTGCCCCCAGCCCAGCACTCGGCCCCGCCTGCCCGTCCCTACCACGTCCACGTGTGCACCTCCTCCCTGCCAGGCACAGCGCAGCCCTGCTACCGGGGGTCCCAGGAAGTCAGAGGCCCATTGTGCTTTTTCAGTGAGGGCTCAGGACCCTGGGAGCAGTGGACCTTCTGTTGGCTGTTGCTATTTTTGGGGTTAACTAGTCCTGGCGGTAGGAGGAGGCACAGCCCTGCCCGGCTGGCTCGCTTAGAGTGTGTTAAATAAGCGTGCTGAGATTTAAGGGCTCAGGAGAGAGGAATTCTACAGCCAGGGCAGGAAGCCTCTGTATCGTCTTACAGGGAAAGGTGGGGAGAACGAGCCCGTAAAGCCCCAAGTTTACTTATGGTCTGTGAGCAGCTCAGTGAAAAACATAGAGGGAAAGACCGCCGGCAGATCACCAGCTCTCTGCAAGGCAGACGGGGATCCTGGCCTGGCGCTGGCTCTGCGGGCCTGGTCCCACCAGGGTCCAGAGAGAAACTTGTTCTCAGCAGGCCAGGCCGGGTGAGCCAGCACAGAGAAGCAGGGATCCTGGAGTGACTGGGGCATCTCTGAGCTGCAGCAGCAGCACCAGGACCTGGCGGCTTCTCCCTGGCTGCTGCCGCTGCCATGTGTGCTGGACCTTGACCCAGGGCCTGGACCTGGGGCTCCTTAGACCGGCTAGTGCTGCAGGAGGGTTGGGGTTGCTACACTTAGCATTGCCTCCCTGGCTCAGGGCGCACACCGGGCCACCTATACCTGGGCTAGCAGGCTCAGGCGGGTCCCTGTGACCAGGAAGACCTAGCAGTGGTCTGTGGGATGGGTGAGTGCCACCAGCTGGCCTAGCCCTGCCCCTGCAGGGTGAGCCCTGCCGTGCGGGTGGGTGCTTCCAGCTACGACCAGCCCCCCCCCCCCCCCAGCAAGGTTGGGGATGGGGAGGGAGGTGCCAGCAGCATCCTCCTTGCTTGTGGTACTCTGGGAACTCTGAGACGAGATGCAGACCAGCGCATGTAGCCCCAGGGGCCTCCTTGTGGGGCCTGTGAACAGCCAGAGGTTGGTGCTGGGGCTTCCCGTGCCTGAGTGCAAACCAGGCCTCTGCAGTCTACCACAGTGGTTCACCTCTTGCGCCGTGGTTCACCTCCTGCACCATGGTTCACCTCCTGCGCCGTGGTTCACCTCCTGTGCCATGGTTCACCTCCTGTGCCGTGGTTCACCTGCGCCGTGGTTCACCTCCTGCGCCGTGGTTCACCTGCGCTGTGGTTCACCTCCTGCGCCGTGGTTCACCTCCTGTGCCATGGTTCACCTCCTGCGCCGTGGTTCACCTGCGCCGTGGTTCACCTCCTGCGCCGTGGTTCACCTCCTGCGCCGTGGTTCACCTCCTGTGCCATGGTTCACCTCCTGCGCCGTGGTTCACCTGTGCCGTGGTTCACCTCCTGCGCCGGCCCAGGTGTGCGGCACCTGCAGTTAAGGAAGGGGGCAGTAGCTGTCCTGACACTTGCTCACTCCCGTGGAGTTGAGGCCGCTGCCCCAGATGTGACGCCCTCGCTGACGCCCTGGCTGTCTGGACCTCGAGCACCGCCGAGACCCACGGTGAGGGGCAGCTTCTGGCCTCAGCCGTCTGCTAGCCGTGGCGCCCTGCAAAGCAAGTTTGCCCGGAAGGAGGGAAGGATCGGTCTCGCCGTGGAATGAGCACATTCCTGGCCGAGTCCATCTCCCGTGCATCTTCATCCTCGGAAAGGTTCCACCCGCCGTCGTGTACCGTGTTTTCACTGAGATGTAGACGTCTGTCTGGCTCACCCTGGTTGACCTGTGCTGCCTGAAGGCCTGCTTGTGCGACTCCAACCTCAGGCCCAGGCCTGCAGAGAGGCCCTCTCGGTCCCTGCCACAGACCCCGTCTGCTCCTGGGGATCCCTCTCTGGACAAGCTGTTCTGGGTTGGCTGGCGTGTTACGGGTATGAGGGGGACTATGGGAAAGGCTGCTTGTGGGCTCACACCGTCAAATATGGGTGATTGCGTGATTCGACCTCTGTGTGAGAAATTCCAGGTTGATCAGTGGCAGGTTAGCCGTCCAGGTCTGTCCGCAGAAGGCCAGTCCAGCTGTGTTCCCTGACCACAGCCCAGGCGGGCTGTGTGGCTGCCCTGTGCTGGGACCACGGCAGGGTGGGCTGGTGGCTTTGTCGTGTGGTTAAGGGATTAGAACGAACCCTGCACTGTGAACAGCGTGCATGCCGATTTCTTGTCTGGCCACCGTCTCCATGGTGGCCGCTTCCCAACACGGAATCAGCCAGAGCTCGCCTGGTCTGTCACTTGTCTGCCTCGCCGCTCCCACCTGTCAGCCGCACGTCTTCCGGGCTCCTTCGCCAGGCACTGGGCAGCGCGGTGGCACAGGGCTGCCCTTCGAGGAGGCCGCTTCCTGTCACCCTCTTGTAAAAGTCAGCTTTGTAGCTTATTTTGAAATTGTTTGTCCCCAAAAAGTAGTTATTCTGGTTTTTCCTCTTTACAGAGGGAGAGGGGAGAGAGGACTCTTTCTTTCTTTTTTTTTTTTTTTTTTCTTTTTACAAAGAGAGGAAAGGAGAGAGGGCAGAGGGATCTTCTCCACTGGTCCACTCCCCAAATGACTACAACAGCAGGGGCTGGGCCAGGCCAGAGCCGGGAGCTTCACCCAGGTGCAGGGGCCTAAGCACTTCAGCCATCTTCTGCTGCATTAGCCGGGAGCTGGATTGGAAGTGGAGCAGCCAGGATTAGAACCAGCGTCCACGTGGGATGCTGGCATCACAAGTGGTGGCTTTGCCCTCTATGCCACAATACCAGCCCTCAAAAAGTACTTACTTAATGGTGCCACACCTTTTTAAAGATTGAGACATCGATTTGAAAGGCAGAATGGCAGAGAGAGAGAGGTCTTCCATCCGTTGGTTCACTCCCCAGTTGGCCACAACAGCCAGAGCTAGGCCAGACCAAAGCCAGGAGCCTGGACCTCTTCCCCCGTGTGGGCGCAGGGTCCCAGGGACGCGAGCCGTCATCTGCTTTCCCAGGCCCCTTGGCAGGAAGCTGGGCCAGAAGCAGAGCAGCCGGGGCTCCAGACAGCACGGCAGTGTGGGACACGTGTCACAAAGCCGGCTGCACCGTGATGCCGGATCCTGGAGCAGTTCTAGAAATACATCTACCCAGTGTTCCCTTTGTCGTGAAATGACGCTTAAGGCCGTAGTCTGCAATACAGGAAATGGAAGGCTAGCCGCCTGCCGCGAGTGGGTTATGCCGTGTGTCTGTCGGAAGATTGTTCTGTTCCCCATAAACTGCACGTGTTTGTAATCAAAATCTTGAATGCTAATCCAAAATTTTGAAAATACAAGAGACTATCATGTAAACATCTCCTCTCTTAACCCGTCATTTCCCACCTTGCAACGCTGCTTCTCTGCCTCGTGTACATGGCACCCTGAAACAGCTCGGAGGGTGACGGCCGAGTGGCTGGAGTACCAGCAGTCAGTGTGCCAAAAGCGCTGTTCAGAAAGTTCTAGAAGAGCAACCTAGGGAAAACAGAGGAACCTGCAGGTGTCTGGTGTGTGACGATGCTCTTGGTGTCTGAGCCCCACGGCCCTGGGGCCTGGGCAAGAGGGCAGAGCCCTGACCGGGGCCTGGTTCTGGGTACTGCTGGCGGGGACCGCCGTCCGCCCTGCGCCTCCTCGTGGGTGATGGCCTTCACCACGTGGGCTGTTGTCTTTCCAAGGGAAGTGCAGTGTTCCCTTGCCGGTGACATCGTCGGCACTTTGATAACTCCTCAGCGCAGCTGCTCGCTCGCAGCCATGAAGCCCAGTTGCAGGACAGCGGTACAGTCTGAGTTCTGCAGTCCTTGGGCCCCGTGGCTTCTGTCTCAGAGGCGGGGGGCGGGGGGCAATTTTGTGTTGGTTCACGAAGGTCTCTGCCGAGAACCTTGCAGGAGAGTTCGGGGGAAGCCCCTGTCTTGGGATAGGAACTGGTTTTTCCTCCATGGCCTGGAAGACGGTCCCCTGTGCCAGTGCCTCCAGTGGGGCCGAGGAGACATGGTGAGGGGGAGGGGAGCGTCGCCACCCCGAGTCCTCACCAGAGATGCCCGTTAGGGTACAGAGGCCATCTTGGGGACATCCTAATGGGCCTCCCAGCACCAGCCCAGTCCTCCCAGCACTCCACCGGGGGGGCCAGCCGTGGTTCATCCTCCTGGCTGTCACTCACATCCGGGAAACAGCCCCCTGGCCGGGTACCCCCTGCCTGGCACCAGGTGAGCACCCTGGGAAAGGCCTTAAGCCTCCTCATCTCTGGCCTTGTTATGCACTGGCGTCCTTCAGAGTGTCCCTTGAGTCACGAGTCCAGCCCAAGTGGTCTGCTAAGGGCCAGCGGCCAAGAGGGGCATTTTCCCACAGGCCTGCGTGTAGACCCCCAAGGACACTGGCCTTGTGTTTCCCTGCATGCCATTGTCCCCACGTCCCCCGTCCCTGGAGAAGACACCCCCAACCCGAGCAGGGTGCGGCTGAGCCGGGAGCCGACACCCCCGACCCGGGCAGGGCGCGGCTGAGCCGGGAGCCGACACCCCCGACCCGGGCAGGGCGCGGCTGAGCCGGGAGCCGACACCCCCGACCCGGGCAGGGCGCGGCTGAGCCGGGAGCCACATTTGCAGGTGCCGATGGGCAGCTGGGCTCGCGGTCCTGTCCAAACGCAGGCTTTGTGGGAATTGCTGACCGCGCGGTCACTACCTGGTGGAGCCGCGTGGTTCGCAAGCCGCCCTAGGCCCATCTGTTGAGGACAGGCTCACAACGCTGCACTCGGGCTGAGTGGGGCGGAAGCAGCGGTGATGCGGGCAGCCTTCAGGCTCCTGCCCAGGAAGAGCAAATGTGCAGACCTAAGACAGGACAAAGACCAACCCAGAGCCAGAGCCAGAGGTCGTGAACCTGAGGGTGGTGGGAAGGTGTTCGGGGATCTGGAATCAGCGCAGGAAGCCAGCACTGGGAGCCCAGCCTTCCATCCCAGAGAGTCGAGCCAAGCGTGTACCAGCAGCCGAGCTAAGACTCAGGGACAGACACAGGGCAGGACTGCACACAGCTGAGGGCCACAGCGTGCATGCAGCACGGGACCAAGGTGGGGAGTGACCGCTAGCCTCGTCAGGGACATCCACTCACCACCCACAGGATCAGTCACTGTGTCGCGAAGTGCACGCCTGTGTGACCCAAGGCCAGGCCCACGCCTCTGTTCTGCACAGCTGTGTGTGGCACTGCCGCCTTCCCCAGACACCCTCCCTGCCCGTGGAAACAGTCCCTTCTCCTGGCTAGCTGCCTGGTCCAAACTTGAGTAGCCATGTCATTTCCAGCCCCCCAGTGGCACAACAGCTATAGAATTGCTGGATGCTGTGCCCAGCGGGGAGGGGGGCTTGCCCTGGGGAGTGGCAGCTCTCCCCGCCTGCTCTGACTCGCATCACAGGGCTGGCCTGTGTGGATCGCCTGCCAGGCCAGCTCAGTGAGGACTATCATCCCCGCTCCCGACCCTCTAAACACAGCTGTGTCTCGGCACATTGGCGATCTTCCCGGTCCACAGGGCCTGAGGTCCAGGTTCATGTTGTGTTACGCAGGCTCCTGCCGGCAGTGGTCACGAGGGCTTGTGGGTCCTTGTCTTTGTGCTATGCGGCAGTCTTGGACCAGGAGACAGTTTTAACCACCATACGGGTGGTCCCTGTGTCTCAGCCCTTCATCCAGGGTGGGGAGACGTGGATCCGAGTCCCCTGGGAAACTTGTGCGTGAGGTTATACCTGCGAATCCATCCTCCCTGCCCCTCCCCAAGACACACACCAGGACAGCAAGCGCATGCACCTGTTAGGAGAAGTTGGTCAAAGTGGGGGGTGCTTCTGAAGTTTGTTTCCTGCTTAATGCTTGTGCATATTTAAGAAGTGTTTCGCTATTTGTTGATAACCTAGCTTCTGTCTTACGTACAAGGCCACTTCCAAAAGTCATGGAAAGTGGAAATAAAAGATTAAGGTATTTTTGGTGCACAAATGCATGGGATACATGCATGTGTTCTTAACATGCGTTTCCATGTGCCTTTTCAAGACCCGTTTTTGGCAGGTGCCTGCCTGAGCTGGAACTTGGCACAAGCAGGGGGCAGGGTGGGAGAGCCGGCATGTGACTCCCTGTTTGGTTTGGGGGAGCCCCTGGCGTGTCGCTGCTCTACTGTGGGGTTGCCAAGCCCTCTGGGGAGTGGCCAGGACGCCTGAAGAGCCAGGACCAGGCCCATGGTCGAGGGTCAGCAAAGCTGACCAGGACCTGCAGGGGTGGCCTGGACACTTTTGACAAAATCCGTGTTTCTCTGAAAGAGCCAGAGGAGTGACAGGCACCTCCTCTGGAGAGCTGTGAGTGGTGGAAGTGGCCAGCCAGAGGCTGCTCCAGGGGCTGGGACCGAGCAGCCCTGGCTGGTGGAGACCCACACGTGGGACCTCTTTCCTCCCTCAGGAAGTCATGGCAGGGTCCCCCTCCCCTGGTCTACTGAAGTGGCTGGAACCGAGCTCAGCCTGCCCAGTACCCTGGGCAGAGAGCCCTCTGGCTGGTCAGCCATTACACAGGGCACCAGGAAGCTGCTTACGTGAGCTTGTCCTGGACCTCCAGAGGTGGTCAGATCTTGGTCTCTGGAAGTTCCCATGAATCCAGGGAAAAGCACTGTGAGAATGAATGCTGCCACACAGTGTCGCCTACCTGGCAAGGGAACCAGGCACTGTTGGGAGGGCCACTACTTCCGGGTCTTGTTGGATGAGAGTTAGGTCTCCATTGCAGTGAATGATACTCGCAATCTTAGAAGTTTTGAGTGCTGCTTTCTGAGAAAATACTTGACAGTTTAACCCACCTGTGGCACAGCAGTGAAACAGTCATTCGCTCTTCGTTGTGCAATGCCTATAGAAAGAGAGTCTGCCGAGCCCTAACCAGAGGCTGGGGTGACGTCTGCTCTGAGGGCACCACACAGTCAGATTTTCCTTACAAGGAAATGTAAACTGCATTGCCACTTTCTTCAGTAACCTTTGTGTTTGAAATAGGCTCTCAAATAATAATGTAAAATAAGACTTCAACATATATTTTAAATTTATTTTGTACTGTGGTCATGAGAGAAGCTTGCGCCACTTCCATATGATGTTTACGTTAGTGGTTTGTTGTCATAAGTATTGCAGTCAGATTTTGTAGGTGGACTTAGTACGTTTTGAACTCAGTTAGCAATCACAAATAGAATTCCCTCTGTTACCTGTGTTTATAGAGAAAGTATCAATATTTTAATTTATTGATTTTTAATTTATTAATATTAATTTATATAATATAAAATATTTTAATAAAATGCATATCATCAATGTTCTGAACATGTAATTATTAATATAAAATGAGTGGCAGTAATGCCAATGCTACCGTGTACAAATGATCACTTAGCTTAAACGAGTCAGCCCTTGTGGTCATGGCCTGCAGCCCTCAAGCCCCGGCTGACGGGGTCTAAGACTGATGTGTGTCTGCACCCCCAGGCTGTCTTTCCCATGTCTGAGTGGACTCATCAAGTGTTTATGGGGAAGACCATCATCCTTGCTGTGGGTGGGCCATGGCCATGGGGACCGCAGAGCTCCCCGGGGAGCCATGGGCACGCGAGCTGCTGCGAGCCACACTGTGAGTTTCTGATGAAGACAGCAGAAGAATGAAGCAGAGAGAGAATTCCTTTCTGGAAACCACTTGGGCCATTCAGTGCCCATTGGACTACTAAGGCAGGCATCATGGGGCTTGGGGTAGCTTGGGTGAGCCCCGTCCCTCAGCCAGTGCCAGTATGGATGGTAAAACCGTTACTATGGCAACTACTTTTTCTTGTGTTGAGTACCACTGCTAACTATTGCACACACACACACCCCAGCAAAACGAGGAGACACGCGTGGCCTTTGTGTGTGTGTGTGTGTGTATGCGTGTGTATGCGCACGGCTGCTTCCAGTGCTGGGCCCCCTCTCCCCGCCACCACCCCCAGGACGGTTTCTTCCCCAACTCAGGGAGCTGCAGGAAGGCCTCGACACCAGGCTTCGAGACGCAAGGGCTTCTCGCTCAGCCAAGACATACACTCTTCCTCTTCCTGGGATAAAAAATGCAAGACCCAGCATAAATGGCACATCCTCCCTTTTTTCCCCCAGAATTGAGCGTTTGATGTTCAAGAGCAGCTAATCTTAAAGGCCACCCCTGGAAGGCTGTAGAAACCGCACCTGTTTGTGGCACATGGAACGCAGCACAAATCGCGCGGAATATGATGGTGTCGTTAGTTTGTGAATTGCATCCTTGAAAATAACTGTGGAGGAGCCAAATCGGTTTAAAAGAAGATAACAAAATGGCTTAAGCTACTTAGGTTGAATGCCAATTATATTTTAATATTCAACTGAGCATATTTTACGAAGAAAAAAGGCGGCGTTGACGCCTGCATAACTCACTGGCAGCGTCGACCAGCTGTGCCACTGTACTCTGCGAATCACTTTGTGCATTTTAGTAGCTCAGTAATTTAGTGGAGGACTACCTGAGTGATGGCATTTTCAATGAGCAGGTAATCTACAGAGAATTTTTATATGGTTATGAGTTCTCTGCTTCAGCCCGGCAACACAAAAATACATCAAGACCAATTACGGTATCAACTTTCAGTGTGATACCCTTGCCACGCAAGTGCATGTATTTCTGCCCCAGGCATTTCAAATTGCATCTAATTTGAAATCTTTGGGGTTTTAATTAAATTTCAGAATATATGGAATTCTTCATTAGTACCTGCTCTGAATAGCAGATTACCCTTCTCTCGCTCTCTCGTTAAAGAAGTAGGCTGTGGTAAATAGCTTATTCGGGAGCTGATCATTTGTGGGGCCTGGGTATTGGAACAGAAATGGTGAAATGAAAATAATATCAGAAAGATTATTAGTCCAGGGAGAGTCTCTTGATTTGTATTTTAATGGAATTTTACATTTCTCTTAATGATTTGCAAATTGTCCTCTGATTATAAGATGCATTAAGCTTTTCATTTTAATGGCAAAGACACAGCCATTAGCAGAATTTTTTCTGTCTTCTTTCTAGAGTGCCTCCCTGCAGCAGATAAATATTGAAACCATTAACACCTTTTGATGTGCATTAGGTCGGCATCCTGGACCCTCGCCGGCTGGCCGTGGTCTCACAGTGCAGAGCACCTGGCCTGGGAGCCCAGCGCTTCTCCTGGGGCCGGGACACAGCTGTAGCAGCCCCTCTCCCCTTGCAGCAAAAGGAACGCTGGGGCTGGCGGTGCCTTGTGTTAGCGCCAAGGTATTTGAGGCTCGATTTTTGTTTTAGGACAGCGGTCTCTTCAGTGCTGGGCCGAGGGGCCGCCGGGCCCGGCCCTGCTGTGTTGCCAGGCAGGTTTCACCCCTCAGGTGCTTCCACCCGACCAGGTACAGTGAGACCTGCTCTGTGTTCACCACTGACCGGGCTGACCACAGCAGGACCCCGACGGGGGGCACCTGACTGTTTGGGCCTCTGAGGCCATGTCTCAGGACATGGAGACTTCTAGGCCCCTGCAAGACAATGTACACGAGGCTCCTTTCGGCAGAGCCCTGGGGACCTGGCAGCCCCATTCAGCGCATGATTGGGAAACTGAGGCTGAGGATGGGATACTTTGCCACGCTAAGCCCGGGGCCTTGGCAGGGCAGCTCGGGGAGCCCCTGTGGGGGCTGCAGGCTGCATGTCACTGCCTGACGTTGGTATGGAAGATGGTGCCACACTGACGGCCCTGGGACACCGCCCGGTTCTTTCTCAAGTACTGAAGGCTGGAAGTCTACCATCCAGGTGCCCACAGGGTTGGTTTCTGCTGAGGCCACCCGCTGGCTTGCAGCTGGTCACCTGCTCCTCATGTCCTCACACGGCCTCTCCTCGTCCCTGAGGTCCCTCTCCTGTTAGGATTAGGACCAGTCAGGCTGGACTAGGGCCACCCTCGCAGTCCCACGGGAGCTGCATCCTCTCCTTCAAGGCCCCGTCTTCCCCCTCGGTCACCGTTGGAGACACTGGGGTTAAGGCCACAGCCCAGGAGGTTGAACAGACACGGTCCAGCCCACCACACCCTGGGTGAGCCCCTGATTTCCCGAGTGGGGACGGTGATGTGTAAAATTGTCACCAGCACGAGCTGAGCCCCCGGAGATTCGACACAAGGGCTCCTGCCTGGCTCTCCGAGGAGCCCGTTCCCCAGAGCCCGAGCTGCCCTGGCCTGGGCGGCTGTGTGAGGGCCTGGCCGCTCATCTGAGGCGCACAGAGCACGTCAAGGTCAGCCTTCCCTCCCCAGGGCACTTCTTGTGCCTGCCACCTGTCAAGGCTGGAGGAAGAGTGGCTGCGGACTCAGAGAGGGGGTCTTGGTTTGTGATAGCTCTCACACGCACCTCAACAGGGCCAATTAGTGTTTTAATTGGACAGAGAACATTTTCAACCTGTCATTGTTCTACCTGCCTACTGTAAAGTTCTGGACCGTAATAAATGCACCAAGGGGCCTCAGGACTCTGAGGTGACAAGGTCACAGCCAGGCCCATGTGGGCCACGCGGCCATGGAGGAGGGGTTGTGGTTGGAGGGCAGTGGGCCGGGCGCTCAGCCCATCAGCCATCCAGGCTCGGGGCTGCTGCCCGCACGTCTCCTCCCGGTGTGCCTGGCTCTCGGCTCTTTCGTCTGCTTCTTTATAGCCAGTTCCTGGGTACCAGAAGGCGTTCTTCAGCCTGCAGTGGGTGGGGGTGAGGTCAGTCAGGAAATGAGTGCCACTGCTCACCCAGGTGTGGTCACCTTGGGTGCACCTGTGAGCAGATGTCTGCTCCTGGGGCTGTGCCCAGAGGGCATTGTCTGTCCAGGTGCCAGTGAGGAAACGCAGAGCTGAGTGCCAGCCCCCTCGCCAATGGGCTGGTGTCCCTAGGCCAAGTCTCTCCTGAGGGTGAGAGCAGCCCAGGCCTGCTCAGCCCACCCAGAGTGTGGGCCCACAGGTGTGGGCGGCTCCCCCTCTTGGTCCTTGGCCTGTTACAGATGTCAGGGAATGCAGCAGCGAAGTCCCGTGGATTGTGAGTCATTTTCTTCCGGATAAACAGGGCAGCCGGGGAAGGAGTTTCAGTAAGCAGAACTGGTGAGCATTTGATGGGAAGTTGGGGTCTCTGCTATTTTTACTGTGAAATACTTCACGTAAAAATGTATTCACGTTGGACCTGTGAGATGCAGAAGATGTAGGACAGAGTTGAGCATCCAGCGCCCGGGTTCAGAAATAAGACCGGCCAGCGCTGTGGAAGCAACACCCCACCTTCCTCCAGCAGTGCTCCACATCTTGCGTTTTAATTTTTTTTATTCCATTTGAAAGAGAGGCCAGGGCAGAGACAGATCTCCCATGTGCCAGTTTGCTTCCCAAATGCCTGCCAAAGCGGGAGCCCGGAGTGCCTGGGGCATCACCACTGCCTCCCAGGGCGTGTGTCAGCAGGAAGCTGGGGGGAAGCAGAGCCAGGACTCGAACCCCAGCACCCTGGTGTGGGGCGCAAGTGTCCCAAGCCGCATCGTGACCACTGTGCCAAAGGCCTGCCCTGCGCATCTTAAATGAATAGAGTAATACGGATGACACCTGTGGTGTGTTTCCAGCAACGCTTCTGTAAGACCCGTGTATTTTGGATCCTGTTGAGATTTTCACGACATGTAACTGTACAGAATCTCATGTCACAAGTGTGCCAAAGTTTGTTCGCTGTCCTTCTGCCAGGGGAGGGGACATTTGGGTTCTCCTCAGTTTACGCGAGTAGGTGCGCCCAGTGTTCCAGCTGACTTGTGGGCAGCGTGCCGGAGAAGAGGGAGCTGTACGGAAGGAAAATTCTAGAAACCCACACGGAGCTCCTGGAGTCAGCTGCAGGACACTAAGCCACACGTGTGTGGGACCCACATGAGCCCTGGCAGAGACCAGGGACACTGCATGTGTGTGGACCATATGAACCTGGCAGAGACCAGGGGCACTGCATGTGTGTGGACCATATGAACCTGGCAGAGACCAGGGGCACTGCATGTGTGTGAACCATATGAACCTGGCAGAGACCAGGGGCACTACATGTGTGTGGGACCCACACGAGCCCTGGCAGAGACCAGGGGCACTACATGTGTGTGGACCATATGAACCTGGCAGAGACCAGGGACACTGCATGTGTGTGGACCATATGAACCTGGCAGAGATCAGGGGCACTACATGTGTGTGGACCATATGAACCTGGCAGAGACCAGGGGCACTACATGTGTGTGGGACCCACACGAGCCCTGGCAGAGACCAGGGGCACTACATGTGTGTGGACCATATGAACCTGGAAAAGACCAGGGGCACTGCACACTGAACAGTCCCCAGACGAGGGAACAGTGCGAGAACGGTGCAACCGAGACCTTTCTCTGTATGTTTTGGTAAAAATGGTTGTTCACAGTAAAATTAACAAGGCTGCGTTTTGAGTTTCACAGCAGCCATGGAAGTGACACGTGTGCCGAGAGCACAGGATAGGGCGGGGAGACGGAGGTAGAAGGTTCTGACGTGACCAAGCAAGTGTTGTTACCCGCAGGGAGGCTTGGTAAATCGTGGCTGCACGTCATAAATTCCAGAGCAGCATTGAGCCCCAGAAACGCGACTCCTGAGGCAGGAGAGAAGGCAGAATCGAGCACTGGTCCTGAAAGCAGTTTGAAAGAGGGCAGGGAAAGGAGGACATGAGGAGCCAGGAAACGGGATAAAGAGCAGAGTTGGTCGACCTAAACCCAGGCATTCTGCTGATCGCATTAAATGTAAATGGCCTTGGAACTGAAACAAAAAGGCATGGATTAACACTAGCTGAAGTCAGGTGCTGCTACATATTCCTACAATACACAGGTAGTTTAAAAGTATGAGAGAGAGAGTGCCGAGCACAACAAAAGAGCAGTGGAACACTGTCTTCGTGTTCAAGAGGGAGTGTGGGAGCTCTGTCAGTAACTGCCCACAGTTTGGAATTGCTCGGGTGTCTGACTGCAAGAGGCTGGGGCGGTGCACCGGGGCAGATCCGTGCAAAGTTTTGTCCCCATCTGTATACAGATAGTGAAAGTTGGCAAACTCCAGAGGCACACAGTCACGTGTGTGACACACACACTGAGCGCGCGCTGCTGGTTTACTTGCTGGAGCCCTGTGATTGGCAAGAGTGACTCCCTGTGGGGCTGTGCAGGCTGGGACCAGCAGGGGACGAGGCAGAGGGGGCGCCCCGTGTCCTCACAGCATGGGTCGCACAGATGCGTGCAGTGGTCAGCACTCAGCAGCCGCTGCCCTGGAGACTGTGTGTCCTTGTAGGTAAGCTCCACCTCAAAGGAGCAAGGAACTGTAAATGGGCGTTGCACTCTCTTTTTTCTTTAACTTTATTTGTTACACAAGAAGTTTTATAGGTTTCATATATACAGATTTAGAAACATAGCGGGGCTCCTCCCACCCCCCCACATTCCAACCCTTCCTCCTCCTGCCTCTCAGATCCCCATTCTTAATTTCTACAGTGATCTATTTTCAGCATGCTTCATGCTCGTATAGCTAATCTGCGTTAAAGGAAATTCAGCAAATACTGTGAAGAGAAGAAACAAAGCCCTGTGCTCAGTGGAAGACACACGGGCTGTGATGTCTGTTTCACTCCAATGTACCACAGGTCAGGGAAAACATGACATCTGTCTTTGGGGACTGGTTCGTTTCACTAGGTGGAGTGGTTTCCAGTTGCCACCATCTTGTTGCAAAAGGCAGGATTTCATTTTTCTTTTTTTTCATAGCTGGGAGTACTTCATAGTGTGTGTGTGTGTGTATATATATATATATCATAATTTCTTTATCCAGTCAACTATTGACGCGCATCTGGGCTGATTCCATCTCTTCGTTATTGTGAATTTTGCAGCAGTGAATGTGGGGGTACACATAATTCTTTCATATACTGATTTCTTTTGGTTTGGGTAAATTCCCAGGAGCGGGGTGCCTGGATGGGCACTGAGCTCTTAACTGATGGAATGTGTGCTAAGTTGCTTGATGAGCACACTAATGCCCACAGCCTACTTTGAAAGACAACAGCATAGAAAAAGATGGATAGAAAGATAGGTGGATGGATAGCTGTGTATTAAAACAAGTTTGAAATGTGAATTGTGTAACCTGAGTGAAAGGTATATGGATGTTCATTGCAAAATTCTTCCAATTCTTCCAAGTGTTGGAAGTTTTTCGTGACAAAATGTTGCAAGAAAAATATAAATATGAGCTTTTATTCCTGGGAAGCAAATTTTGGGTAAAGATACAAAAACTAGGCGCTCTCCCTGGTGCAAATTAGCAACTCCTCAGTGACTGTTCGCATACAGCGGACGTCTGTGTGTGCTGCCAATGATTGCTAGAGATTAGGGGCTAGTGGGGAGGGAGCCGACTCACCCCCAATGCGCTGTGCCCATGTCTGCCTGTCCCAGAACTCAGAGTAGGCACACGGGGGGCTCCGTATTTGCCTCCCTTTTTCCCTGTTGGGGGTACAAGCAAGAAGGCAGACGAGAGGGGCGTCTGGGGCTCTAGGTGTGGCAGGTAACCTGTGCCTAAACAGGTAGCGCCAGCACACAGTATGGTGGGTTCCCTGTAGAAGATCAAGGGAAGCCTTTTGGGGACAAGATACTTTTCCAGAGCAGAACGCAGTAGGAGTGAGACAGGTGGAGGCCCTCCCAGACGCGTATCATTGAGACAGCCAGCAACGAGCCTGGCAGGTGTGGCCGGAGGCAGGAAGAGGCCATGAGATGCACAGAAGCCCTCAGCCCAGGAATCGGGGTGAGTGCTGAGCGCCCACATGTTGTCACCCCTTCAGCTCTCGGGATCGGACCGCCTACAGGAAGCTGCTGCAGAGGTCAGCCCCTGGTAGCTGTTCTGGGAAGGTTTGTGAAAGAGTCAGAAATGAAGGAACAAAATGGTAAATCAGAAGTGAACAAAATGGCTCACTCCCTCTGCTATCTGGGAGCCTGGGTGAAGGCAGCTTTCCAGGGTACCTCCTGGTGGCCCCTGGGTCAGAGGGAGATGGGGGTGCATTGCCGGTTCTGTCCAGCACAGCAGTCTCACTGCCCTATGACCCCATGAGCCTGGAGGTAAAGGAAGAAGCAGAGCCCTGACCCAAAGGGAGAGGAGTGGGGGGCCCTCTGAACCCGTTCTTGTGAGGGGATAGGGTCTGAGCGGGGCACGAATTGGAAGCTAGCACTGAAAACCGAGGGCCAGAGTGCACCATGTGACCCCAGTGCCACCCGCCCCAGTCCCTGTCCTGGGAGCAGGAGGAAGCCCTTGGACTTCTGGCCGGGCAGCGGGCTGGATGTCCTCATGCCTGCAGCCCTGCTCTGCAGGCCCCTCTCTGCGTGGCCCCGGTGCCCTCCCCGCTGCCCGGCCGTCCCCCTGCCTGCACACGGCTCGCGTCCTGCCGGGCTGCCCTCCACGCACACCTGTGCAGCCTCGTCCTCATTTGAATAGGTGAGAAACCAAAGTCAGCTGCACGATTTGAGCTAGATTCCATCACTCAAAATTCAGTCACAACTTCTTTTGAATTCCTCGGCTGCCCTGAGGCGAAGGCTAGATGTTGATACTGAGATTAATCCCCAAAGAGCCCCTCGTTCCTCTGCAGAGGAATTAAAGCTTGCCAGTTTTCCTTCTGCCTGTCCTCTGACAGCTCTGTCAGTAATGATATGCCTTCTCCATGGCGTAATCCCCGTCCTGTGGTACAGAATAATTCATTAAGAAATTAAGGCTCACTGCCTTTCTGTTGGGCTGGTCTTCAAAAGTTAGCTAATGGCGACGGCAGCCTGATTATCAATGGAAAATTATTTAACACACCTGAGGGCTGTTTCAGCCACATCGTGGAAGAAGCTGCATGGGCCAGGGGCTGCCAGACCCTCCCAGCCCTTGGATCTGTCCGAATCCCCGGGACTTGAGTCGGAGGTGGTGGCTGGGTGGTGCCTGCACACTGGGACACTGGTTGTGGCGTTGCCCCGGTGGGGAAGGGGCTGGCTTAGCCTTGCAGAAGCAGCAGGAAGCGTTTACTAATGCAGCTGGCATGCTGCTTCCCGCACTCGGGAAGCCTGGTGAGAGGCTTCTCTCTGTTTCTCAGGAAATGCGTGGAAGTCCTTGAACTGGGCTCGGGAAGGGCAGTGTGCCCGCACGTCAGGCCCATGCGTCTCCAGTGAGCGCACGGTATGTGGTGTGAAACGGCGTGAGTCCCATGGGCACCTCCTTCCAGACGCTGAAGCCAGCGTGGGCAGGACGTGACCTGTCCCCGACTCTGGGCCGCGTGCAGTACAGTGCTGGCGGGATGCACCATCTCACATCCGTGGATGATGTCATTGCGGCTTTGCATGGTCTCAATACATGGTGGGCCTGGGAGGGGACACTGCTTGGGTTGAGGTGGGTTGGTTCGGATCATCCCATTGAGTGTACAGTTCAAGAACCGGGGTGCCTCCTGTCTACAGGGTCAGAGTTCTCAGGGGTGGGAGGGGAAAGAACCCGGGTGGAGGAGGTTCGCATGGGGCCAGGGTCAGGTGGAGTGAGGTCGGGGACCTGCTTGGCATGACTAACTAAGTGAGGGCCGCTGGCCCAGGGCCCACGTTCTGGAGCACTTGCTCGCTCTCCCTCGCCCCTCCCCCTCGGGTTTTTCACTCGCTCTATTTCTCCTACTGTTCAGAAGCCATTAACACCTGTTCAGAAGTCACTTATTCTGCTTTGAGCTGAATGACAATTATTTGAATGGTGGAGGGTGTTAATGTATAATTATTCACATTCATACCAAGACATTCACAGTTTAATCATTTCTCTGTAGGCTTCCTTAAGTTTGTGCTTAAAGTCTTAGGCATAATTCTTCTGTTAAATAAGTTGAGGAGACGCTAAGTATTGGGGAAGTGAATACAGGTCCGCCCAGGCGGAGCTCGGAGCTGCGCGGATGCCGCCTGGGAGCCTCTGAGCTGAGGCCGCCGTCTCCTGGCACTTTGCTGGGGTGCAAAGTTCATTCCCAAGGCTGGCAATAGAATCCCTCCTCCAGATGAGCCGGGAGCTTGCCTTCTGAGTGTCCAGGATCATATGGAGTTGGCCAGGGCGTCTCTGTTCCCGAGCAGGGGGCCTGCACAGCCTGGCCGGCTCGGGAGGGACCCTCAGGCTTCAGACACCACTCCTGGACCCCACTGCCCTGATCTGTAAAGACAGAGGACCCCGAAGGACTCGGGTCTGAAGGCTTCATCTATGTACGTTCACCATGTTGGACAGTAAGCCTGAGAGTTCTGAGTTGTTTCAGTTTCATTTAGTTTGATAGAGAAAGCGAGCTCCCATCTGTGATTCACTCCCCAGATGCCTGCTGCGGCCAAGCTGGGGCTGGGGTTAAAGCCAGGAGCCTGGAACCCAAGCCAGGCCTCGTACCGGCGCGGTGAGAACCCAGCTGAGCCATCACCGCTGCCTCCGAGGGTCTCAGTTTGCAGTGAGATGGAGCCAGGAGCCGTCTGCCGGCGACTCTGATATGGTCGTGACATCCTAATGGGCCTCCCAGCACCAGGCCAAGCTCCTGCTCCCAAACCGAGCATGTTCTAAACCTATATTAATTTATTGAAAAATAGCAGTCCACATGCATGACACGTGTATGTGAAATCACGTCTTCCGAGACTGGCAAACCGCTGGAAGCCGTAGGGGAAGGCGGCTGGGCTCTAGGGTCTGCTCCTGCGTGTCCTCTGTCACGGGGACACAGCCACCACGCCCCGAGAAACCCTCCTCGCCTGTGAGAGGTTGAGGAGTTCAAAGGCGAGTGATGCTTCACCCTTCTGTGGCAACAGTTCGGACCTCAAACTCCTGCAGAGGGTCTCGGGGCTCCCCGGGCCTCAGACCACACGTTGAGAACCCCGAATCCCAAAACTCTAACCCTCCCGTTGCTCCTGGTGGTTACTCAGAGGGCCGCCTCGATCTGTGTCGTGGGTTCCGGATTCCTGTCTTGGTTTTAGGGTGGCAGTCAGCCCCTGGGGGCGCCCAGAGGTGTGTGAAGCTGTTCGTCCTGCAGCATCTGCTCCACGTGTCTCCAGTCACCGGGCTGCACCCCAGCATCAGCCCAGAGCTGCGTCAGAGCTCCCACACCGTTCATCCTGTGTGGAGTGATCAGAAACGGACACCATGCCCGGGTCCAGGACCACCAGGGTCTCACAGGGACTTCCTTCCCTCGCCGTTTGCATCGCAGTCCTTGAAGGGAACTATGAAAGCCCCACCTGTTTGTGAGCAGAGCCCAAATTGGGTTGGGGAATCAGGGAGTGGGTTTTCTTCCCAACTTATCAATCACACATTAAGTGGAGGAATGGATACTGTCAGTGTAGTCACTGTGCACCCACAGAGGTGGCCATCACTCCTCCCCCATGCTCTGCCTGGAGCAGGTGGGATGCAGAGACTGACCCAGAGCTGTGGACACACATAACCAAGACCCACACCAGCAGCCAGATGCCTGCACCCATTCTCCAGGCCTGAGAGAACAGTGCACATGGGTCAGCCCGTGAGCCGGCTGTGTGGCCAGTATGTCAGCCTGGCCATGAGTGTTGCTGGTGCCAGCTTTGCAGAGGGCACAGTAGCACCCGGTGACAAGCCAGTGAGAGGCTCCTGAGAGCCCGTAGGGAGGGATGCGTGGCCAGGCCATCTGCCCCAGTGTCCTCCCGTGTTGCCCTGGGGGGCTCCAAGCCATACCCCAGGAAGGGCCCAAGTGTCTCCTTGGCTCTGAGGAGCCCCTGTGAGCACCATCCTGGAGCAGTCCAGGCCCCACCAGGAGAGCCAGGGCCCAGTGCTGGCATCCAGGCTCCCTTGCTCTTGAGCTTGGCAGACCGACACCATGATTTCTGCCCTGGTAGATGGTTTTAGTAACCCCACCATGCACTGGAAAAGCGTCTCAGATGCTTTGCAGTCGCGGGAGCCGTGGGGGTGGAGTCGCACCTGTGCGCACTCGGCAAAGCCTGAGGCTCACAGCACTGCACCCTCTGAGCCCAGCGCCCGCCTCTCCTGGCTGGGAACTGGTTACTTGGTGCCCAGCCCTCACGTGGTGGTGCACAGATGGCAGAGCGGCCTCAGGCTTTCGCGCTGACTGCTGCTCCGGCCTCTTCCTGCCCCGCCACCAGCTCCACCCAGGCAGCCCGTCGGGTGTCTGCTTCTCACTCTCAAGTGGCATGTGGTGGGATCGTTTCTGACCTCTCTGGAGAACCACCTCCTTCTGCCCAGCGAATCCCTACTCATCCGTCCAGATGTGGGAACACGTGCCCGTTCTAGGCCGGGGTTTCCTTCGCCATCTCCCTTGCCCATGGCGCACCCAGCCAGTGCTGCACCGTTACTCTGTGTATGTCACAGCTGTAGAAACCAACGCTAGCCTGAGGCTCGCTCAGCCACCTGCACCACCACCCGCCACCTTCCATGCAGCAGAAGCGCACAGTGCTACTTCGTCAGCTGATGGCGGGGATGGCAGTCGTTAGTGGGCAGAGGGGCCCTGGTGCCCTCCTGACCCGGCTCCCCACTGAGGGGGTTCCAGGATTCCCACATTACTGCCCGTTACCGTCCGTCCCCGACCTGCTGTCAGGAAGCCTGCACGCTCACCACATCCCAGCCTGACGGTCTCAGATCGGTGGGTTCAGTTCCCCAGGTTGACACGCTGGGGCGTGCACAGAGCCAGCACTGTGGATTCCTGATCTTCGGAGGCGCAAATGTCGCCTGTTTCCTGGCTTCTTCCTGCTCCATATGGGCTGTGAAAGGTCATGGAGGACATGTTCAAATCAGTCCACTTCACAGAAGCCACATCCTGGCTCCCAGCCACACTGTCACAGGCACAAAGTGTCAGGAGAGGACAGTGTCCACCAGCTCGCCACGAGCAGCCTCTCCGGCTGCCAGAAGTGCAACAGGCAGGACCCAGCCCGGATTTCTGGAGCACCAGCTTCCGTGTGCTCGTTCGTTTGCATACGGTCCCCTCGGGCCAGGCCTGGCCAGGCCGGGGTTGCAGTGGGATGACTGCTCTGCCCGTCAGGAGGCACTGGCAGGGCGGCCGGAGCTCCATCCCTGGAAGCTGAGCCAGCCCCTCGTTCCCTCGGTCAGTCTTATGACTCTGAACTGTCTCAGGAATCCGCTGGAACAGCACGTGTGCCTCTGCATGTCGACAACAAGCCCCAGGTGCAGGAGGGTGGTCCTAGCGGGGACTGGAGCCTTCACCCGTGCCTGGAGGAGGGCTTGTGGGCAGTGACACCTGTCCCAAGGGCTGCTCTGCTTCCACGAGGAACAGGCTAATATTGCCAAGTGGGCGGGAGACCTGCACTAGGTCCATGGTGCAGTGCTGACGCGGGTGTTTGGAAGCTTGCTCCAACGATGTTCCAGAAGCCAGAGAGTGAGGGTGTCCAGCCTCCCCAGACCAGGGGTTCTACGCCCAGCAGGTCTTCCTCTGACTTGGCAGCAAGGGCTGGGGCTCATTTTAACTCTGGCCCAGCGGAGAAGCCCACTTCTTGATCTTCTGAACAAGGATTCCGAAAGGGGCTGGGGGGGCATGCACCTTGGCCTCTGATGCCTGGGTGGCTGCTTCCCACACTGAGCTCCATGGCAGGGAGTGTCTGGCCTACCCTCGCCACCCTGCTGCCCCAGAAGGATGTCCTCCGGGAGGCTGCCCTCAGCCCTGGCTGGCAGAGCTCCTGTGAGGCTGGGACCCAACTAAAGCCATCAGTGTCACCATCACGCTGCACCTGTCCTGCACCTGATGTGAGGCCAGGCACCTGGCAGAGCTGACCCACGGAGGGCCTGGTGCCACGGAGGGCCTGCAGGGCCACAACTCGGCACTCTCCTCTGGGCTGTGCACTCCAGCAGGAACCAGGAGCAGCAGGAGTGCCTCATGGGCTGCATCCCCGGCTGTGTGTGCGAGGTTCATGGGGCTGTTCCAGGCCAGGCTGGAGGAGAGGCCCAGGTGGTTAAAGGAAAGGTTGACTGGAACTCGGGCTTTCCCTGAGCACGTGTAAGGTGGTGTGTGTGGTCCTCTGAACATTGGTCTGCATCTGCGCCGTGTAAGCACCACCACCCATCACCCACAAAAACTGCCTGGCACTACCCCCCCCGGAGTCTCAGCCTCCCACCACCCCACACTGACAGCCACACATCTGTTTTCCATCACTGTCTGTGGCTCTGTGGTTTTGAGCACGCTGAGGGTGTGGAATCGGACATCATTTAACCTTTGAAGCTGCCTGCTTTTCTCTCCGCGCCGTGCCTTTGATTCATCGAGCCGCTTCCCGCTCCGTGCTTTGTTCCTTTTTCATAGCTGAGTAGTACTCTGCTGTGGGTGACCTCCCTTTGTCCGTGTTCAGCTTGGCCTGCCTAGTTCCTGAGTGGTGTCTCGGGGCACTCTGTTTTGGAAATCTCTATTCTCTGTCAATCTGGGTATTTATCTCTTTACAATTACTTGATGACTTTTAAAGCACAGTAAGTCTTTAAACCTGTTGTGTTGTCTCCAACTTTTTGTATCCTTGTAAGATATTTTGGCTTTCTAAATCCTTTGCCATTCGATATAAATGTTAAAATTAACAGATCTGTGTCTACAATAAATCCTCCTGGGACTTTTATTGGCATGGCAGTATATGTACAGGTAAACTTGTAGATAACCGAAATCTAAGTATTGAGACTGGCAATCCATGAACATGGTATGTCCCTTCAAATATATAAATATACTTAGCACTTTGTAATGTCCAAATTTTGTATATAATTTGTTAGATTTACATCTACATAGTTTCAGTTGAAGCCATCATCAACCATACACAGAAATGTGATTGATTTTTATGTAGTGACCTTGTATCAAGTGACCTTTCACCTTCCAAGACAATTTTTTGTAACCATGGGCATTTTCCTATAAACAATCATGTTTGTCTCCAAATAGAGACCATCTTATTTCTTTGTTCTTTCTGTTGAGATGTTGAATAGGAGTGAGGATTGACATCCTTGCTTTGTTCTCAGTCTTGAGAGGAAAAAAAAGTTCATTTTTCACAATTATGATATTAGCTACCAATTTTGAGATCTTTTTTTTTTTTTTGACAGGCAGAATGGACAGTGAGAGAGAGAGAGACAGAGAGAAAGGTCTTCCTTTGCCATTGGTTCACCCTCCAATGGCCACTGTGGCCGGCGCGCTGCCGGTGCGCCGCACTGATCCGATGGCAGGAGCCAGGTGCTTCTCCTGGTCTCCCATGGGGTGCAGGGCCCAAGCACTTGGGCCATCCTCCACTGCACTCCCGGGCCACAGCAGAGAGCTGGACTGGAAGAGGAGCAACCGGGACTAGAACCCCGTGTGCTGGTGCCGCAACGTGGGGGATTAGCCTAGTGACCACGGCGCCGGCTGAGATCTTTATCGGATTGACATCAGGCGTATGTTCCTAACTTGCTAAGATCTTTTGTTGAATTTTTTTTAACTCCTTTCTGCCTCAGATGATTCATATTTTTCTTCGTTAGGGTGTTGACATGGCAGATAATATTTAATATGCTTTATTTTTCAGAACAGTTTTAGATTTATGGGAAAATTGATGTGTTTCTACAGAGATTCCTCCATACTCCACATCCATTTTACCTATTGACAATTATGCCATTTATGTTTTTGTGATATTTATAATTGACATATTAGTGTGTGTTATAATTTTTTAAAGATTTATTTATTTGAAAAGCAGAGTTACAAATGGGGGCGGGGGGGAGAGAGATTGATCAATCGATCAATCTTCCAGCCAATGGTTCACTCCCCAGATGGCCACAACAGCCACAGCTGGACCAGGCCCAAGCCAGGAGCCAAGAGCTTCATCTGGGTCTCCCATGAGGTACAGAGACACGGGTACTTGGGCCATCCTCCGCTGCTCTCCCAGGAGCATTAGCAAGGAACTAGATTGGAATGGAGCAGCCAAGACTCAAACCGGTGTCCATATGGGATGCCAGCACCACAGGTGGCAGCTTTACCTGCTGAGCCACAGCACCGGCCCATGTTTGTTATAATTAGTGAAGCAACGTTGACACTTTATTATTAGCTGCAGTCTAAGTTTGCACCCCATGTCCCTTCTCCATTACAGGATCCCACCTAGAATTCTGCATTATAGTTAATTTCATGTCTCTTAGGCTCCTGTCGAGGGCTGTCCAGCTGTTTCATAGAAGGTCCGTTTTGCAGCTTATTTGACGCTTTCTCACGATTAGATTGGCGTTGCAGATTGGGGGAGGAACGCCTGCGTGAGGTCCCTCCCCACCAGTACTATCGCTGCGCTTTGTGTACTTACAGAATCCAAGTCGTGCGTCTGCCCCTGAGGGGGGTGCGTGCGTAGTTTATTAGCAGCTCTTCTGCATGGAGACTTTCCTCTCCCCCTTTTATTCGGCCATGTGTTTACACCAGCATGAATTTACTTTAGAGGTGGAGTTATAACCCAAGACTGCTTCATATTTTGTACAAATTGTTTGAGGTTTGGCCATCATGAGCTACTGTGGTTTTCTTGTGTCCCCGCTCATCCTGTGGTTTGTTTGGGATTTATTTTTGTTGGTTTTTTCATTGTATTTTTGAGCATCCTTACTTTCTGACCCTATCAGATGCTTTTAGGTTCTCCTTATGTATTTTTTTAAAGATTTTATTTTTATTTGAAAGGCAGAGTGACAGAAAGAGGGAGAGACAAACAGAAAGAGATCAACCTTATTCCTGTTGTTTCACTCCCGGAGTGACTGTAAATGGGCCTGGCTGAAGCCAGGAGCTAGGAACTCCATCCAGGTCTCCCACGTGGTGGCCAGGGCCCAAACACTTGGACCGTCTTCCCTTGCTTTCTCAGGTGCATCAGTTGGAAGCTGAATCAGAAGCAAAGCAGGCAGGACTCGAACTCTGATACGGGATGCCAGTGTTGCAGGCAGTGGCTTCAGTCCCTGCACCACAGTGCTGCCCCACATATTCCTTACCCACTCCTAGGGAGAGAAAATGCCATTTCTTAAAGACATATTGGTTCTTTATATGATAAAATAGTATTAACCAAGATCTGGGTACTAGGTTTGTTCATTGTGGCTTCTTAGTCTTCTCAGTGGACTGAATACAGAAATAGATTGATGTGTCAGGACCCTTGTATACATGTTTATTTTTAATGTTGCTTTATGCAGCCATCTGAATCTGTATTAAGCCAAAGATTGGTTCATACTGATGTCCACAGCGTCAGTCCCTGGCCACAGGGAATGGTCTCGCCTCCTCCCCTTGCTTGTCTGTAATGGGAGATGTGGCTTCTACTTCCCCATCCATTTAGGTGCTAGTTCAAGTAATGTTTCGTATTTATAGTGCATTTATATCGGAATTGTTAGCGCATGCGCTCATATGAAACAACTTCACCAGCTAGTGCACATGTCTGTGAGTCCTCTGGACTTGTCTGGTGTCTCAGCAGCTTCTCCATCCGCGCCCCGCCTGGCAGGTGCTTCACAGATGCATAAGACCCTTAGGTTCTCTCTCCATGGACTCTGTTCCTCCCAGGACTTCCCGGCCTCCTCGATGTTGTGCTGTGGTCAATTTGCCTACATTTTTAGACTCACTCTCGGTGCTGTTAGTGAGTTTTGACAAATGCACGACCTCACGTGTTCACCTCACCACCCTGCCTGTTTCCTGGGCTGTGCCCATTCCACTTTGTCCGCCACCTCCCAGGCTCATGCCCTGGGAACCCTGACCTTCTATCTAGTGTTGCCTGTTCATCTCTCACCGAGTTGGGGTCACACAGTGTGCACCTGTTTCAGACTGGCTTTTTTCACTAAGCACTATACATTTACGGTTCCTCTGTGCCTTTTGCGGCTTGCTAACTCGGTTTTTTATCACTGAAGAACATTCCTGTGATAGATCTAGCATCACTTGTTCACCTGTTGAAGGACATCTTGCTTGCTTAGAGTTTGGGGCAAGACAGAGGTCGTGGGCAAGTTTCCATGTGGACACAAGTTACCACATCGGTTGAGTAAATTCCTAGGCATGGAGTTGCTGGATCCCAGAAGGCTGAGTCACCACAGGGGCCGGCGCCGTGGCTCACTTGGTTAATCCTCCACCTGAGGCACCAGATTCTGTCCCGGTTGCTCCTCTTCCAGTCCAGCCCGGGAAGGCAGTGGAGGATGGCCCAAGTGCTTGGGCCCTGCACCTGCATGGGAGACCAGGAGGAAGCACCTGGCTCCTGGCTTCGGATCGGCACAGCACCAGCCGTGGTGGTCATTTGGGGGGTGAACCAGCGGAAGGAAGACCCCCCCCCTCATGCAGAGTGGCCGTGAGAGCGTCCCTGCCCCTTCCATGTCTTCGCCGACCTTTGGTACTTGCGGTTCGGGGATTTCAGCCACTCTCTTGGGTGTCTATTCGTTTCTCATTGTTTTATTTTGCAATACCCTAAAGACAGATTCTGTCCTCCTGGGTGAGGTGGCTATTCCAGCTTGCCCATCTTTTAGTTGGTGATTTGATTTCTTATTATTGAATTTTACAGGCCTTTTGGATAACTTGGATATAAGTCCTTTATAAGATATGTTTTGCCAATATTCTTTCTCTGGCTTTTCAGAGTTCATCATCTTTGGTACTATAGAAGTTTTTAATTTCATAAGGTCTAGCTTATTTTTTCCATGGATTTTGTCATATCTAAAAATTCTCTAAACCCTTGGTTACCTATACCTCTCCCTGTATGAGAAGACTTCAAAAAGTCAAGGAAATAGAATTAAAAGACAAGTTTAGGGGCCATTGTAGCAGGTAAACCACCGCCTGCAGCTCTGGCATCCCATACAGGCCCCACTTGCAATCCAGCTCCTTGCTTATGTGCCAAGGAAAGCAGTGGAAGATGGCCCAAGTGCTTGGGCCCCTGCACCCATGTAGGAGGCCCAGAAGAAGCTCCTGGCTCCTGGCTGTGGCTTCCATTTGGCTCAGCCCTAACCATTGCAGCCATTTGGGGAGTGAACCATTGGATGAAAGCTCTCTCTCCCTGGCTCTCCCTCTCTATAAGTCTGCCTTTCAAATAAAATAAATCTTTTTTAAATATTTAAAAAAAACAGTTGATAGGCAAGATTGGCATAGTGGTTTAGAAGCCTTTGGCTCACCCTTATCCCATATCTGTGCTTGGTTCACGTGAACCAGCTCCACTTCCATTACTACTTCCTGCTAATGCGCAGCAGGTGATGGCTTGAGTAGCTGAGTTCCCGCCGCCACGCGGGAGATCTGGATTAAGTTCCTAGCTTCGGCTCGGCCCAGCCCTGTCTGTCCCAGGCATTTGGGGAATGAACTCGCAGATGGGAGATCTCTTTCCCTCCCCACCACCTTTCAAATAATAAAATCATGTAAAACTTTTCATACATTGTTAATAAAAACAGAAGACAAGTGTACATTGATGCATAAAAATACTGAAATCTGTGCTTGGTTTTTTTTTCATAATACGTGTTTTCTGTGAACTTTTTGAAGTAGCAGCATATTCCATAGTTTAATATTCTTTAGTTTTAATGATTTTTAACTGATATAGATTTATGCCCATTTGGCACTGCTTTTTGTAAACATTTTTAAATCTGTATTTAGATTCTTCGTGTTTGTGTGTGTGTGTGGTTATCTAGTTGAGGACCGTCTATTTGAAAGGCCATCTTTTTTTTTTTTCCATTGAGCTACTTAGTTCTAGTGTCTGCTAACCATGTGCTATCCTATTTCCTCTCCCTCTCCTCCTGTCTCTGATTACCTTAGCTTCACTATTTGTTTTTAAATATTGCAGAAGCATTGCTTTCCTAGGACAACCCTACTTAATTTTGGTGTCATTATTTTTATATATTGCTGGGTTTGATTTCCCAATATTTTATTGAGAATTTTTCTATCTGTGTTAATGAGAGATATTGATCCGTATGTACTCTTCTTGTTTCTTTTTCTGGTTTTGATGTTGGGATAATTCTGGTTTTATAAAATGCCTTAGAAAACCTTCCTTCTATTTTTATATTGAATAAAAGTTTGATATAATTCAATGATGAAATCATCTTGGCTCTAGATTTTTTTTTCCCAGAAGATTTCAAACTATGGACTCAACCCCTTTGATGTGGAGCATCCAGGTTATCATTTCATCTCAGGTGCATTGTGGGAGCTTACAGTTTTTGAAAAAATTTGACCATTTCAGTTAATTTGTTAGGTAGAATTGTGTGTTGGAATGCATTGTTCTCTAGATACTTGTGGGGGCTGTGATGATCTTCCCTTTCTTTCTTGATGTTCTCGTTCAGTTTCTCAGTCACTAACTAGAGATTCATTAATTTTATTGATCTTAAGGAATCCATTTTTAGTTTCATGGATTTTACTCTTTTTTTTAAATTTCATTGATTTCTGCTCTCACCTGTATGATTTTCTTCTCATTGTTTGGAGGTTATTTTACTCTTCCTTGTTTCGTAACTTGGAAGCCTCAGTTATGAACTTGAGATCTTTGTTGTCTGATATCAGCAGTTAATACTGTACATTTCCATCATAAATACTGCTTCAGCTGTAAGTTTTAATATGCTTTATTTTCAGTTTTACTCTGTTCTGTGTATTTTTTTATTTGACATGCACATTGTTCAGAATTGGCTTGTTTACTGTCCAAAGAGTTGGGAGTGTTCCAGTTACCCTTGTTATTGTTTCTAGTCCAGTTGCGCTGGGGTCAGAGGATATAATGTGTGGTTTCAGTTGTCTGTCATGCTAAGATCTTGTATGAAGAAGTGTTGCCTGGCCCAGGACATGTAGTACCGTCTCCAATAGTCAGGACTGGACTTGAGACTTTCAGCTTCCTAAAGGGGTATGCACCGGTGGGAGCTGCACCCTGAACTTGGCCTCGCCTTGGCTTGGCAGCACTGTGCTAGGACGCACTGCTGTGGTGCTGGGCACAGTGAGCTGGGGCTCCCAGGCTGCCCCGGTCAAGGCCGAGACACACGCGGGCTTGCTGAGCCACGGCATTTGGTGGTTAGGTGTCATACAGAGGATGCAGCGTTGCTGTATGTTCCACTTCACTGGACGTATTGGGACATAACCCCATCTTCACTGAGCGGCATCTGTGTGTGGGCCCTCTGGGCCAGTGGTTCCATGTGCACTTGGATGGGATACGCCCTCTCCTGTTACTGCCTGGAACGTCTATAAACATCTGTTAGATCCTGTCCATCGATTCTGTCGTTCGCTTGTTGATCCTTGCTGAGTTTTCTGTCCACTAGTTCTGTTGGTTACTGAGAGATGTGTTCTTAAGTATGACTGCATAACTGTGTACTCTTCCAGTTCCTTCAGTTTGTCAGTTTTTGCTTTGTGTGTTTGGAACTGCTCTGTGTGAAGCACGTGGACGTTCGGGCCGGTGTGTCGTCTTTGTCCACCTGCTCTCCGCTGTGCGATGCTCCCTTTCCCCAGGAGAAGAGTCTGCTGTGTCTTCCGATAACTTTTTCCTGTTCACGTTGGCATGGCACATCTTGGTGGAACCTTTACTTTTAACTGACCTGTAGCTAATATTTGAAGTGAATTTATTTTAGACAACACATTCCTGGGGGTTTTTTTTTAACCCATACCATCTTTTTATTGATGTACCTAGACAGTTTGCATGTAATATTGATTACTAAGATATCTGCATTTAGATGTAACATTTTGTTGCTCGTTTTCTGTTCCTGCTGCTGCTTGTTTCTCTGTTCCCTTCCATTCCTTCTGTGGCTGTTGCCACATCGTTCTTGTCATTCCTCATAATTATCTGCTGCTTTCCTTATACCTTCGTGGTTTCTCTACAGACCACTCTGGGCGTGCAGTACTCACACACCTCTGCAAACTAGGTAGAGTCAGTGTTTTACCACTTGAAGTGAGGTATAGCAGCCTTACCAACGAGTAATCCGTTCCTCTCTGCTCGGTCACAGTGCATGGTGTTAGGTCTACATGTGTTCTCACGGCAGTATTACAGCTTGTGTGTCCAGCTGTCAGATACGTGGGCTGGCCTGTGAGATTTAGCCTTGGCACTAGCTCTCACTCACCTGCCTCCAGCGTCCCACACTTCCCTTTCATTCCCTTCCCTTCCTGGGGGACTCCTGCAGCCATTTTAAAGATCACATCTTCTCACAATGAATTATCTTCATTTTACTTTTTTTTCCCGGAGTGTCTTGTCTAGCTCCATGCTGAGAGCCTTCTTTAATTGGGTGCAGAATTCTGAGTTTCCAGGTCTTTCCACACTATAAGTCAGTGCTGCACTTCCTCCCGGCCTCTGTCCGTGCTGATGAGAAGCCGGTCACTCACGTCGCTTCTCCCCTGAAGGGAGCGCCCTCCTTTTCTCCCGCGGCTTTGGGGACTTTTCCCTTTGTCTTCAACTTTCAGCGAAGAGTCCAAGAGTGACTTTCTGTGCGTGCCCCCTGTGAAAGTTTGCTGAGTTTTTGAATCTGTAGTTGTGTATCTTTTGCCAAGTTTGGAAAGGTTTTAGCATTTTTTAACTTCTTTGTGTACACAACACTGTTTCTTGTCTCCTTGTGGGACAGTGACAGGAATATAAGATTTTTTTTTAAGATTTATTTATTTGTTTGAAAGAGTTACACAGAGATGGCGAGAGAGAGAGAGATCGATCGATTGATCGATCGATCTTCATCCGCTGGTTCACTCCCCAGTTGGCTGCAGTGGCCGGAGCTGCTCCAATCCAAAGCCAGGAGCTTCTTCGAGTCTCCCATGCAGGTGCAGGAGCCCAAACACTTGGGCCCTCTTCTACTGCTTCCCCAGGCCATAGCAGAGAGCTGGACTGGAAGTGGAGCAGCCGACACTCAAACCAGCGTCCAATGGGATGCTGGCACCGTGGACAGTGCTTTGCCCACTACCCCACAGCGCCAGCCCCAGGGACATAAGATCTTTTGTCTTTGCCCCACATATCCCCCAGATTCTTTTTGGTTTGTCTTTTTTAACATATCTTTCTATCTCTTTTGTTTAGATTGGTTAATTTTTCTTGACTGTCTTCAGTGGCATTGATTCTTCACAGCGGCACCCTGCAAACTGCAGTTTCCATTTTTGATGTGAACTTTCCACTGGATTGTCGCCTCCAGCTTTTATTCCCTTCCCACGAGTTTGTGTCCTTCCGTTTGTCTCAGGAGTATTTCCCTTCTTGCAGCATTTTTGTAACGCAGCCTTTAAGTCTGGGTCAGCTGACTGCAGGTTATGGCGTCTCAGTTTTGCGTGTATTGATCTTTCACCAAGCAGGTTGGGATTTTCCTAATTATTTGCATGACTTGTGTTTTTGGATCGTGTGCTAGTCATCTTGATTGTGACGTGGCGCTGAGTCCTGTGTACATCCTGTAGATCATGTTGGGGTTTTGTTTCCGGAGCTGTTTACCCTGGCTGGACTTAGTCCTCAAGGTCCCAACCAGTGGGGCTGACCTGTTCCATATTCAAGGCCCTTGCAGTCCTTTCTAGACCTGCCCTGCTGTGCCCCACTCAACAGCCCGTGTAGGACCTGGGGTGCCTCGACCCTCAGCTCTCGACGTCCTGACTCAGCGTCAGCTCCACATAGTCACAGCTGTGAGGAAGGGTAGCTCACCCGGACAGGTGAGCACAGGGATTTGTGAACACCTGGGTCGTCTGCTGTCACAAACTCCTTTCTCTGTAATCTCCCTGGCACTTTCCAAGTCTCAGGGTGCCCTTTGCACCCTCCCAGCTGGAAAGCTAAGGCCTGACCTACCGTGCTGTGCTACACACCCCAGTGGCCGAGCCTGGGCCTGGGGCCAAACACAGGAAAACAGAGAGAAGGGAAAAGCCCAGGAGTTTGTCCACATCGTGCAGCCACGCTCCTCCTGAAACCTTTCGCCTCCCGGACACCCCATCTCCACCTGCACCTGCCCCGCGGGAGGGGCTGAAGTACCCCCAGCAGGGCTGCTGGGTTAGTGCCCCCAGGGTGTCCACTGTCTGCAGCAGCCCCCCCCCCCCCCGCCCCCGGCTGGGGATAACTGGAAATGTGGAAGAGCCATTCTTTGGTGGTGCAGGGTGAGCAGCCCTCACCTGAGATACGGGAACTGGAGGTGTGTTGAGATGCCGGAGTTGTGTGAACTCCCCATGTTTGAGTAGCATCATCGCACTTGCACTGGCCTGTCTGTGCTCAAAGTTGCAGATTCGGGAGCATTGCAGATTTTGGGTGTCTCATCCTGAACTTCAGATTCTTCTTGCTTGCTACTCACAGCCCTCACACAGTTGCTGCCTGCTGCCCTCTGCCCGGTGCGTGTGTGTGTGTGTGTGTGTGTGTGTGTGTGATGGCATTCAGCAGAAGACACCACGCAGCACACACTGGATCCAGCCATCTTAATCTCTCCAGGTCAGCCTTGGGAGCTTATGCTGCCCTGTGCAGTGGACATCGGATCCCTTCGCAGCCCACTGGTTGCTGAGCAGAGGAAGTCTTGCTGGAGCAGGACAGCTCTGGTGGCTGGGGCTGTGGAAGGTCAAGTCCACAGCCACAGCGCAGCTGCTGGGATGCTGCTTGGCAGAGCTCTGCAGAGGACATCCTGCATCTGTGCCACCCAGCATGCCCAGCTGCAGCCCAGCTGAGCAAGGGCCCCTAGGCATGAGCTGGTGGATCCCAGCCCCTCCCTCGGGAGACCACACCCCTCCACACGAGCAGCTGTGATGAGGGGAAGGAAGAATCTTCCCCCAGGTCTTGGAGTTGCCCAGCTCTGCCACCGTGGCAGTCATGGGCCTGGTCTGAGACAGCCGGCCCCAGCCAGCCCAGCAGATCTCTGGCTGCTCTCTGGGCCCAGCTGTGCACAGGGCATGTGTATTAAGGTGGCTGTCAGGATGAGACCAGGAGAGAGAAGTGCCTCACCTAAGATCAGAGGTGCAGAGCCAAGCTGGCCCCTCCTGTCTCCCCCTCCCCTGCCCTGGCGTGTGACACCCCCCTTCATCAGAGCCATCTTGGCCAACTTAGTCCACACGTGTGAGTGCAGACAGCCTAGTCGCCTCCCATGCCTGACCACCGCACACAGCTTGGCATGCAGAGGTCTGGCGGGAAAGCCTGGTGTCGGGACACAGATGGCTTCCCCAGCCAGCCGCAGCGGGCAGCAGCGTCTCATGAGCCAGGCAGGGGAACACTTAGGAAACCGTCATCTCCACGTGAGAAGGTATCAAGTGGGTGCTTAAGTAGCCACCTGAGCCGAAATGCAAACAGCCACATCCTTAAGATGTGGGAGCGCTAAGAAGCTGTCTAGCCACCAACAGAATCAGCCTGGACCTCCGTGACAGGGCACGTGGTGCCCAAGGCCCCGGAACAGGCCGGAGAAAGGAAGAGTTTAGAAAGGAGAGGAGGGACGGAGGGAAAGGAGCATCCAGAATGGGGCATGCAGGGGCTGCTTCCCCCAGCCCTGCAGGGCCGGCCAGCTCTTGGGGCAGGACCGAGATGGGGAAGGGGGTGGCAGCTGAGGAGTCGCGTGGTGACCCAAACCCCAGAAGCGACGATTTCTGCATCCATGCTCCTTGTGTGAGCAGATTTCCCCGGGGTTAGACTGACCTCAGAGGTGGGCGCAGCGCCCCAGCTGGCTGTGCACGGACTAGAGGCAAAGCACCATCTGTGAGAGGTGCTGAAAGTGGCGAAGGGGCTCCCCACGCTCCCCACAGCGTGGAGCCAAGTTCTCAGGTGCGTTAGTGACATGCGCTGATGGCGACATTCCACACTCACAGGTCGTCTTTGCTGGAAGGTATTGCCTGGTGCACCCCGTGATGAGACGGTTCCCTGCACATACCTGCCTGGGAAGCCAGCCTGGTCTGGTAAACTGTGCTCAGAGACAGAGCACAGGCCCTTGTCCCATTACGTGCCACGTTAACGCTTGGAGAGAAGGGGGCCAGTATGTAGCGGTCATTGTCAGCGCCACGCGCGGGGCTGGCCCAGAGGACAGCACTGGAATAGCGCCATTGCTTTTCAGATCCACTCCGTGCTGCAGAGGGGTCTGCACTCCATTTCCCTCCTGCGGCCTCAGCGCCATCCCAGGCTGTTCTCCGGGCTACCTGGAAGCAGCCCTCCCTGGGTCAGAGCGCTTCGTCTGTGCCCAAGGCAGGAAGTCGGCCTGCCTCTTGCCGTGTGGACAGTGCAGCTTGCATTGTCTCTGCCAAGACAGCTGGCCGTGAAGCCTTTCCCGCCATCGACACCAGGCTGCCTGGCTCGGCTTCGCTTCTTCAAAGTCAGGCTGAGTCACGGCGACAACGCAAGCCCCATTAGCAGTTTGATTTGGAGCCCCGTTCTGAAGCAGCAGCAGTAAACAGAGTCTGTGCCTACGGAAGTCCCCGCAGCAATCCACGCTGACACAACCGCGTGTGCTAATGAACCCAGAGCTGTTAATGTGGTTTCTTCAGTTAAATTGATTCATGAATTTTGAAGAGAACATTATCTAATGAATTTTCTTTGAATAGAAAGCAATTAAAAGGACAAATCAGTCTGATTAACCCCAAAGTCACCCTCCTGCCACAAATGGTGTACAGTTTGAAATTATATCATAAAAAAGTGGAGCACAGTTGCTGTCTTCTCGCCCTCTGCTAATCCATGTAAATTAATGAACAACAAAGTTAATTTCTTTGATGACCCTTTTCTGGTATCACCTGGATTATGCTGATGTTTAATTTGCTTAATGTTATAATAAAGACTAAACAGATTTTTTTCCCAGTGAAGTGATTATCGCTCCCTTCCGTTAAGAAGGGATTTTTATTATTTAACACGCGTGTAAGGGTGTGTTTCCTGTAAGAGCCAAATCGCACTTTGCCAGCCTGGCACAAGTGTAATTAGTGCTCTGTGGATACGGAGCACAGTTCCTGCCTGTGGGGCCCTGTCCTCTGCTGCCATTGAGAAATGCCACCCCTGGAGGCACCGGAGCCCCAGGACGGGCAAGGACGGGCTCCATCTCCTGCGCTCCCGTGCCCAACAGCCCTCTGGAAAGACAAGCGGGCACGCGAGTGCCTGCATTTATTTGCTGCAGACTCTACACCCAGGAAGCACTTCTAACACCCAGAGGCAGAGAAAGAGAACGAGAGAGAGGGAGGAGAGAGACACGGTCGCCACGTGTCCATCCGTTCACTCCTGCCGCAGGGTGCAGAGCAGACGCAGTCTGATGTGGTGGTCGGTGAAAATGGGACTATAATCACTGTGTGTGTGCATCCCTGATGGTTAAAGATGGCTGCAGCTGAGGTCACCCCCAGCCCCCCGTACCAGAAGCTGTGGAGCCCTTCTCCCCACTGGGTCTGGACAACCAGCATAATACTGTAGCCTGGGCCGTGGCCGCCTCTCCCCTCTGTGTCTCAGGTGAAGTTGGAAACAAACGAAGACACAAGGTTCCCGAGTCGGCGGACAGGCGGCACTTCTGTGCTTGTTAGCTGTTCCGTGTGCTAGTTTAGACATGCGCTCTGAGGGCACGCGTGTCCCACGCGGTCCTGCGTGGAACGTGGGCAAGATGAAGGCAGGTGACAGATGTAGCCAAGGTCGGGCCGGCCTCTGGGGGCCTGCCTGCCTGGTGCCAGCTCGCGCTCCCAGCTCTGGTGTCGGCGATGGCGCGGTGGTGTGCGAGGCTGCGTTTTAATTGAGTGTAACACCTCCATTTGTGTCCTTGCGTCTTCTGTTTGGGGCTGGCAGCTGTATTTACATCAGGGCTGTTAGAGCTGTTTGTCCAAATCATGTCACTCTGCATTTTCCCTTTCAGAGTCATTCACCAGACAGGTGTTGTGGAAGCTGCTGAAGGTTGTGAAATTCGGAGAAGTGGTTTCTTACCAGCAATTAGCAGCCCTGGCAGGCAACCCCAAGGCTGCCCGGGCCGTGGGAGGAGCCATGAGGAGCAATCCCGTAAGTCCCCTCCCTCTCTCCGTGGCGTGGGCCGGCTGCAGTCGGGGTGGCCGCCCCCCTGCGCACAGAGGGCGAGGCGTGCGCTGAGGATGGGTGTCGCAGAGGCAGCTTGTGTGGCTGGGGCCGGGGGGTGGGCGGCGCATCTGTTGGGAACCCACTCCTCCTGTGAGTCGCAGCTCCCAGAGCCCCTTGTCTTCTTCCTGGCCAAAAAAATGAACAAATCCTGGAGACGTAGCCAGGGGGCGGGATGGAGGCCTGTGTCCATTCACTCATTCACCCGCACACTCACAGGTGGGTGTGAGCAAAGCAGACCAGGAGCCACTCCCACAGCACTCACACCCCAGGGTGCACAAGGAAGTGTGCGCATCCAGCTGCACCTCATGGAGGCACTGGGCTCCCTGGGCCCAGGGACTGAGACCCGCCACACAAGCACAAGACCTTTCAATGTGGGCTGCGTGGCACAGGGAGGGCCCCTCCCCCAGCACCCCTGTGCGTCTGTAGCCCAGGACTGTGGAACTCCACATTCCAGATCACAAGAAGCTATGGCCGTGGCACCCAGAGGACAGCCAGGCCGCAGCTTGGGGGGGGGGGGTATGCCCCATGTTCCCAGGAGTGCAGTGGGCACCTGTGTTCTCACCACGCTGAGCAGACTGCACTGTCCAGTGGGGTGGATGCCCTGAGAGGCTGTGTGCCGTGGGCCCATCCGCACAGCCTCAAGGGCACCCCAGATTGTCCCCCCTCCCGAGCCCCTCCAGGGCCGGGGGGCTTGTGCTGTCACATCAGTGACGGTGTCTCCCCAAGCTTTCGGCAAGCCTCTGGTGTGACAGAAGAATGCGGCCTTATCGGGGCGCAGGTGAGATCCTCGCGTCGGCATGGACACTCACTGGATCAGACCCACTTTGTAGACGCTGTGGCTTTGCGGTGTATCTTCAAAACCGTCTCCTTCCTGCGCGTGGGGGATTGCCACACTGCAGTCGCCTGCCAGAGTCGCCTGGGACCCGCGGAGGCAGCAATTACATGGCCTTTTCACAAAACGCGCCGTTCCTCTCCAAGGAGCAGCTGGCCCTGAGGGTCGCAGGTCCCGACGTGCACCGGCGTCATGGGCACGGCTCACGTCCCACGGTCGGGAGCGAGGTGTGGCGCAGACAGGGCAGCCGGCCCCTCGCACCTGTCGTGCGTGCTGCAGGGGCCCAGGCCACCGCGGGTCTCCCGTGTGTCCCGGGGTGCTCCGGGACGGGATTTGCGGCGAAGGGCTGTGGCCGTTCCCGCCCCTCCCAGAGGTCTCCGTGCAGGACCCGCCAGCCTGTGTCACATGGGCAGAGCCGCCTGCTGCAAGGCTGCACCCCGCGTGGCAGGACGGTGGCTTCCCAGGACGCGGCGTCGACAACTGCCCACGCCCCCTCCCCACCACCGGAGCACCCTTCCCTCACCCGCAGACGAATTCGCTAACTGCAGTTCAGAGGCGACCGATCGATACTTGGCACCGAGCGTGTCCCCACCTTCTAAACAAACGCATTCCTGAGCAGTTAGTTTATTCACAGATTGCCGTGAGCGTTAATGACCCCCCGAGTCTTGTTCTGCCAGTCACCCGGATGGCTGTTGATAAAGATTTAGCATCATGTTCTGAGTGTCAGGGTTGTCAGTGCAGCTGAACCATTTGACCAGAAGAAAAAAACGCACAGGGAGCTATTGATTACAGCTTCTCGGTGTCACTTGTTCACCAGGATTTAGGTATTGATGAGGCTGCGAGTGCAAACAAGCTCTTTCCCTGTGGGCTGCTACCCAGAAGAACAAAGGCAAAGTTGGAAAAAATATTCAGCCGGTCCCGGAATCAGAGGATTCCGCTATTGATCGCAAGGCCCCTTCATGTTATTTTTGTTGGAGACAAATCTATGGGTTTGGAAGTTTCATAGCATTTGAGAAAGGGCCTGCCTAAGTGGTGGGTTCGTGCATTGGATGAATTAGATTTCACAGCATGAAGATTTCAATGTGGCTGTGATATTATGAGCTGCTCGGTTATTGATAAAATTACATTTTATGCAGCACAGGCTTTAAAGAAGAGGCACACAGATCCTTTGAAAGCGTCCTTAGGGCACCAATAACTTTTAGCAGGTTTTCATTCTAATAGCCTGAAACCTGCGCCAAAAGTAATGCACATGGGAGCAGTGGCCCCCGTTTTCTTTTTGTAAGAGTCGCTTACTTGGAAAAGCAGAGGGACAGAGGAGAGACAGAGCAAGCTTCCATCCGCTGCTTCACTCCCCAGGTCGGGGCTGGGACGAAGCCAGGAGCCAGGAACTCCATTGTGGTCTCCCAAGTGGGTGGCAGGAACCCAAGGACTTGGGCCTTGCCTTCCTAGGGTGCGTTAGCAAGAAGTTAATCAGAAGTAGAGCAGCCGAGACTGAAACTGGCACTCTGCTGTGAGACACTGGTGGCACCACAGCAGTGTGTGCTCTGTGCACTCTGCCAGTCACTGTTCCCCGTCGCTACACCCGCAAGATGGAGGCCGGGCCTGGCGAGGTGACTGTTCTCCCCGGCCTCAGTGCCCAGCCCTTACGGGGACCTGGAAGGCGAGAGAGAGACGTGTCCCTGGTCCTCAGTGCTGTGATGCTGCAGGGCGAGTCGGAAGCCGGTCCTGGAGTCTGCGGCGAGGCAGGAAAACAGGAGTGATGCTGACGTGTCTGACCCCGGGCTGAAGGAGACGCTGACCTCTTTACCCGTCGGAAGTGTGAATCATGTGGCATCTGACAATGCCCTCGCGGCCACTGCTGACGGGACTGTTGTACTTGATAAGAATCATCGGTGGGGTAACTGTTCCCTTCCTAATACTGCCTGTCACTCCCTCCGAGGAGACAGGAATGGCTCCGTGCGGGACTTGGCAGAGCGGCCACTTCTCACTCTCACACTCTGCACTGGCACCGCGAGCTCCTGGTCCCCAGAGCCCTCAGACTAGGCCCACCCGTTGCTATGGCAACCCAACTCCCGGTCCAACCGGCCTGGCTTTGGGAGTGGAGGACGCCAGCCTGCATGCACCAGGTCCCTGTGACCCACGAGGGCCCCTCTTCAGGACACGCGGGACTGGGAGCGTTGGGACAGTGGCCCAGAGTTTAGTTGGGACACAGCCTTGCCTCTTGTTACGTATGACGACGCTTCAAAAAATTACTGCAAAGATGAAATTAAAAGCATGAGTGTCTTTTGGTGTAAGATGTCTTTGGTACCTCCAATTTTGAGGGGCGCAAAAATGCTTTTCAGACTACTTGGGAAATGCTCATTAGGCAAAAAGCGGTGCTTAGGCCCTTCTGTGCCTGTCAACAGCTACGTGAGCTTGGAGGGGAGGGGGCTTCTGTGACCGAGTGTGAGCCCTGGCCTAGGGGTCCTGAGGATGGGATGTGAGGAGTCATGGTGTCCACACGCTGGGGACTTTGTGAGTGCTGTGCCCGAGGAGGGGCTGGGAATCGGCCTGGTCCGTAGCTGGGCCCCACCCAGGGCGCACCTGGCGGGCGAGCTCTGATGGTGGCAGTGGGGCTGACGACCCTGAGGACTTCAGCTGGAGAAAGGGCAGGAATGAGAGGCCAGGAAGCTGTCATGCCCAGACACCATGCTCAGGATCCCGGGGCACTGCCCAGCCACTACCTCAGACACTCCCCAGGTGGCGGCTGGTCCCAGGGTCCCACTTTCCGCATTAGCGGGCATGGGGGTGGCCGAGGGCAGAGATCCTGCCATGAGCTGTGGGATGAGTTGGGAAGAAAGGGGACCAGAGGCAACAGGGGGAGTCCTTGTCCTCCAGGCTCGTTCAGGATCTGCGTTCTCATCATGGCAGGGACTGGGAGCAGGGGAGGCCCAGTGTGAGTGCTCAAGGCAGGCCCAGGCATCTGAGGTACAGGGGAGATCCGGCGGCTCTCACAGAATTGCACGGTTCAGGTGGAATGGGAGTTGGCTATTAATTGGTTGCTGGTACCTGCTGTGATGGCCCAGAATTTTCTGGAGTGAGCTCAGAGCCCCCCGCCCACCCTGGTCTCTGAAGCTGGCACTGGTTCCTGTTCTGCTTGTCAGTAGTCTGTGTGCCACAGAGCAGCCACCAAAGTGTTTTGCTCCGTGCTGATGCGCATCACTGCCTGTGTCTGTGGCTTTCCTTGGCTGACCGTGGGCCCCCTAGTCCCTGATCCCAGGGAGCTGCATGAGGACAGAGACTGTCTCTAGGGGCTCGCGGGTAGATGCTGTACTTAAGAAGAATGGGGACTTTGCTGAGACTCGCCCCCACCACCTTGGGAAGCCCCCACAGGGCAGTTCTGAGGTCCTGAGTGCAGTGACTTGGGGTCCTTCATCAGAAACCACCCAGAGCCCCCAGAGTCCCTGCACCAGCTGCACGGCTGTGGCTGTCCCTGGTCCATCAGCGTGCTCTGAGCTGTTTCCCTGGCTGCCCAGGAAGAGAGGAGGCCTCAGGGCGCCTTAAGTCTGCACAGCCCAGCCAGCAGCAGGACCACGGTGGCCCCGTCCCCCACAATTGCTGCTCTGAAGCACCCTGGATTGGCCACAAGGGAGCAAACTTTAGGCACTGGCCCTTGGTAGCTGCAGGAGGGGTGTGCAGAGTCTCACTCGTAAGCCTTGGACTTGGAAGGTCAGGTGACCACAGATCTGGACGGTGCTGTCCCAGGCAAGGAAAATCCCAGGTCAGGGCTGTGGGCAGGACCCAAGGAGACTGCAGTGAGGGCCCTGTCTCTGGGGGCATGGCAGTCAAGGGAAGAAGACAGGCTGCAAATCAGAACTCCCCAGAATTGTGCTGGCCCAGGCTCACCTCTGGGGCAGGCATGGTATCATTCTGAGCTGCAGGTCAGCTTGACCGGGCGCCTTGACCACCGGCACTGCCTGGGGAACCCTGTTAAGGATCTTCTCTGTGTGGGGTTGGATGTGTGCTGTGTCCTCCTGGGAGGGCCTCGCTTAACTGGAACCTCTGTGTCACCCACAGGTGAATGGCCACACCTTCCCTCCCATGGCCACCTGCAGGGGAGGGGTGTGGATCTGGGGTCCTTGATAGTACTGAGCTGGGGAGCCAGCTGCGCCCTGCCCCAGCTGGGGAGGGAGGGGTTCCTGGGTGAGAGCCCAGGAAGTCAGTGCTTCCCAGACCCCCACCTGCGTGCCCTGGCAACACACGAGGGACACATGGCCTCTCCGGCTCCAGGAAGTCAACACCATAGGCTTTGGCACAGCAGACCCTGCAAGCGCACCTCCAGAAGTTCATGGAAAATGGAAGTCAGAATATGAGTTTATTTGGGTGCAAAGAATTTGGGTTTTGCACCCATAATTTTTCGCATAGTGTTTTCCAAGTCCTATGAAAGGGCGCCGGCAGTGCGATACAGCGGGTGTGATACAGCAGTAAAGCCGCCACCTGCGGTGCCGGCATCCTGCATGTGTTGGTGAGTGTCCCAGCTCCCTGCTGATGGCCTGGGAAAAGCAGTGAAGGTGGCCCACGTGCCTGGGCCCTGCCACCTGCTTGGGAGACCCAGACGAAGCTCCTGGCTCGGCCTGTCTCTGCCCTCATGGTGTCAGCCACTCGGGGAATGAACCAGTGAATGGAAAGTCTCTCTGTGTCTCTCCCTTTCTGTAACAGAAAAAAAAAAAAAAAAACCATAAAGGACACCAAAAACAACTTCACCCAAACTCTCTTAACGCCATCTTCCTGTAGACTTTCTGAAGTGTCGTCATAGCAACAAAGGCCTGGCCGTGACCCAGTCAAGCTGTCTCCGGAGACGATGCAGCGTCAGGCCTGCAGCCGCAGCTGCCCGTGCCCTGTGTGGCTGTGGCCGTGCAGGTGTCTCCCCGCGATGTCTCAGAAGTGCTGGAGGACAGTGATGCCACGGGGAAGTTGGAAATGTGCTCGCTTCTGTGAGGTTATAAATCACTCACTGGCGGAGACTGCTCAGCAGCTGGGTCCCTGGGAGAGGCCCCCGTCCGCCTCGGGCCTGGGGTGGGAGTGACGCAGGGCAGAGCCAGCCTGCCTGGCACCAGCCCATTCCTGGCCGGTGCCGGGCCTCACCCTTGACCTCCAGAATGCCTGGCCTGGAGCCCGGACTCACGGTGGCCGCCTCTGTTTTCCAGGTCCCCATCCTGATCCCGTGCCACAGGGTGATCTGCAGCAGCGGAGCCGTGGGCAACTACTCCGGAGGAGGCCTGGCTATGAAGGAGTGGCTTCTGGCCCACGAGGGCGCCAGGAAGTGAAGCCAGGCTGCAGGGGAGGCTCGGGCCCAGCCAGGACCTGGCTAGCGGTGGCCGGCGGCAGCATCGGCTGCCAGCAGGCTGGCCAAGATGGAGCGTGTGGCTGGGCAAGTGAAGGCGGCCTGCGTCGGGGGGTGGGAGGGCATGCGTGGGGGCCGCCTTGTATTAAAGGAGCCGGTGTGTCCTGGGGACTCTCCGTCTGCCCGTTCTTATTCCTGCATCTTGCAGCTGAGTGAGTGTGGATGCCCCACTGTTGTGCTCGTCACGTGCCCCCTTCCCTAACACTGTCTTTGCCCCATTCCTAGTGTCCCTGAGTCCAGGGAGGGGATGGTGGAGAAGGCTTGGCCAGCCTCAGGGCACCTCCAGACAACAGCTGGATGCCTCGGACGCCGCCCAGAGCCACCGCACAGTGCAGAGCTGGGCAGGGTCCCCGGGCGGCCCACCCTTCCCAGCCGTGCCGGCTGCTAGTTTCTAAACCCCACGCCTACTGCAGTCTTGCGGGAGGACTGGGATCCCGGCCACGAAGCAGTGCCCACAGGAGGTTTCCTAGTGCAGTTTCCCAGCTGCCAGGAAACCTGCTGCGAGACGCATCCTCTGGCGCCTGCGCAGATCACGAGAAATAGCCGTTCCCCAAGAGAGCGGCACAGGCTGTCGGACGAGGACACGGGGGTGGCACCGTTCCCAGTGCTCCCGTCTCAGCCCAGATCCCAGCATTTCTGCCAAGTCTGCGGCTCTGGGGGCAGATTCTGGGGAGGGAGGCATGTGGGCCTGGCCCCCAGGGCCTCAAGGACGGGGCATATTAGAGCCCCAGCACCCTGCTGTTGACTGGAGGTCAGAGGTCGCACACCTGCCCTGCGGCCTGACGCTCCGTTGACTCCTTGTGCCTGTAGCCTTAGGGTGGACTCCACCTGCAGAACAGGCACGGCGTGTGCCGGGGCCCCCGTGGCAGCGCCCACGGCTTGTGTGTGTCCCCCCGACGCTGGGTGAGACCTTGGCGACAGCCGGGCAGTGTGCACGGTGCGGGCGCGCTTGGTCTGGCACCGAACCTTTCACCAGCACAAGAGCAGAGTCCAGACAAACGCACACGCGAGGCTTCCCTCGGCCGTCGGCGGTTGGTTCTCGTGTCACACGAGCCAGGATTCTCCCCTGAGCGCTGCAGGTGGGAGCAGCACCCACTGGCTTCTGGCGGGGGGAGCAGTGCTCTGGGCCTGCCTGTGTGGAGGGCCGCGTGGACACCTGGGTTTCAGCACCCGGCGAGCCTAGGGAGCACCATGCACACGGGCCTGGCCCCTGCGGGCTGCTTCCGCTGTCTTCTGATTGTCCTCTCCGCAAGAGCCAAGGGCAGCCCCTGCGGGGGTCCTGGTCCCCAAGCCTTCCACCTGGCCTCTCTGTGCTCTGTTCCAGTGCTTCCCAACAGAGGGCGCTATGGCTGTGCCGTGCGCTGTTGGGAGACCCCCAGCCGGCTCCTGCTCAGGCTGAGCATGAATGTGGATGACAGGGTGGAGGCCTGCT
>CM027398.1:71029173-71074173 GCA_015711505.1 Sylvilagus bachmani
GTGAGGACTGGGCCAGGAGCTCCATCCAGGTCTCCTACGTGGGTGGCAGGAACCTGGCTACTGGAGCTGTCACAGTTGGAACCGGGATCTGTATTCATGAAAAGCTCAAGCCAGGAGTCGGAGCCAGAAACTGAGCCCAGGTATTCTGAGAGGGATGCAGGAGTCTCACCTGAGTCCCCCCTCCCACCGGGAGTTACAGCTTTTTCATTCAATATGTTATTGGTTTCATTTCTGAGGGTGCCGCCTGCAGGTGTAACTCGTGCACCCATTATTGGGGCCTGGGTATTGTTTCAGAGTCAAGGTGCAGAGATGTTTATGGAGTTCAGTAGTCACCTCCATAGAAAACTGTGCCACAAAGGCGCTTGCAAACATTCGTGGAAAATCGAATTAAAAGATAAGTTTATTTTGGCACCAAAAAAAGGTTTGAGATGCGTGTGTGGCTTTTTCATAAAACACATTTTCCATGAACCTTGGGGAGACCCGGTGTGCGCGTGGGTTTTGGAACTTTGCTCCGCAGATTTACCTTTGATCCCGTCTCCCAGGCGCTTTGGGGGCGCCCTCTGGTGTGGTGAGCCCAGGCGCTGGCTTTGCCACCACCATCAGCACCAGCAGCCCCCGGGGTTGCCCAGGCTGTTAGGAAGCTGTGTGATCTTTGGTAAGCGAGAGCTGGGTCATTTCCAAACCAGCCTTTACCCTTTTATACAGAGATAAAAATGCCACCACCAAAAAAAATAAAGGAAAAGTCATTTTTTGTCAGAAGAGCCGGCCCGCGGCCCGCCGGCGCGTTCCGAGCCTCGCTCCCGCCGCACGGCTGCTCGCCGGAGTCTGTCTTTGTCACTGCGCATTTCAGAAGTGGTTTTCAGCCAGGACCCCTGAAAATGTATCCTTGTTAGGAAACACACCGGAGACGAGGGATGGTAATTCAGTGCTAGGAAGTTCATTCCAGAGACCTCCGACCTGCCGGCAGTCACGTGCCTATTGATTTTCAATACCGGGAGGTGGCGTGCCACCCTGGGCGTGGGGTTCACTGGATTCCAACCAGTTTCTCCCTTATCAGTTGAGTCCCTGAGTACTTGAGCATTAAGACAACAAATGTCCATGGTTAGCGGCGTGTCACATGGCAGCCGCGCGGACGTGCCAATTTTCTAATGAAGTCGGGTTGTTGGCAAACACAGCAGCCCTCGGATGTCGAAGGAGGCCTCCTTTTGTGTATTCCCAGCACTCCGAGTGCCTCGGGAGCTGCCATGACATCATTGTCCGGGGACAAGCTCTCTCCCCGCCACAGAAACCAGCAAAAGTGGGGCTGGGTGTCGCAGGCGGCGGCGGGACTGTTTCTTCCAGCTGTGTTCCGTGGAGGAAATATTCTGAATAAACGCTGGGGCTCCAAAGCCCGCGTCTGTTCAGCAAGAGGTGGCCCCAGGGTCGGTGCCCACTGCTTACTTGGCCACCGGCGCCTTGTGCGTGGGGACCAGCGTGGGCTCTGAGCCGGTGGAGGGACGCTCCGGGCCCTCGGCTTACCCGACCACAGCCACCTCCACTCGCCGCCCAACACATCTGCCCCCGCCCGGTTCCCCCACTCCCAACCAATAATAAATTACAGTTGCCATCTTGTATTGATTATTGAAAATGTTACGTCCGTGGGAAGAAAATGCCATTGCTTTAAATATCAACATTACAAGGGATTGAAAAGTTATTTTTTCTTAAACAGGAACGTGTGATAAAAATAAGCAACTAAGAGGAGTGGAGGGTGTGCGATGGACAGAATTATCAAATAACAAAACATTTTTGAAAAATCAGTCCTGGGTTTGGTCTGGCCAGACAAGCGTTTCTCAGCTCAGGTAAGGAGTTTCAAGTTAGACACATGTCTCACACGGGACTTTTTTTACAGGAATGGCGAAATTTATAATGAAATTCAACAAGGAAACTGGAAAAACAGCCAAATTGGTGCAGCAAAGTGGTTAATAGGATCATTAGCCTGCCCGCTGCATTTCTGTGGACATTGTGTGCCTGTACCGCGGTGCGCGGCGGCAGATTGCAGGAACAGGCTGACACTTAGGAGCCAGCTCAGCAGTGCCCATGCAAACTGCCATCTTCCTGTGGATTTACAGCTGCCACTTCTGCTACTTCAATTAGTTCTATAGCACACAGATGTTGCTTAAATGTTGCTGCTAATGATACTGCAATAAGCGTAAGATTCATGCCATATTTTGAGGCGCGTAAATTTCTCAAGTGGCACAATTAAAGTGGAAATATTAGGTGGTGAGAACTTGGCAGTGTGTCCAACTTGGAAGGCGCACCCGCTATGCAATAATGGGTCAAAAATTCATTCAAGTTTTACTGCTGTTCCGAGTTTTAAAAGACTTTTCACAGTTGAATGCAAAGTAGTAAAAACCAGGGTATTAGGAAATGAGAATGCAGCTCTGTTATTCAGACATGACTTTTAATTTCAAATTGAAATCACATGCTCGCTTTTCTGCATTGACCGAGGGGAAAAGGAGCGGCCCAAAGAGATTGGTGTCTCTGAGGCCACAGAGCTCCGTGTTCACACGCAGGCCCTGCTGGTTGTGCGTGGCCTGGGGAAGCGTGTCCCCCCACCACCACCGCCGTTCACCGCCAGCCGGGGCCTTAAGCAGCTCTCTCGCCTCTCAGCCTAGGACAAGGTCCCCGACTCCCGGCTGGGAAAGTGTGCTGGCATGCGGAGGCACACGGACACATACCCGTGTGCGCGTACACACGTGTGCACGTGCCTGTGCTGGCTCCGTCTCTGCCTCCTGCGCAGGTAGAGAAGCAGAGGACAGTGAGACTTCCGGGGCCTCGCCCTCCGAGCTTCTCTCCCTCATCTGTCATCCCAGGCACAGTCCCCTGCCTGTCGCCAAAATTTCTTTCCCATGAAAAATCTCTTCATCAGAGCAGATCTTTTTCCTGACTGATTGTCAAATACGCTTTTGATTTTCTCAACGCTGACTTAAAAGGCAGGCGGTTGGGGGCGGCCCGACACCCAGTAGGCCTCGCTGCGCCTCCAACCTTTGTGGGGGTGGAGCCGCAGCCCCGCCCCCACCGTTCTAACGTATTGATTGGAAGTGTCAAGTCAGTGACTGCATTGCTCTTAATCAGAATCATATACTTCTGCCATCCCAATTAGAATTCGAGACCATGCGCCACAGCGCTCCAGATGCAGCCGTGCTGGGGACCGGGTACAGGCAGCCCACCCAGGCCCCTGGCTGGTCCCAGGAGAGCCCTGCCCATGTGGCGGAGGCCATCAGAAGTGGGCACTGCAGCTGGAGGTGTCTGGAAGAAATTTGGCAACAACTCGCATTCCCCTAAACGATGCAAACCGCACAGCGGAGCCTTCCCCTTTGCGCTGGGTGATTTCGCATTCCGTGGGCTCCCGGCACCTTTCCCCCTCCCCCTCCCGCGTCGGCCCACTCCTCTCCCCCCTCCCTCCTACCCTCCCCGGCCCCCGCTCCCTTGCTCGGTAACCATACCACTCGGGTTATTTACTGCGAGTCTTACAGATGTCAGTATTGTCTTGTTCGCAGCAACATGGACAATGAGTTCCCGCTGACCTCAGGACAATGGACCTCACCGGAGTGTGATATGTATTTCATACGGGCAGGGAAAAGCCTGCAAGTAATTGAGAGCGAGAGAAATGTCACGGTAGCATTTCTGTTGACACTGCGCTCTGCGTGAGGGGTGAAGCCAGGGCCCCGCGGCCGGAGCAGCCCAGGCCACGCTGCCTTCCCCGGGTCGCGTTCTCAGAGAGGAGACGGCGCTGGAGACACATCTGCTCAGCTGCCCGACTGGCGAAGGGGCGCAGGCCCGAGGGGCCGGAGGGAAGCGGCGCGCGAGGGTCCCCGAGCCCGGCTGCTGCTCGGGTCCGCTTCCCGGCTGCCTTTATTGTCTTCCATCATGCTTAATGTACTGTTTGTGTACGTTGTCCTCGCACTATATTTTGATGTGCTCTCATATATTTTATTCATCTCTGGCTTTCTACGAAGGCAAGCTCACAGCGACACTGAGAATAATTATTTGCTGCCATCAATCAAGTGTCTACGTGGCTGGCTCCGCGCGGGATGGCCTTGGTTGTAAGCAGGTCGTGTAACTTGTGCTCTCGGGGGCATCCGGTCTTTGTCCCGGGGGCTGCGGGCAGGGCCGCCTGGCGCTGGCCAGAGCGTTCCCACAGGGAACCCTGGAGCCCCCAGCGGGGAGTGGCTCGGTGCTCCTTAGCCTGTCTTGGGGATGGAAAGTGAGCGACTCATTGTGGTAGAAATGAGCTGAGCACAAGGACCCCGGACACCGGCCCGACCACCTCGCCGCTGGCGCTGGCTTCCTGCTGCTTCGGCTGCTCTTGCCGTCGGCACGGCCCCGGAGCCCTCACGCCCTTGTGTGGTGCCGTGTCCTGGCCTGTGTGCCTGTGCTGTTTGCAGCAGATGCCTGCAAACCAGACGTGGGCTCCTCACAGCGGCCCTGTGTCCGGCACGGGTGCGTGCATCTGTCTGTCCGCTCCCGTGAGCACAGCGGTGCGGATTCCAGGTTCGGGTGAAGGGTACGTGGAGGTTAAGCAGGGGCGGAATGACAAAGACGTCCCGTCCCCTGGTGGCAGGCATTTAGCAGATGGGAAAGCAGCAGATACATGTAGATCAAGATGCAAATTTAAAAGCTGCCAGCCCCGTGCTAAGTACACGCCGGACAGCTCCACCCGCCTGATTCTGTCTGATAAGCTCACACAACTGCTCCCATGCAAAGTCACGCAAAAATCAGAGAATTGCACGCTTCAGGACAAACTCATTTTGAATTAGGTTTCAGCACCAAAACGGAAGTAGACTTCAAAATTCCTGTTGAATCTGGACTTGTGTCTCCGAAGAGCTCACGTACGTCTTTCACGACGAAGCTATCAGGATGGAGAAAAGATGGTTCCTTTTCTCCCTTAATAGCTCAACTTAAGACCTCTGTTGTTGAGAAAGCTTTTAAAAATGCAGCTCGGTCTCATTATGTCGATGTCAATACCCACCGTACCCCCGAGTCCCCAAATAGAAGTCACACGGAGCCCCCCAAGCCACCCTACGTGGAACACAAGGTCCTGGGCCTCCCACAGAGCCACAGGGACGGAGCCTTGCCCTGCACCTCGCGGTCACGACTGCTGCCTCGTGTCGGCACCATACCCTCCCTCCACGGGGAGGTTGTGTTCGCACCATGTCCATTTCACAGCCAGAAAACTGAGGCTGGCATCCGGAACTCATCAAGACCCTTGGATTCTGGTAGTGAAGGGCTTGAATCAGAAGTTCTGGCTACAGGTCTCTCGGGCTGTCTGCTGTCTCCAGAGAATTACACCGGACACTTTCAGAGGGGCCCTCCGTGGCAGAATCCAACAATTGCTGTCTTATGCGCTGATGAATTAATTGATCCTCCAGCCTGGCGCTGTTGTGGGCTTTGGGGACAGGACCAGGACCAGTGAAGCACCTGTCCCAGGGGGTTCACCGCCCAGGGGAGAAGACTGAAAAAGGAGAAAGTTGTCCCTGTAACTTCACATCACAGTAACGTGAACGCAGGGTTCAGGCAGCCAGGCGCAGGCCAGACCTGGGAGGTTCTTGCAATCTGAGGCTGGTTCTGCAGCTGGAGCGCTTGGTGCAGTTTACGAAATCCACCTCTGATGCCCGGGACGTGGGGCCCCTGCCTGCCATCCCAGTTCTTCACGTGCCCGTGTGGACTTGGCCACCCTGATTCAAAGCGGGGGACCGGCCTTGAACTCTAGACCACACTCACCACTGGAGACGAGCGCGGAACTTGCCTGCGTGGGCCCTGCAGAAAGACACAGCACCGGTGCACAGGAAGTTGCCGAAGTCGCAGCCCTGATTAATCTTGCTCTGCTATTTCTATTAGAGCACATTGCCTTGGCAACCATGGAGCAGGTGCTGTGGCGTCTGCCTTTAGCAGCCTCGGCTTTAGGAAGTCACACCACGGGGAGTGGGAATGGCAGGCAGGTTTGGCCCAGACATGGGCAAGACTCAGTGCAGCTTCTCCGGCTCACCTGTCACCATGCCCCTCCCCACGACCCTGCTAAGGCTGGTCCTGCTCGCTTCTCGGCCCCCCATCCCCATCCCCGTCCGTGCTGCTGTCCCAGTCCTGCCCCTGACGAGGGCTTCACCTCCTGGTCACTGACCTGAGCCTGTGCCCCTGCGGGACTCCGGGTTCCTGGGAGGCAGGCTTCTCCGTCACCGCCCAGCGAGCACCTGGCTCACATGCCCCCAGCGTGTGTCTGCGGAGGAGCCTCTGCTAAACGCTGTTTTCTTCCAGTGTTAACATGCCGTCCTGTAAACAGTGTCCCGACAGATCTCTAGATTGTCTTCCCAGTGTCTTCCCTCACAACTAGAAACCAGTGACACCGGAAAATCTCCCTTTCGGGCAGAGGTCAAGTTAGAGGTCACATGCCATAGATGGAGGTGTGGGCACCTCGGACCCCTGGCAACTCCTCACTTCCTGGGCTCTGAGCCCCCTTCCCCCTCTCACCTGGTTCCTTCTCTGCCCCCTGCAGACAGAGCTGTTTTCCTGATGAAAAAGGCCCATTTCCATGCTAATGACACCAAGATATTTCTTCCCTCCCTCCTTCCTCTCTGTATCACATTTACATTTGATAGTTACATTTTAAGAAAGATTTGAAATTTTGTTCAATAACCCTGATACAAAAGCTGACAGAGATATCATGAGAAAAATATACATCATCGATATCTCTCACAAAAATAGATGCAAATATATTGGAAATTCTAGGAAAAATGTCAGATCACAACAAAATAGTAGACTTAACAATAATGTAAGGTTAGCTCATTATTTAGAAATCAACATAATTTGCCATATTAATAGTGTAAGGAGAAAAAAGTGAGATCTCAGTTTGGTAAAATTCAACAGTCACTTAATGCAATTTCCAGCGAAGAAAACATCTTCCTTAATCTGATTAAAAAAAAAAAAAGCATCCCAGAGTTGATGCTGGCCCAGTTGGTGAAACGCTGAGTGGGGACGTGGCCATCGGCTTGCCCCACTGCTGTTGAACCTGATACCAGAATCCACCTGAGGCAGGCGTTGTAGCAAAACCGGTTACGCTGCTACCTACAATGCTGGCATTCTGTACGGGCATCAGTTGGGTCCCAGCTACTCCACTTATGACCCAGCTCCCTGCTAAAGTGCCTGGGAAGACAGAAGATAGTCCAAATGTTTGGGCCCCTGCACCCACATAGAAGACCCTGATGAAACTCCAGGCACCAGTCCAGCTTCTGCAGCTATCTGGGGCGTGAGCTGATGGAGGGAATCTCTCCCTCCCTCCCTCCCTGTAACTCTGCATGAAACAAACAAATCTTTAAAAAAAATTCATAAAGCTGGGAAAGAAAAAGGTAATATTTTTTTTTGCAAATGACTTGATTACTTTCATCTAAAATCTGAATCAGCAAAGAAAATGTAGAGCTAATCATGTAACTTTAGCAAAGGTCAGAGGATACAGGGTCAACTGCCCAAGTCAAGGGTATTTCTATATGCTTTCCAGAAACAAGTAGGTAATTGAAATTAGACTTTATAATACCACCAGACAGCAGCGTACATAGGAAGAGAAGCAGTGGATTATGTGTAAGGCCTCCCTACGAAGAACTACAAAATATGTCTTAGGGAAAACCAAAGAAAATCTAAATAAAGGAAGAGCTATACCATGTTCATGGATAAGAAAATCAATATTGTTGAGGTGTCACTTGTCTAAAAACTGATCTAAAATTTTTAAAGTTACAATAAAAATGTTAGCCGGCTTTTAAAGAAATTGCTGAGGTTAAACTTTTGTTGTATATGGAAATAAAAAGAACCTAGAAGAGCGAAACAGCCTTAGAAAACAAAGCTGGAAGATTTTAGCAGCTGTGTTCACAGCAACCAAAAACTGTAGACAACCTGAATAACACCCGATGTAAGAACGGTGTATTCATACTGTGTATGTGTGTACCACGGCACCAGTGTGTGGGATATTTATCCCATGAAGTACTACTCAATAACAAGAAGTCATTAACTCTGCACGGAGGCAACGACGTGGAAGAAGCTCATAGATGTTATACTGAGTGAAGACACCAAACATGAGAATCCTGACTCTCATTGTTCCCTTCTTCTCATCTTGATGGTGGTGGTGAGAACAGTGTCAGGAGGGTGTCCTCAGGGTGGGTGAAGTGAGTGAAACAAGGAAGAAGCATGAGGGAGCTTTCTGAGACGATGGAAAATCTATTGGTCATGTAGAAAAGTGAATGTGCCTATTGTCTGTCAAGCACGTGCAGTTAAGATTTGTGCATTTCAGCAAAGTAAATTTTATGTCAAAATTTTACATCCTGGTAGCCAGGAGTAGGCAGTGTAGGTGAAGACAGGATGGCAGAGTGCCGTGGTTGCTGAAGCAGATGACAGGTGCATGGAGCTCATTCAGTACTCTTTGTGTACGGTGAAATTCTCCACAATAACAAATGATTTTAAATTTAGCCTATAAGAAATAATGCAATGTAGAGCATTTGAGTCAGGTCTCAGTTTAATGGAAAACCTGAAACAACAGGTTTCCAGGAAAATGCCTTGACTTGTTTCCAGAGTCGCTGTTTCGTACCTGGTGAGCTAAGCCCCGGTGTCTGTGGGCTTCTCCCCGCAGCGGTGTCCCTCGCTTGCTTGGTGAATGAAGCTCTGTGCCCACGTCCTTTGCGAGGAATGTCTACACTGAGCAGTATCTGGAGACGATTTGGTGGGTAACAGAGCTGTTTCTTGACCTCTCGAAGGCAGTGGTTGTGCTTTGCCATATCTGGTAAGAGCTGGGGCAGACGTTCCGGGTGTCGAGTAAGGTGTGAGCAGATTCTGCAAGAGCCACCCAGCTTCCGGGGTCTTCCAGGCCATTTTAAGGAAAGAAGCTGAAGGATAGAAAATGACGCCAAAAAGGTAAAAAAAAATAATAATAATCCACCTAAAAGTGCATCTTTTCAGTTCCCCACACCCAGAAATAAATGATGGAGCAAGAAAAAGGGGAGAAATGACAGCTGCACCAACCCCACCGTGGTGGTGCCGTTAACTGGGGCTGTTGTAGGGTTGGTTTTGTTTTTTTATTTTTTTTTTTATTTAAGAGGCAGAGAGAAAGGTCTTCCATCCACTGGTTCATTCCCCAAATGGCCGCAACTGTGGAACTAGGCCTATCTGAAGCCAGGAGCCTGGGGCTTCTTCCCTGTCTCCCACGCAGGTGCAGGGGCCCGAGCACTTGGGCCATCTTCCACTGCTTTCCCAGGCACATTAGCAGGGAGCTGGGTTGGAAGAGGAGCAGCTGGGACACGACGTGGCATCCATATGGGATGTTGGTGCCGAGGGCAGAGGCTTAGCCTACTCAACACAGTGCCAGCCACAGTGCTGGTCTCTTGATTTTGAGACTTGTGTCTAAGCCCAAGAAAGCTGCTTTGGCTTCATGGTAATAACATAACCTACTTTTTTTTACTTTAATTTTTTTTCCTTTTTTTCACTTTTTTTTAAATTTATTTTTAACTCGAAAGGCCTTCCTTTGGATTTTTTTATGCTGTTTGGAGATTGAACCTTAATGTCAGCACTGGTGGTAACCATGTCTTACTTTCTTATGTTACTGACAGTTTGTGCAGGTTTTAAAGCTTAGGACACACTTCTACATCCGTTCTCCAACTGCTAGAATGAGAATGCTTCAGGAAGCTCACGGACAAAAGGAATTGGAAGCTAAGGCTATTGTGGTGCAGCGGATTTCTGAGATCTATGCGCAGTTCTTGATAACATGCATTTTTTGTGAACTTTTCAAAGGTCCCATGTGTATCACTTATATTAACCGGCAAGAAATTGTGTGCGTTGTATACCCAGTGATCACCCTAGGAGATCACGGGGAGAGAAAGCGAACCATGAAGAACAGCCAGGAAAACAAGCAAGGTCTTGAAAATGTGAGCGTCCTGGAGCCACTGAGCCACTGCCCGCCTCGGCCAGCTGTGCTGGCGCGGTGTGGCAGGCCTGCTCGCCGGACCTGGTAGAGAACGCTGCTCTGGCCTCAAGCAGAGGGACCCGAAAGAAGGCCATGACCCACAGGGTGGTCCACGGATGGTGGCCGAGTGCCGTGACACACACAGAGCCTGTGCCTTCAGGAAGGATCTGCCATGCCGGGCAGTCGCATTCCGGCGTGCGCCCAGCCGTGTGTAGGGTGCTCAGAGCGCTCCAGGTGACTCGGCCGCGAGGTCAGCGTCTCCCTGCACCTGCTCAGCTGCTACCAGGCCAACGGCCCAGCCAGAGGGCGCGGCTGTGGTTCCCATGTGAGCTCACACCTGTGGCTCTGCAGGGGAGGAAGCTGGCGCCTGCTGGGCACTGGGGTCGCGGCGTCCACCCTTTCTACAGCACGCGCCGGGCCCCAGGCTGAGGACACAGGCCACACAGGGATCGCCGCAAAGCCCATGGGGATGTGTGAAGAAGCTGTGTGTCGGGCGTCTCGTTTTTGGCACCAAAGTAAGCTGGACTTCTCGTGCCTTCCACCAACTTTGTGAAGTCCTGCCCGGGGAGACGGTGTTTCTGGGGGGCTGAGGGCCAAGCCCCTGGCAGCGGCCGCTGCTGGTTGAGCTCCAGGATTTCCAGCACTCCGTCTTTGCAGAAATGTAGGCTGTTGTAATTATTTTAAGACAGATCAAACTTATTTCAGGAAAGAATTAGCTGCAGAGTAGGCCTCCGTCCCCTGGGGAACCCCGGCCTCGGCTCCTCCTCTGCAGCAGAGCTGCCTTTTATTATTTTTGCCACGATTCCCGCTGTTTCTCTTTATTAATGCGACACAGAACTTTCTTCAAGAAAAGCAAGAGGACCTTAAGCCTGTTGCAGCTCCAGTGCTGATCTATTCTTTCAAACATGCAGAGTCACCCCAGTGTGCTGGCAGACCTGCCACTGCGTGTGGGGAATGCTTCCCGCTGCAGGCAGGCGTGGCCCAGCCCGTGGCCCTTGGGGGAGGGGCAGCATGCGCACCTGCAAGACAGGATGCTCTGGGGTTCTCATGAAGAGGACATCTGGGGACGACCAAGCCCTGAGCGCTGGAAGGTGCCCACACAGAACATCCCCAAGGCCAAGCCACGGAGGGTTGAATTGAGTGACAGGACAAGCAGCCAAGAAGCTACCTGGTAAGGTCCCACCCCGAGGCTGCAGAGGCCACGAGAGAGGGTTTTCCTCAGACACCCGAGGAAGGGGCCAGCAGGTGGGGAGGGCAGGGCGGACAGATGGAAGCCTGCAGCTACAGCCTGTCATGGTGCACAGGGAAGGGGGCCGCTCATGACCATGACATGTGACCCACAGTTCAGGGGGTGGCTAGAATCCAGATAAGACCTGGCCCTGTGAACTCACACCCCAAACAATATCTGTACACCAGAGCCAAGTTAAGCTGCCATGTGCAGTGCCAGCATCCCATGTGGGTGCTGGTTTGAGTCTCTGCTGCTCCACTTCCTATCCAGCTCCCTGCTGGTATGCCTGGGAGGGCAGAGGATGATGTCTATGGCACTTGGGCACCTGCACCCACGTGGGAGACCCAGAAGAAGCTCTTAGCTTCGGCCTGGCCCAGCCCTACCCATTGCAGCCATTTGGGGAATGAACCAGTAGATGGAAGATTTCTCCCTTTCTCTCCCTTCCTCTCTGTAAGTCTGACTTTAAAATAAATAAGTCTTTTTTAAAAAGATCCACACACTTGTGTTCAGAGCAGCGCAATTCACCAGAGCCGAGAGGAGGAATCGACAGGAAACGCCATGGATGGATTCCAGAAAGGAAAACATGGTCTGTACAAGGAGCATCAGCCTGAAGGAGGGGGGTCCTGGTGCAGCCTCATGGGCGTCAAGACAGCAGAAGCCCTGCAGCCCCCAGACACCACGTGACTGAAGCCCTCCAGCCCCCAGACACCACGTGACTGCACCCTCGGGCCACTCCCGGTCCGGGGAGGCTGGGAGTAGGCAGTCACTGTGCTGGGGACAGTTTCTGAGAAGAGGAAATAGCGCTGCGCATGTCCTCGAGGCCCGAGAACTGGACACTTAAAAATGGGTGAGTTTCATGTGGACTTTACCACAATGCTTTTTAAACATTTTTTGAAAATATAACTTTTTTTTGACAGGCAGAGTGCACAGTGAGAGAGAGAAAAGTCTACCTTTACCATTGGTTCACTCTCCAATGGCCACTGCGGCCGGCACATTGCACTGATCCGAAGGCAGGAGCCAGGTGCTTCTCCTGGTCTCCCATGGGGTGCAGGGCCCAAGCACCTGGGCCATCCTCCACTGCACTCCCTGGCCACAGCAGAGAGCTGGCCTGGAAGAGGGGCAACCGGGACAGAATCTGGTGCCCTGACCGGGACTAGAACCCGGTGTGCCAGTGCTGCAGGTGGAGGGTTAGCCTAGTGAGCCGCGGCGCTGGCCAAAAATATAACTTTCTTAAACATGTACTTCATTTATTTGAAAGGCCAAGTTACAGAGACAGAGGGGGAGAGTTAGGTTTTCCATCCACTGGGTTGCTCCCCAGATGGCTGCAGCAGCCCAGACTGAAGCCAGGAGCTTCTTCCAGTCTCCCACGTGGGTGCAGGGACCCAAGCTCTTGGGCATCTTCTGCTGCTTTCCCAGGCCTTAGCAGAGAGCTGGACCGGAAGAGGAACGTTTGTATTGCCGGTTAGTTGACACTCATGGTAACGATATGCCACAATGGCTGCATTCTGTGGTTTGCGGGCGCTGGGCTGGGTCTCACCCTTTCCCTTCACAAATGAGCTGCCAGAGACTCTCCTGCTCAAGTCTGGCCGCGTGTGTCTCTCCCGGGCATAGACGTGGAAGTGTGGATTTACCCTGTGGGCACTCGGTTTTGCCAAGTGGTTGTGCCTCCCCAACGCCCGCCACGGCATAGGCCACCCGGCGCGGTGAGAGCGCTCACAGTTGTGGTTCTCCGTGTTAATCCCGCGGCCGGGAGTGAGGTTGCCTGGCGCCATATTTGCATTTCTGTGTGACTGCTGGTGCCGCACGTCGTCCACACACTCCCTGGCTGTGCGTCCTTGTTCGGCATCACTTATTGTCCCGTCGAGTTGCGGGATTCCTGTGTGCATTCCAGAAACGATCCGTGTGCCAGTCATAATGCACACGTAGTTCTCCCGTAACGTTGGTTTTCACAAACATTTTTTGTAAAAATTCTCGTCTGCATGGATTTCAAAAACGTGTTGCCCAGATCACATCTGTGGCTTCATGCCTTTCCCGTGGGCTTCCTGGCGGGCCGCCTGTGTGTTGGGGATTCTCTGCCCCTCTGTGGCGTGCCTCTTGGTTTCCCCAGCAGTGAGTTTTCTTTGAAGCTGCCAGATTCATCCCACGGTTTGAGTAGCTGCGGAACGTTTGCTAGGAAGTTCAAGAGGCTGAGCTGTCTGGAGCATTGGTTCACCCTCCAAATGGCCGCTACGGCCGGCGCACTGTGCTGATCCGAAGCCAGGAGCCAGGTGCTTCTTCCTGGTCTCCCATGTGGGTGCAGGGCCCAAGCACCTGGGCCATCCTCCACTGCCTTCCCTGGCCACAGCAGAGAGCTGGACTGGAAGAAGAGCAGCCAGGACTAGAACTCGGTGCCCATATGGGATGCTGGCACTACAGGCAGAGGATTAACCAAGTGAGCCGCGGTGCCGGCCCTTGACTCAATTTTTTTTTTTTTTTTTTGACAGGCAGAGTGCACAGTGAGAGAGACAGAGAGAAAGGTCTTCCTTTACCATTGGTTCACCCTCCAATGGCCGCTGCAGCCAGCGCACCGCACTGATCCAAAGCCAGGTGCCAGGTGCTTCTCCTGGTCTCCCATGGGGTACAGGGCCCAAGCACCTGGGCCATCCTCCACTGCACTCCCTGGCCACAGCAGAGAGCTGGCCTGGAAGAGGGGCAACCGGGACTAGAACCCAGGGTGCCGGTGCCACAGGTGGAGGATTAGCCTATTGAGCCGCAGCTCCAGCCTTGGTTGAAATTTTTAAAACTGGTAGATGCAGAAACGCTGTTTCTGTTTTCTGTTCTTGTCAGCAATAAAGTTTTGCACTTCCAGGATCTCACCCACATCCTGTGAGTTGCTGAGTTTAGGGTAAAGTGGGGCTCACATATGATCCCTTAGTGTCACCAGAACTCGTGCTGTCCCTGCTTCTCATTCCTAGCGTTCAGTTGGCTCTACTGTTGGTACTGATCAGTATTATTAGTGGTAAGTAATGCATTAGCATCTTGTGTTTCCTTTTAATCTGTTCGTTTCTGTCGGGATCAGTCGTGGTGGATGTGTAATTTTCAATTACTGTGCGGCAGAGGATTCCAAAATTCGGTGGCTCCCAACAACAGCGAGATCTCAACATTCCTTCTCTCTTCCATGGTGGGCATCTCTCTGGCTGTTCCCCTGCATGACTGCGTCGATCCTGAGCGTCCCTGGGGCCAGGGCCAAGTTGGCTCACTCATGGGTCCAGCCCTTGTCATGGCTGCTGACCAGGGCACCCACGTCCCCCATCATGTGGCTTCTCATCCCACTGTGGATTAGACGCAGTCTCTCTCACGGGGGTCTCAGGGCACCCACGTCCCCCATCACGTGGCTTCTCATCCCACTGTGGATTAGACGCAGTCTCTCTCACGGGGGTCTCAGGTCAGTGTCCAGGAGTGCCAGGCAGGAGTCCTGGGGCCAGCCAAGACCTTGGCCCCAGATACCCCCAGCGTCATGTCTGCCGCATGTTGTTGGCCAGGATAGAGTCTAGCCCGCATTAGGCACAGCTGGGAAGCAGGGAAACATGTTTCCCTCGTTGTGGCCTTCTGCGGAGGGAGACCTCGCTTCCGGCAGCAATGTCCACGTTCCACGACCTGGCCGTGAGCTGTTGATCTCCCCGCGTGTACCGCATTGCTCCCGTCCCAGAGAAAAGTCGCACTCCAACTAACAGCAGGCTCAGTGTCCAGGCACCACGGCCAGCATCGGGTCCTCCCGGCCATGGCTCCTCCTTGTCCAGGCCGTCTGGGAACTCACAGGCTGGGGTACCTCACAGCCAGGCCATCCAAGAACGGGGAGCCAGGGCACCTGGACGTTGCTGCTGCTTACCGACTCCAGGCCCCTGGATCAGAGGGGTCCCCGAGCCCATCGCTCTGCCGTTGCCTGGTTCTGCTCTCGGGGTCCTGCCTTGTCCATCAGAAGGGGCCCCTGTTTGCAGATGAGTGACTCTGTTTCCAGCCCACAGCAAGCTGCAGAGCGTCTGCCAATCTTGAGTGGGCTCAGCCTCTTTCCATCTAAGCTGGTAGTGCTCTCATTAATGTATTTCTCTTAAAAATGCTAGAGGTCTCCTGTGAATCACACTGGGGTTCCCTCTCTGTCCCCAAAGTCACCACCCTAGTCCTCTCCAAGGCCCCGCTGCGGTCCTCCGGGAGGCCTGTTTCTGTTGCTTCTTCTCGTGGGGCTTCAGGGCTGTGGCCCGGGCTGAGACGAGGCCCCGGGCTGGCGCAGCTCACCCTGCCACGTCTGTCCTTGGTCAAGCTGCATCACAGTGCAGCCAGCCTCCGGACACAGGAGGGGTCCCCATGGTGGCCAGGGCTAAGTCACAGGAGAGCGGGTGAGGAGTGCTGGTGGCCAGCTAGGACAGGCTGCACCCGACAGCAGAATTTTCTGGGTCTTTCTGGGCCTGGCAGAGCCGCGTGCCCTCCTCTTCTCATCCCCGCTGCTTCCTCTGCTGCACCCTCAAGGGATGTCGCTGGCAGGGGCACCTGCGCCTTGCATGGAGCAGACGTCTCCAGGGGCCTGCGGGAGCCTTTCCCCTGTGACCGCGGCTCAGGCTGTTTGAGGAGCGGCCGGCTGGGGGGCCGTTGTCCCTCTCAGGATGGGCCTTGGCCAGGGCCGAGGCGGGGCCTGGTTCTAGCCAGAGCTGCCAGGTGCTAAGGCGGCCTGTATTGTTCCTCACAAATGCCAGCATGGGTCAAAGCAGGTGACAGGGCCTGGGTGGCCAGAGGTGCCCCCTGCTCCCAGGCCGGATCTCGCTGGCAGGAGGGCGGGTTGAGCGAGGGCCTCGTAGGGCGCATGGCGGGGGTGCAGCCGGGACATTCCGGGCTCGCTGGGCGGAGCCTTCCCTCTGAGACTGCAGGGGCGGAGGGCGGGATGTGTCCGGCAGGGCCAGGCCATCAGCAGGACATGGGTTGGGGGAGGGAGGGACAGGCACAGTGTGTGGCGCTGGGGTGGGCCTCGCACCAACCTCTGCGTTCCAGCCAACAGAAGCCTTGTCACAGGCAGCGGTTTGGGGGCTCCTCCAGCCACCCAGGCAGCTTGGGGTGCCCTGGAGCCTGTGCCTGTGGGGGGCTCCGAGGGCAGCTCGGCCCCAGAGACTCAAAGTCTCCACCTGAGTGGGCTCCCAGACCGGGGCGGGAGGGGAAGCAGCTGTGACGTAGAGCGTGTGGGGCACAGGGCACGTTGGGGGCAGGGGACTGCAGCCCACGCTGTGCCGCCCCGGGAAGCCGGGGGCCCCCGTCTGTGGGCAGACCCCAGCCTCTCACCGGCACCCCAGTGGCACGGCGGAGTGCAGGGCGCTGAGCGTCTCCTTAGGCGTTCAGGGCTGGGGTGGAGGGAAAGGGGGAGCAGTGAACACCTGCTCTCCCCTCCCCCATTTGTTCCAGAGCCTTCTGAGCCAGGACAGATGCTGCGCTGGGCCTGTCTTCAATTTGGTCGCAGGCACTTTCCAATAAGTGCATGAAGCGCTCGGGGCGGAGGAGAAGCACTAAAGAAATCAATACTTGCTCGTCAGCCTGGCCGCGGCCGGGCCCACCTGGGCGCTCTCCCAGGCTGCTCTGTTGGTTTAGTGTTTCCCCGTGGACGGCCAACCGGCTCTGTCTCAATAATGATCAATATCACTTTATCAATGTAGCACGGTTAACAGTGTCTCCGCCGCCTTGTGGTCCCGGCTCGGAAAGTGCTTTCAGATGAGCGATTTATGGTCCAAGGTCGTGTATTCCCCTCCTTCCCTCCCTCTCTGGCGGGGTCCCCAGGCAGGAGACCCCAGGACCCTCTTCCTTCCAGAGGGCCTGGGGGAAATTCTGGCCTGAGCCGCTCCCTGGGATTGGCCGGATGTGCTGGTACTGGGCCTGCTGGCGGCGACTCTCGGGCTCATTTTGGGGAAGGGTGATGCTCCTAGGAGCCTGGAGAAGCCACAGTGACTCCTGTGCACGTGGAAACCACAGGCGTCTGTACCCGTGGGCCGCAGCCGCAGTCTCTCAAGCTCCTGTCTCCATGTCGTCCGTCTCACAGGAGGGGACCGCCCAAGGGGTGGGCAGAGCAGGCGGTGGCTTCTCCCTCAGAGACGAGGGACAGAGGCCCCCTGAGAAGCCCCTGGGCACACACCCCTGCGGGGCAGAGCCAGGCACTCACTCCTCCTGGCTCCGGGCCTCCTGGGTGGGCCCAGCCCTGCCCTCTGGAGTTGTGGGTTTGGGGAGCAGCTCAGAACTTGTGGATCTGCCCCTGGGGCAGCTCTGAGGAGACGCGCTGCCTCCCCTCCACTCCCTGCCACTGTTGGAGGACATCCAGACTGGCGATGGTCTAGTCTCGCATTTTTTTTTAATTTATATATTTATTTAAAAGAGTTACAGAGAAAGTGCCAGGGACAGAGAAAGATCTTTGTCTACTCCTCAGAAGCCAGAACAGCCAGTGCTGGGCCAGGCCTAAGCCAGGAGCCAGGAGCTTCTTCCAGGTCTCCCACATGGGTGCAGGGGTCTGAGCACTTGGGCCACCTTCTGCAGCTTTCTCAGGCAGATTAGCAAGGAGCTGGATCAGCAGTGGGCAGCCGGGCCTCGAGCCGGCACCCGTAGGCATCCAGCGTCGCAGGCAGCAGCTGTACCCACTGCACCGCTCCGGCCCCTCACTGGCCGACCTGCAGTCTCCAGGAGGGGTGAACATGAAACCTGCAGAGTGACCTTGTTAACCGAGGTCAGGGAGGACCTGGGGGCAGGGACCAGAGTTCCCCATGGATGCGGCGCTGAGCCGCACAAGTCTGCACCCGCCGCCTCGTCACCTGCCTCGGCCCCATCTGACCTGGACGCCCACACCTGTGGCTCTGGACCCGGAGGTGCAGCAGACAGATCTGATTGCCCCCACTTGTTGGGGGGTACTGAGTCCTTGGAGGTTGTGAGACTCGCCCAGAATTGCGGGGTTGCTTCTGGCCTCCCCACTCCCCCGTGCACCTGACACCCCGTGTCTGCACTGAGCTCCAGCTCGCGTGGGCAGAGGGATGCTGACATCACGCTGACTGCAGCGGGCATCTCCGTCTCTCCTGGGGTGACCGCCCTGCTCTCCTGCCCTCGTCAGTCCGTCAGCTCAGCTCTTCCAATGGCCTTGATGGACCCTGCCACCCGCTCTGCCCTGAGCTCACCAGCAGCAGTCCTGTCCCCCAGAACCTGAGCCCACAGACGGCCCACACGCTGTGTAAAACCCACCACTGGTTCCTAGCCACACCCCAGGCTGAGCGTGTTTCTGCGTGTCCACGGCCTCCTCCCCACCCCGTCGTCCTGTCCCCCAGGCACTGCAAGTGTCACTCGGGTGCCCTGCACCTCTGAGTGGCCCAGGAGGCCTCTCAGAAGGAACAGGCAGGTCCCGAGCAGGGTGGCAGCAGCCTGAGAGGGCCCAGGCCTGACGGAGACAAAGGGACCCTCCCCTGGCTGCGACATGGGCTTCCGCAGCCCGACCTGCCCCGTAAATAATTGCCCAGCTCCTGGTGACAGCAGATGCACTCCGGAGCCACTGCTGGCGCTGCCGTGACCTGCGACCTCTGTGCGCGTGAGCAGACCTGCGCTCTCCAGCTTCGGGAGGGCCCGGTTATGGGATGCTATTGACGAGGCGTTTATAAATATTTAATCCCCACATTAAAAATACGGGACCCAGGAGCCATTAGTAGCTGACAATAAAAAGGCTTTCTCTGCCGATCGTGGGGCAGGAGAATCTCTGGGCAGAGGATGCTGGGCTCAAGGTCGGAGCCTCGCACGAGGCGGTTTCGGCCCAGACCAATGGTCAAGGGCCCTGCGCTGGCCTGTGGACGGTCCGGGGGCCGAGCAGAGCTCAGGCGGCTTGCACCCCGCATGGCAGATGGTTTATTTACGTCCAGGGCCATTACGAGCCAAGGAGAAAGTTCAGCGCAGGATAAGAAGCTTAAATCTTGATTTTCCCTTCCCCTCTCAAAAAGAATGGATTCCTGCATTGTAAATTATCCAGCCCTTGGCCTTGGGTTGGCAGCTACTTCAGGCTGCAATGGACATTGCATAATCTTAAATATTGATTCTTGTTAGACCAAAAAAAAAAAAAAAAAAAAGCCGAGCGCATGGCGCTGCCCCGGTCCACATGTCCAGGAAGCCCCCTGGGCCATAGCTCACTTCTGATGTCTGCAGCCTCGGGACCGCGAGACCCACAGTGATGAGAGAAGTCCCCAGAGGCACAGCAGGGCTGGGACCCGTTCTCCATCACAGCCCGCCCTGGATCGACTTCTGCCCAACTCTGATTCCTCAAGTGCCCCCTGAGCTTTCTAGGCAGGATAAAGGTGGAGTGATGCAAAGTCCGGTGGCACCCGCCGCTCCCCAGGGAGCAGCCCCACCCAGCGGAGGCCCCCCAGCACACGCTGTTCCCCGAGACACCGCTGCGTGTGGTGCAGAGCTGGGACAACGAAAGACTGCCCTTTGAGGAAGGAGATGACCTACCTGGAGCAGAGCTGTCTCCCGGGGCCCGCAGGCACCCGGACAGTCAAGGCCTGGGTTTTAGGACGACTAAGAGAATGGTCTTTGTGTGAATGCGTCGGGGTTAAAAGGAGCCACTTGCCATCCCCCCACGCTCAGCCCACTTAGCACAAACCTCTCACAGGAGCGCGTTTCCAGTCTCGGGCTCCACGTCCAAGGAGCAGCGCCACTTCCATGAGTAAATGCAGGAGAAAAACCCAACCATGAAGCATTTCTTCAGTTTGGCAACTTGTGGTGCAATTTTGTGAAATGCAGTTAATTCTGGGAGCCCTCTGTGGCTACAGGTTTCATTATCTGTTACCTGAGCAGTCAGCTTTGGTTACCTGCCAGGAGCGGGGGCCGGGCGGGTGTTGACTGAGCGCCTGGCTCGGCTGTGGGAAAGGCCTGCCTCCGAAAATTGTTTGCACTTACTCAGCTGTCATTTGAATCACAATTTTAAAAGTGTTTGCCCGTGGAGTTCTGAGCTACAGCGGTGCAAGGTGCTCCTCGGATGGTGGGGATTCCCTCTCTGCTTGGTCCGCTCACGCTGTCTCCTGCGGCTGGTACAGGAGGTTTCCAGGGGGTCGTGTCTGAGCACCACGAGGGGCATGTATGTCCACAGGCGAACAGGAGATCGATTCCTGGATTGATAAAGGTTGGTTCAGTTTAAAAAATAAAGAATTGGCAACAGGGGCTGGTGCTGTAGTTTGGCACGTAGCTACTGCCTGCAACACCGGAATCCCATGTGGGCAATGGTTCAAGTCCCGGCTGCTCTACTTTCCATCTAGCTCCCTGCTAATGTGCCTGGGAATGCAGTGAAGAATGGCCATGGCCCAAGTGCACCCACATGGGAAACCGGGAAGAAGCTCCTGGCTCCTGGCTTTGGATCAGCCCAGCTCCAGCCAGTGCAGCCATTTGGCAAGTGAAGCAGTGGATAGACACTCTGTGTCTTCCTCTCTCTGTGTAACTCTGACTTTCAAATAAATATCTTTTAAAAAAAGCGACAGAGCAGGGTTCTGGAATGCACTGAATCACACTGGTGACAGCCCTCCCTGTCTCTGGGGGAGCGCCTGCTACAGGCTCTTGGTGGCCTCTGCCCTCACCTGAGATACCTCTTGTAAGCTCCCACCTGGGGGAGGCTCCTAGGACCCAGGGTCTGTAAAGGGCCCCTTCCACGCTGAGGCCCAGAAACTCAGAGTGCAATCTGGGACCTGGCCAGACCCAGCAGAGCCCAGCCCTGTGCAGGCCGGGCCCTGTCTCCCAGCAAGTGCTCTCTGCTCTGGTCTGAATGTCCCCATGCCCCAGGATTCTGCTCATCAGTGCCAGGGCATCGCCAGTGATTAGGACGTGAAGGCGGGGCCCTCGCGTGCTGTGTGAGTCGGCCCCAACGAGGCCCCGGAAGGCTCAGCGGCTGTGAGAGACCACAGCTGCCCTTACCAACCAGGAGGGCCCTGCCTCGCCCTTGGACTTCTACTTCCAGAACTCTCTGGCGTTCACGAGATACTCGGAGGACCATGTTTTGTGCAGCTGCCCCACAGACCAAGAGGGCCTGTTCCAGCATGGGCTCTCTGGGGCGTCAGAGTGGTGCCCTGTGCTACTTCCCAGAGCGTCTCACTGTCTCAGCACGGCACAGCCCACACCCGGCTCCTGGACCCGCTGCTTAGGGGACGGCCAGGAGCTGCTCCTCTCTTGCCTCTTAGCCGGCCGCCTCTCACCCCCCTGGGATGGGGGCACTGAGCGCGCCCTGAACCCATGGCTCAGGAGCAGCCTCAGCAGGGCGTGGGGCCTCTCGTGAGCTGGGTCTCCCTGCGCTCTGACAGGCCCGATTCAGTGGCCTCGAGTGCGTGGACAGCCCCTGGGCTTTTATTAGAAGAAGAAAAAACCTCCCAGCCACTGCTTTCCAGAGTCCAAGAATGAGTTCTTCTCCGAGATGGTTCTGATCCACGTCTGTGAGATCCTCGGCGACCCTGGCAGGACACCGACCGGCACCGGTAAGTCCCAGCCCCAGGTCCCCCGAGCCGCTCTGACGTCAGGGTCACCAGCCACACGGCCCACAGAGGTGCTTGCTGGGAGGTCCCTCCAAGGTGCTTCCCACAGGCTGGGGGTGCCCTGAGCGAGACCCCGCAGTGGGCGGCCCTCCTGTGCTAGAACTCGGCCCTCACCACCCAGTGAGCTTAGAGCCCTGACCGCGGCAGCGCTGACCATCTTTCTAGCCCAACACCTGTGTGACCAGTGGGGGCAGGGAGACCCGAGACCCCACGTGTGGGCCTGGCTCGCTGTGGGGCTGCAGCTTCCTCCGCTCCCTTGGGTCTCCAGGCAGCTCAGCCAGAGCGGTGGGGGGTGGGGCGTGGGCAGGGCCCCCAGACTCCACCCGGACACCACCTCGACCTCGCCTGTGGGGACATGCAGCGTGAGTGTGTCCTGACACACGCTACTGTCCGTGCCCTGTGCCTGTGCCAAAAGAGACGTGCCTGTTCTCCCCACGGGGGTTTCCGTGCTCATTTACTTGGGTGGGGGAACAGCAGAAGGACCGGCCTTGGGGAGCAGCCGCTTGCGGCGCCGGCCTCCCTTATCAATGCAGTGCAGGTCCGGGCTGCTCCACTTCTCACCCAGCTCCCTGCTGGTGCGCCGGGGAAGGCAGCAGCAGAAGATGGGCCAAGTGCTTGTGCCCCTGCCACCTGTGTGGGAGACCCAGAAGAAGCTCCTGGCTTCAGACTGGCCCAGCTCCGGCCATTGTGGCCGTGTGGGGAGTGAACCAGCAGATGGAAGATCTCTCTCTCTCTTCCCATCCTCTCTCCCTCTCCCTCCCTTCCCCCTTCTAACTCTTCTTTTCAAATAAATAAATCTGTAAAAATATAATAATAACAACAACAAGCATCTGCTGAATGCTTAGTTCCTTTGTGGCCGGAGTGGAGCGCCGGGCGAGGCAGCAGGCGGAGTCACGCCGGTTACTCCCGTGCGTCTCGGGCTCAGCCGTGCTGTGCAGGCTGGCTGGTCTTTTCCTTGCTGATGGGCACATCCTCGTCACAGACCCCAGACACGGCTTCCCCACACAGACACCCACGGAGATTCTATTCGTATCCGGAGCATGCCTTTTCCCTTTTTTATTTTTTCTTGAGGATCCTTCAGTGAGCAGAATTTTTGAGTTTTTATGAATTCCGGTTTGTTTTTTATTGCTAGTGCTTTGTGTGTCCCGCCCACGGAACTTGTGCCTCTCCCGGCGTTCGAGGTGTTGTCCTGGGTTTCCTCGCAGACGCCGTGCACTGTCAGTGGTCCTGGTCAGGTCTGTCCTCCTCGTACGTCTCACGTGGCATTCTCGGCTCGCTGGGACGTCGGAATCATTTTTCCACGCGGCTGCCAGTTGCTTTGTGAGTCTTTCCTTGGTCCCCGGTGTCGTGTTGGTGCCTGGTGGAGAGTGCGCGTCCTGGGCTCTGCTCTGCCCGTCTGCGTCCCCGTCTCACGCGGACTGCGCTGTGTCCGGCAGCTGCTGAGTCCCCACTTCCCCTTTCTAAGTTGTGCTTCTGTGGCTGCTGGTGCGATGTGCTCTTCACGTCCTCTGCCGTTTCCTGATGAGTCTTACCAGGGATTTACCAATTCTGGTGATTTCTCAAAGATCCGTGTTTTATCCCCTGTGTGGACTTCCCTACTGTCACTGTGACCTTGCGCCAGCCGTCCGGTCCCCCAGCGCCCCTGTACGGATTTGTGGGGTGGGGTGATGTGTGCAGACACTCGCTGCTCAGAGGGTCCCTGTCTAAGTCCATGTGCCTCCCACCAGCGGCGAATGTTAGCACTCAGATTCGCAGGATGACGGTTCTGTGTCAACCCCAGAAAGAAATCCCAACTTTTTTTTAATGTACATTTCTGTTTTCTGAGTTTTTTTTTTTTTTTAAGATTTGTTTATTTGAAAGAGTTACAGAGAGAGAGGGAGATACAGAGAAATATCCTCCAGCCACTGACTGACTCCCCAAATGCCCGCAACGGCCAGCGCTAGACCTGGCTGAAGTAAGAACCAGGAGCGTCATCCGGGCCTCCCATCTGGGTGGCAGGAACCCAAGCACTTGAGCCATCTTCTGCTTTCTCAGGCACTTAACAGAGCGCTGGATAGAAAGTGGAGCAGCCAGGGCCGGCACCGCAGCTCACTTGGTTAATCCTCCCCCTGAGGCACCGGCATCCCATATGGGCACTGGGTTCTAGTCCCGGTTGCCCCTCTTCCAGGCCAGCTCTCTGCTGTGGCCCAGGAGTGCAGTGGAGGATGGCCCAAGTGCTTGGGCCCTGCACCCCATGGGAGACCAGGAGAAGCACCTGGCTCCTGGCTTTGGATCAGTGCAGCGCGCGGGCTGTAGCGGCCATTTAGGGGGTGAACCAATGGAAGGAAGACCTTTCTCTCTCTCTCTCTCTCTCTCTCTCTCTCTCTCTCTCTCTGTCTAATAATAATAAAAGTGGAGCAGCCAGGACTTGAACCAGCACCCATGTGGGTGCCAGCAGTGCAAATGGTAGCTGAACCCACTGCACCATGGAACCAGCCCGCCGACAGTATTTTAAATGATGCTGTCTTCTCTATCTAGTTCTTAAAGGAACCGAGGCCAGAGAGTGCAGGCCGTTCTCTGAGGTGCGATGCCCACTGCCGGCCTGGGGAGTGGACGCCCAGCGCCCACCTGCCCACACCCTGCTCCTGCCGCCGTGTCGACCGTCTGCCATCTCAGGGCCTTTGCACACACTGTTCCCTCTGCCTGGAAAACTCCTCCCCTCCATGCTGCCTCACCGACTCCATGTCAGTCTGCAGAGCGACAGGGCGGGACATCCAGGAAAAGGCGCTCCTGTTCTCAGACCCCTCTGTCTCCACCACCGGCCACGGTCGGCAGGGCAGGGAGAGCACCGAGCACTCCCGCCTCTGTCGCTCACCGCAGTCACCCTCGAGTCCTGCGGTGAGAACCACACAGACTTCTTGTGCTTCTGTATAGGAAGACTCGGGTGTTTCAAAGGAGCCGGCGTCTCCAGGTTGTAAATTGTGTACAGAGTCAAGCTGATTCTAAAACGGTATGGAAGAGTTAGCGCCCAAAAGGCTGTGAGAGTTCCAGAAGTATGAGAGAAGATTGGCCCTTCCAGGAATGAGAATGTGTTTTAAAAAATATAGGAATTGGGGCCGGCGCTTGTGGCTTAGTGGGTAAAGCCGCTGCCTATGGTGCTGGCATCCCATATGGGCGCCAGTTCAAGTCCCGGCTGCTCCACTTCCGATCCAGCTCTCTGCTGTGGCCTGGGAAAGCAGCAGAAGATGCCCAAGTCCTTGGGCCCCTGCACCCATGTGGGGGACCTGGAAGAAGCTCCTGGCTCCTGGCTTCAGATTGGCACAGCTGTGGCCATTGCAGCCAATTGGGAAGTAAACCAGCAGATGGAAGACTGACCTCTCTCTGCCTCTCCTTCTCTCTCTGTAACTCTGACTTTCAGATAAATAAATAAATCTTTAAAAAAAAAAAAAACTCAGGAAGTAACGCCGGGTGTTTGGGCTCACATGCCCAACGAGGTCACGGATGTTTTAAATCAGGGGAAATGGGATGCTCTGGCTTTTCAATATAGGATTTAGGATAATTTGCTCCCTGTTAAAAAAAAAAAAAATTCCTCCTATCAAACCTGAAGCTAACCCTGGTGATTTCAAAGAACTAAAAGTTAAAGGTGTGAAAACCCTCCAGGATCATGAGAAACTTACGGGGTTTTGTTAGGAAGCTGAGCCACGGAGCTGGGGGTGACAGAGAGAGGCCTGTGGCCAAGCCGCTGCCCCGGGGAAGAGGAGAAGACGCGGGCGCAGGCAGCGAAGTGGCCGTCACGGCTCCCTGGGAGCTCTTACAGAGCAACGGGGGAAGACAGACAACGCACGGACGGTGTGCAGAGGACGCCCGCGGGCGGTCACAGGCGCGCACGGCCCGTGACCGAGAGACACGCAGAGCCGAGAGACAGCAGAGGAGGTGAAGGCAGGCGGGCGTCGGGTCCCAAGCAGCAGCTGAGGTGGCCGGCTGCTCCCGGGCCTCACGCGCTCAGTGAACTTGCGTTTCCCCTTGAGGCTGTGCTGAAGCTTCGGGGCAGCCGGCCGCTGCTTTGTGTCCAGTCCAGGGGCCGCGAGCTTGTGCGGCCTCCCCCGTCCACCTCCACACGTCCTCATCCGCGCGCCTCAGACTCTGTCCCCCTCGCCCGACCCTGGCAGCCACAGCCCTGCTCTCTGCCTTGAGAGTCTGACTGCCATGGTGCGCCACTCGGCTTCGTCTCCTGTGTGGGTCACGTGCAGTCCACACGCACTACAGCTGCGCCTGGCTGGGGTCCCACGGCAGGCTCTCGCCTGTGCAGAGCTGAACGCCGCCTTTGCATGAGTAGCAGCAGGTGAGAGTGGGCCGCGTTCCACGGCGCGCGCAGAGCGGGGTCTCCCGAGCGCCACCCTCCCCGCCCCGTGCGACCTCAGTCTGACTGTTCGCACGGCTGTTTCGCCTGTTGCTGAGCCGCCTACGGGGGAGCTGTGCCAGGTCCTCCCTGTGAGACTCTGTGTGAGTGCGTGGAGGGATGGCACACTTAGCCTCACTGTTGTGGGGAGTCGCGTGGGGTGAATATGCCCCGGTTTTGTGTGTGCATGTTCTAGGGATGGAAGTTGGGAGTTTTAAAAACAGCTGCAGGGGCTGGCGCTGTGGGGCAGCAGGTTTAAAGCCCCAGCATCACAGTCCTGGCTGCTCCAGTTCCAATCCAGCTCCCTGCTATGGCCTGAGAAAACAATGAAAGATGGTCCAAGACATTGGACCCCTGCACCCACGCGGGAGACCCGAAGAGGCTCCTGGCTCCCAGTGTCGGATCTGCTCAGCTCCAGCAGTCACAGTTGTCTGGGGAGTAAACCGGCAGATGGAAGGCCTCTCTCCCTTTCTCACTCGCTGTGTCTCTACCTCTCTCTCTAACTCTTTCAAATAAGTAAAATAAATGTTAAAATAAATAGGCATTAACTTTGCTGCCCATGTATTTGGTGCCCATGGGTGCCCATTGCTGTTGGTCACACGCCAGCGGGGCATCTCTGCCTCAGGGATTTCTGCTGTGGCTGACCCAGCTGACGCCTCTGCCAGCCGTGTGGGAGTCCTGGCGACCCACACCTTCCCCAGGGCATGGGGTCGCTTGTGCTTCTCCCGTTAGTCATTCCTGCGTAGCACTTCCAATCTGGGATTGTGGCCACCCCTCTAATTATTTATGTCTTTGAAGTTTTTCTCAACTACGTGTGGTGGTTTATTTCAGTTTATCAGTCGTGAATAGCTTTATTCAGTCTATTGATATTTGATATCGTGCTGCCCTTGTGCGTGGCATTTCCTTGTACGCATTATCATGTAAATGCTCATTTTCTCCTTGTTCGTGACCTAAGCGCTGTTTTCCTAGCAGAGGATATGAAAACTTCCGACGAGGGACTGGTTTCATGGCTGCACTGTCGTCTGTGACGGGTTGTTATTCCACACCACGGGAAGGAGGGAGCTGGCACCGGGCACCGGGGGTTGCAGGCTGAGAACCGGCTGGGGTTAACCATGCAGGCTCGTCCTGCGTGTGAAGTCTTCCCGGCTGACAGCCCAGGTACAGCGTCCGCCTGGCAGGGAGCAGGTTCAGGGAGCTGAGATGAGGATTAGCCTTCCCCCAGCACGGCTTCATGGCTTCATTTTTTACAATAATCCTGGATTAAAGGAAGTAAGAAAACAGCAGATGATGCGTCTGTAATGCCGTTCTTCTGGCTCGGGGCTTGGCCCTCGGCGGGGCCTCCACACGCAGGGCAGGGCTGACGTCTGGAACCCCCAGGGTCCCCGTGCAGACGGGCGGCAGGAGACTTGTTCGTGTTCTTTCCTTTCTTGGAGAGGTGTGCACGAGTACTCCAGAAAAGTTCAAGGAAAATAGGAAATCAAAAGGAAAATTTAGTTGCATACCTGGGTTCAGCCCCAAGTCCAGCCTCCTGCTGATGTGGGCCGTGGGAGGGCACAGTAGTGGTTCCCACAAGCCACGTGGGAGACGGGACTGGGCTCCTGGCTCCCACTCCTGTCTTTGGGGGCATTGAGGGGAAGAGTCAGCAGATCTGTGTCTGGGTGTGTGCGTGTGTCTTGCTCTGAAAAAAAAATAACTTTAAAAAAGGGTTAAGTTTGGTACAAAAGAATTTAGGAAGCCAGGCGCGGCCTTTTCCAATGCATATTTTCCTTGAACTTTTTGAAGTCCTCTTGTATATTATAAACTAATAAAAGCTGTACCATAGAGCAAACCCATACTGGATTATAAAAACCCGAGTCTTAACAGGCCGACACAGGTGCTGGTGAACCACGTGTCCCGCTCCCAGCAGCAGGTGCCTTGGGCCAGGGCCCTTGGGCTCCCCTGTGCCTGGACTCAGTGCGATTACAGAGGCTGCGGACTCCTCCCTCACCTGTCTTCAAATGCACAAAACAAGGCGTGGAGGATCACACGGAAAATTAATTCTGCCTGAAAATATCTTATACTTTATTATGAATTTATTGGATGGTTTTATTATTCAATGTTCTATTATGAATGCGTGATATAGCAAGATCCAGAACAGGTCTGCTAATTGTCAGGCATGATCACCCTAAACAAGCTGGCGAGCTGCCTGCAGCCCCTCCCTGGCGCTGCCACCGTGACCGTGGCTTTGGCAAGGAAGGAGATGCTGCCAGCTAGGAGGGGCGCGACCGCGTTTCCCGGTCAGGCCCTGGGCCCGGCCTTGGTTGAAGACTTGGGTTGCACAGGTGTGGCTCTCGGCTGCAGCTGCAACCCCAGCACACCGGCCTGTCCCCAGGAGGCTCGCGTTCTCGGGTGGAGAAGGCGCAGGTGTTGACTTGGTAAAACCTGTACCACATCACATGGGTAAGTGCGTGCTGGCATGGGTGCCGATCTCAGGTAGGCAGGGACGTGTCTCTGGGAAGCAGAAGGTCTGAGCTGGGGACCACAGCCCTGCACAGGAAGGAGTTCCAGAGAGAGTAAGAGAGGGCCAAGATGGCAGGAGCAGAGGCGGCCAGCCAGGGAGGGAGGCGTGGGCTGGGTGCCGAACGTGACCGGCCACTGGCAGGGCCCCTGGGCTGCAGCGAAATGGACCTCTGGCTGCTGTGCCCACTGAGAGCTGACTTGGGAATGTCCCATTGTGGCTCAGGGCAAGTGTGCGGTCCACCAGCATTTGTGGTTTCTAAGGTAAAGGGAGAGCAAATTTTAGGAAAACTGAAGAGCAAAGTAATGTGTTTAGAATGGCAGGAACGAGTATTCTGGAATGTTCGGGACAAAATGAAGAAGCTTTTTGTAAGGGTTGATCATTCACTTGAAGGCAGGCTTCTTCCTGCTCTGGTTCACTCCCCAGTGGCTGCAGGGCCAGGGCTGAGCTGGGCCAGAGCCAGGAGCTTCACCCACGTCTCCCACATGGGTGGCGGGGACCCTTGGGGCATCCTCTGCTGCTTCCCCAGGTGCATTAGCAGGGAGCTGAATGGGAAGTGGAGCAGCGGGGACACGAATCAATGCCCATGGAAGATACTGGTGTCACAGGCTTTACCCGCTGTACCACAGCTCAGTCCCAAATGAAAAACCTTTTAAACGCATCTTGACATTTTTTTTTTTATTTTTGCTTTTGTCTTTCAGAAAACTTGAACTTCAGAAGTGAGCCTTTAGGAGAAGTCTGTGTGCACACCCTCCACCGAGGGCCGGCGGCCTCCTCCACGCCGAGGCCTGTGCCTGCCCTGGCCTCGCCCCAGGCGGCTGTCAGACCACGGTCTGCACCCCATGGGCCTGGGCATGGCACTGCCTGGGGGGCTGCCAAGGCACCTTCTTCCCCTGCTGAGGTGTGGACAGCACCAGCCTTCCCGGGAAGCCGGGGAAGGGCTCAGGAGGCCTCGGACCCCTTCCTGCCCCCCAGGGCTCACGCTGGGTCCAGCAGCATCCGCCTGGAAAACACAGTCTGCCCAGGACACCACAAGTTCTTCAGGATGGTTCTTTTCACGAAATAACCTTCCGTTTTCATATTTGATAAAACCACAGGACTGTTTCACAACAGCTTTAATGAGAAGTAATTCACGTGCGATTCGCCAGCTCCTGTGGAATTCGGTGCTCCGGGCAGCCGCCACCCCGGCCGCTGTCACACCCACCAGTTTTGCTCCTCATGGTCTCCGTGTCCCAGCGGACCCCAGCCCCGAGGAGCCCGCCCACTTCTTGTCTGTGGTGTTTCCCAAGAGGGAGGGGCTGTGCTCCAATTTCTAAACTCTCACAGGCGTTGTTGGGTCAGTGGCACTCAGAACGGAAGCTGAGCCCAAGGTCTGGGGGCAGACCCTTTGGGAAGCATCGCCTCGGCCTGGGTCACTAAGGTGCGCCGGCCAGAACCTCGGTGGCTTCGTGAGCACAGAGAGAAGCCACACACACCGGCGCGAACACACCTTCTCCCTGTGCATAGCCACTGAGGCCCGCCCCCAGCCCCAGGACTGCCAGTATGAAGGCCATGGCCAGACGAGGCCCATAGACCGCGTACCTCCAGAACCGTGAGTCAGAACAAACCACTTTTCATTATGGACTCAGCCTGTGTCGAGTATTCTGTCCCACCCACGGAACCCTGGCTGGTACCCGGGGTCCTGCCACGCCTACTGTGCGGTTTCTTTCACATCCCTCCTTGGTCTCTCGTGTTTGGGCAGTTTAGACATTCCAGCTGTCACAAGTGATGAGTTGCTGTGTGGACGTGCATCCTCCATTTCTCCAGGATTGGGAACTCTGGGTCCCGTGTTTGAGCATGGGAGGGAGGGCTAGATCGTCTCCCAGAGCGGCTGCGCTGTGTGACAGTCGCGGCAGCAGCGGCATTGGAGGGTCTCAGTCCTCCTGTCTCCCGCAGTGCTGGTGCCCTGGCTCTGTGCCCCTGCCTACCCTCCTGGGGACCACGCACGACCCGTGGGTCTGGACTTGCGTGACTGACGGTGCTGAGAATCTTCTGTGCATATCGGCAACTTGTGTGCCTTCCTTGAGGAAATGTCTTGGGGCCATTTGCCCATTTTTCAATGGAGCTGTCCTTCCAGCATTTGTGAGCTCTTTACTTCTAGGTAGAAGTCCTTATCAGACGCAGTTGAGCGACTCGTATCTGAAGTGCTCGGGACCAGAAGTGTTTTGGATTTGAGACGTTTTCAGATGTTGGGATGACCACAGGCCTTGTGACGTTTTCAACAGCATCGTTACACCACAGAGCGGAGAATAGAGGAAAACACAGTGGGCGGGGGGGGGGGGCACCGTGGTGACACCGCGGGCCGTGTGTCCAGCCTGCGCACAGGCCTCTGGCTGCCCTATTCGAGTGTGCGTGTGTGCTGTGCCTGCATCCCGACGGTCACCTGTCGCGTGAGGCGTTGTCCTGGGAGCACTCAGACGCTCGGATTCGGGATGTGCGGCCACGCGAGGTTTGCGAGCGGCTCTCCCGCTGCGTGGGTGCTCCCCTTCTCGGTGATGTCTTTGTAGCTTTGAGGTGATGACGTCCAGTTCTCCTCCTCTCCCTTTGTGGCTTGGGCTCTGCTGTCACACGCCCGTCGTGCTGGGTAAAATTGCCTCATTTCTGTGTATTTCTTGCCAAACCCTAGGTTGTGATGAGATACCTGAGACACCTGTGTGTCGTCGTAAGCGCTTTGTGGTCTCTTACAGCCAGGTCTCTAACCCGACTTGGGGTTAATTTCTGTGTGTGGCACGAGCAGATGTCCAGTTTCGTTTGTGGCCATCCGTCGTCCCCGCATCTGTTGTCAAGGAGACGACTGTGTGCCCATGCAATGGCCGTGGCACCTTGCTGAAGGCCAGCCAGCTGTGGACACCCAAGTGTGTTTCTGGACCCCCGATTTACCCTCCTGACCTGCCTGAGGTCCACCAGCTCCCACAGCGGCAGGCGGCTCCTCCTGCCTGGAGCCGGTTTCACTGTTTGCCCAGCTGGAGTGGCCCACCTGTCTTGGTGACCGTGGCTTTGTAGTAAGTGTTGAATCATGAAGCCGAGTTGTCTGAGGCTGTTCGCCTTTTCTGAGACTATCATAGTTACTCTGAGCCCCACGAAATCCCATCTGAACTCTGCTCACCAGTTCTGGCAGAGAAGCCCACTACAACCCTGTGAGGGCAGCCTGGGACCCTCGGGCTGTCTGGCCATCACCTACCAACTTACCAGCCGCGGTGCCCACCAGCTTAGGCCATCTTTAAATTCTTTCAATAATCAAGCCACAGGAATGCTTCAGAGCAGCCCTCCCCAGAGGTCCTTTGGCCACATCCTGCTGGCCCGGACGGGGCCCCCACTCCGTCCACAGCGTGAATGTCACCCAAGGGGGCAGGCCTGCCGCAGCAAGGGCTCGGCTGCGGGCCGCGTTCTTCCCTCGGCACCCCCGCCCCTCCTGCCAGCTGGGGCAGAGCGGTCCTCTGGGCTCGGGCTTGCCGCTCAGTCCTGGTGTCCTCTTAGCGTTGCTTTCACGCCTGCTGTGCCCTCTGTCTGAACACCGTCCCTCTGCACGTCGGGGCTGGGGACCCGGCCTTCACGTGGTCAGGGGCAGTCACTGCATTTAGTACCAGGTCGTGTCCACCTCGCTCCACCCCGCTTGTTGCAAGGAGCACCCTTGCCCATGGCACTGCAGGGTCCCAGCCGTGAGTCTGGGCTCTGTCTGCTTGGTTTGTTCTGTTCCAGTGCCGGGTACCTAGGTCAGTGTGGCCCATGGGAAGTCGGGGTGGGGGAAGTTCAAGTTGTCCAGTTTCTATCTCCATCAGCATGGCCTCCACTCCTTGAATCATTTTCATTTCCACATAATTTTCAGAGTCTGTTAGTTTCCCCTTTTTTTAAGCTTTATTTATTTGAAAGGCAGAGTTAGAGACCTTCCATCTGCTGGTTCACTCTCCAGCCAGAGCTGGGCTGCTCCAAAGCCAGGAGCTTCATCTGGTCTCCCACACGGGTGGCAGGGGCCCACACACTTGGGCCATCCTCTGCTGCCTTCCCAGGTGCATCAGAAGGGAGCAGCCAGAACACGAAGCAGCACCCATGTGAATGCCAGTGTCACAGGTGACGGGTTAACCTGCTACGAGACAACGTGAGTCTCAGTTTGTCAGTTTCAAGAAAGGTGCCCACTGGAACTGGGTCCAGTTAGGAGAACTGACGTGTTTCCAGCAGTGGCTTCCCAATCCATGAACATGGTATGTGCCTCCATTTATTCAGCTGTCACAGCCTCTCCCTGGGCACCTTGCGACTGTGGGGCACGCAGCCTGCAGCACCCCCATAGCTGTCTTCCTCAGGGCTGGGTGTTTGCAGTTAGACGATGGTATCGTTTTAATATTTCCATTACTAACTGCTAGTTATTGTAGGAATGCTGCTGTGTCTTCAGCATGCGTGAATCAGTCTTCCTAAATTCACTTATTAAATCTAAGACTTCGTACATTATTTGGGGCTTTCTCATAAAGCCAGTTTTAAAATCCTTTTTCTCCCGAAGTCGTCTGGTCGGTAATTATTCAGTTTCAGGTGACAGAAGCGTCCTCAAAGGAGTTCAAGTAAGAGAGAAGTCAGGAGAGGCCCCGGAGGGAGGCCAGAAAGTGCAGGGGCCGGGAATTCAGCTGGGTGTCGCAGAACGTGGCCCTGGTCTGCACTGCATCCTGCGGTGTCTGTGAGCGACCAGCTTCCGCACCGGGCCTCTGCCCTCCTGCCACCGCGTGAGCCCGCTCAGGCTGCGCACGGCCCTGCAGCACTTGCGTCCTGGGCCACTGCAATGTGTGCTGTGGACACTGCCTGCCCTGCCCCCTGCACCGCAAGGGCACGGGAGAGACGGTGACGCGCGGGCGCCGTGTTCTCTAGGACACGGCCCCCGCCTGTTTTGCAGAAGTCTTGGGAGACATGAGTGGAGGGGTGAGCTTTGACCTCTCAGATTTTGCCGTGCTCCTGAGTGCGCTCGGTTCAGATTACGTTTCCTCCTCGCTCTCTGTGTCCCTGGAGCTCAAAAACCTGAATCAGGTCGCAGCACAGCGCCTGCTGGCTTCGCTGATTTCGTGTCGGTGGTGGTTCCCATTCTGCTAGGCTCCTTCAAAAGTCTGCTCCTCACAGCGTCAGCGATGTGCGCTGTCCCGCTGCGTGACGATGCCAGCGTTGAACAACCCCGTCCTCCGCCATCCCGTTTCCTTGCCACATCTCCGAGAGTACTGAGGCAGCAGGCACCCTGCACTCAGTCTCACGTCCTCGCTGGTTACTTTCTCGAGTGGATTCCCACAGTGCGTCCAAAGTGCGTGAACAGGTTTTGAGTCTCTTGGCAGGAAATCAGGTTATTTCCAGGAGGGTTGGTTGAATTCACTGCACTGCTCAATCTAAGAGTGCCCAACCCTCAATCAACCACGTTAAATAATAGCTTTTAAGGAAAATAGCATCTAATTTAATAGGCAAAAAAAGTCATCTTTCTTTTAATTTGCAGGCATTTTTAAGTGAGATTGGACATCAGTTCCTAAGCTCCCTGCTCACCTCTTGGGTTCTCCTGTGAGTTCACTGAATTTTCCTGTTGTCTCTGTGGTACCCATCAAGTCTTAGAGGTTTGCCATATCAAGCAGCAAACCCCTTGTTGTAACTGTTGCAAGGATCTTTTCTCTAACAGTGGCCCCACCGCCACGCCAGCCCTGTGCTCTGGTCCCATGAAGATGGCCTGAGGCAGTGAGACACGTGGTTCCTTCCAGGTGGAAATGCAAGTCAGGTTTCACCTGAGCCATGGAGCCAGGCCCCCCTGACGGCTGAGGGAGCTGCTCGGGCCGCCAGTGCTGGGGTGGTGGGCCGGGGAAGCTTGTGAGAGACACTCCTGTGCCTCCTGCCTCCCCTTCCTTCTTCACCGACACCTGGCTGCTGTCACTCTTCCTGGCTGTCCTCTTAAAGTCGCCAGTCCTCCTGTGTCCCCCTCTCGTGTCCTGTCCCTGCCCCATCCTGCCAGTGGGAGCAGAAGCGCGCATGCACTGGGCCCTTGCTGGGCAACCGGGAAGCCCCTCCCTCTCACACCTCGGTGGCTGCACCCCTGCAAGCTGGGACTGGCTCAGTGCCCCGCCCCAAGCACCTGCCCACGCTGGGAGCGTGAGGGTCCTGCCAGCCCCTGTGTGCACCGCACACTGACCCGAGGGGGTGGGTGGGAAAACACAGACTCGTCTCTCTCTCTCTCTCTCTCTCTCTCTCTCTCTCTCTTTCTCTCTCTTTCTCTCTCTTTCTCTCTCTTTCTCTCTCTCATTTTCAATTCCTGGAGACATCTGAAGCCTCCGTGGTAGAAGGGGGCAGGGTTCAGAGACGGGAGGCTGTGTTTGGCCCTGAAGGATTCACCAGCCCCTCCCAAACCTTGGAGGACCCACTGAGGCGGTGTGAATGAAGCGTCCTGCCCCCCCACCCCCATCCGGGCTGTGGGGGTGGGCACCTGCTGTTTGACAACGTCTAGAACGTTCTACCCGCTGTAGAGTCTCCATTTAAAAAATGGTCTCCGAGGAGTCTTGAGTGAGGGACGACACTCGTCGCCCCCGGAAGCAGTGGCTGCTTCCTCTTGTCCCAGGCCCAGTCTTTTCCAGAAGGGACGAAGTGCGTGCTGAGACCCACACTGAGGTGCAGGCTCTGAGCAGAACGTCTGCTGCCCGGTCTCGGCCACTGGGCCTTGGCCACTGCCCCCAGTCCACGGGCGAGGAGGGCAAGCCCATGTCGCCCGTCCTAGGAACGCAGGAGAGCCTCTGGGCTGTGGAGCTGACCGCCGTGGATGGCTCTGGGCAGACTCGGGGCCCCAGGGGAGGCTGTCCTGCTGCTGCCCGGGGCAGGGCGGGCTCTGCAGAGGCCAGCGTTTCAGCTTAGGCCGGAGCCAGACCTCGTGGCCCAGGAGGTGTCGGCCGGGCTTGCTGAGTGCCCAGATCACGTGCCAGGTGTGGGGGGCCGGGTCCCACCCCCCGCTCTCCCTCCTGTGCGGCAGGCAGGCTGGCGTGGCACAGGGCACAGCCCAGTGGGCAGAGACCACAACTTCCTGGGACGTCCCAGAGAAGTGCCCCTGCTGGCGTCACGGGACCTGAGCCTGGACCCGGGGTCCCTGCCCAGGGCCCTGGGCCCGAGGGACCTGTGCCCATTGTGGGCTCGGGTTGCTGGGGCCAGTGGGGCGGGCAGAGTCGGAGCTGTCAGGACCCCTGCTTGTCCCCAGGCCACAGGGGAGGGCCAGCCATGTCCACACTCGCCCCCAGCCTGGGAACAGCAACTCGCTCCCTGAGAAACCTGCGGCTCTACACGGGACATGACAAATGACCAAGAAATCAATTTGTAATCTGATTGGAGGTTTTTGATTTCCTCTGATGAGTTTAAATTTCATTAAAAGCAACCTTATTCCCACATAAAAGGAATCCTTGAAGGGTAAAACAGGGGATTGTCTCACCAAGTACAAAGCACCCCAAGTCTTTTGTGTGATTTATTCACAGCGTTAATTGTGAGGGCCGACCTGCGGTGTCCGTTGGCAGCTGTGCCGTTATCAGGGCCCGGGATCGGCCCAGCGAGCGGGGAACACAAGGACTCGCATTGAGCAGGGGCTCCATGGCGTATCGACACCTCGGTTATCAACGGCGCTGCCCATCTGCGGGCCGAGACCACGCTCCTGGGGCCGGAGCGCGCCACAAATCACACCGCAGCCTCTCTGCAGCCTGGTCGCCGTGGCCTCTCGTCGTGATGAGAAATTGACGTTTGTGCCTTCTTTGGGTTCCCCAGCCAGGAGATAAGGCGGCGCTGTGCCGGGGGCGGCCTTTCTTCCCGCGCCGGGGCCCGACTGCTCCCGGTGACCCACTTGATGGCTATGGATTTCATGAGGTCTTTTTCAGCATTTGAACTGTAAAAGGTTCAGAATGACACCACCCCTTATAGACAAAAGATAACCTTGCCCTTTGAATATATCGATTCTTTATTAACTAGGCTGTTTAATGCAATGAAATGAGGCATTAGATTGAAGCCCATTTCAAGTGCTTTGAATAATCTTTAAGAGCCCGAAAGACCTTAAAAGACAGCCGACAATGATTGGCGTACGTTTCGAGAGAAAATGCGGTTCTTCTGATTTGAAACAGACTGAAGTAAGTTCTCTCTCCCAGGGCCCTGCGAGGCAGGGGCAGAAGCTGGGCACGCCCGCACGAGCTCCGGGTGGCGAGGGGGGGGACTCCGCCCAGCCCCGCCCCGGCAGCTTGGAAAGGAGCCCGGGCTTAGTGCGGCAGTGGGCGGCTGCAGCCGGGCGCCCCGAGCCTCTGTCCCGCTGTCTCTTTAAAGCTGAAGCCAGAATGCAGAGGAACCCGATTTTCCTAGACGGGAGCAGGCATTCACAAGTTTCTCTGTGTTTTGAATAACTGTTTCCTGTTTTGCTCAGCAAAACAAGTAATTAAGACACTTGTGAGCGCTAATTGAGATCACACTTGTGTGTGTGTGACAGAGCTGCAAGCCAAAACACACAGACCCGCCTCTCGCTGCCGAAGAAGAAACTGCGCGAAATGCAACGGGCAAACCATGAACCCGGGAAGCCGACGGGCAGGCACGGCTCCGTGATCGGCGGGCGCGTCTGGCTACACCTGGCAGGTGCTGGTGACACTCGGGTCGGACCTCAGCCGGCACTGGCACCCGAGCGCCCTGGCAGACGTCTGCCCACCCGTGCAGCAGCCCTCCACTCGCCACGCCCTCACTCAGCCGCAGAGGGGCTGGGGCAGCGGGGTGGACGACTCAGGGCCGAGGGCAGTGGTACCCTCCCACCCCGCCCGGTTCTGCTGCGGCTCGCCTGCCTGTGGACCCAGCAGTGGTGGCGCCTCTGGGGTCTGAGCCACCTCAGGGACCAGCGGCTGCGTTTCCCCGAGCAGGTGAGACGGCCAACTGGTCACTCTGTGGAATGTTCTCGGGAGGACAGAGGAGACAGAGCTCCGGAACCCCGCATGTGCAAATGAAACCCCCGCTGTAACCTGAGCACGCTCAGTCAGTCGTTTTAATAATCAAGAGAGAGAAGATGGCCAAAAGTGAAATTCACAGACAAGAAATACTTTAATTAAATATTGTGTAAAATGAACATTTTTATACAGTTAAATATCTGAAAAAATGTACAGATAAAACAATCTTATTGTAGGGTCTTTAACAGTAAAATCTACCATGGAGTGAAGCGCTCAATTCTGAGACATGAAGCCATGAGGGCGTCGACTACTCAACCTACAACACAAACCGAGTGCGGGGATGAAGAAACTGCAAACGCTCTGAACGTGGACACGTGCGCTCTTCTGCAGAGCAAACCTTGCGTACACAAAATAAAACGGAGGCGATTTAGTTCCAAAGTGACTTCTCAGGCTTCCCCTGGGGCCGCACGCGCAGCGTCCCGGAGCCAGGCTGGGAGCCGCCGGGCCTGGGGACTCGGCGTTTGCTCGTTCTATGAGTCCCTCGAATGGATCCTTTCCGAGTTGTGCATGGTTATTTTTGTCAGGAAAGTTTGTGAAAGTCCCTCCTTTTTGTTTTCCATTTGATTTCTGCTGTGGTTTGCAAAATGCTTACTGTGCTGTGTCTGCAAAGCATTGAGTGCAGTGGACAAGTGACCCCTTGGGTCTCACTGTGGGTTTGGCACTAACAGGCACGATATCTGAGCGAGGTCATTCCAGTTGAAAAAGTACAGACGGTACTATCGGATCGGACCACAAAAATGTGTCATTAAAAAATTAAAAGCCAGCACGGGCTCGGGCTCCCGGGAGACCTCGCTGCAGGAGCCTGGGAAGGTGCGGAAGGCAGCAGGAGGGACCAGACCGGAGCGACACCGGAACAGCAGGTTTGTGCTTTTGCGTGTGTGTGGGTCGAGTGTGGGAGTGTGGGTGTGTCCACACCACAAACCTCCAAACGAAACACCGGCTGACCATCGCGGCATCAGCCCGTGATCAAACAGCACAAAGGTGGTTTTTTTTTTTTCCAAAGAAGTCCACTTTTAAGGCATCAGAGAAGTTAATGTGGCAAACGTTTTAATTAAAACATCAGAAGTAAATTTTATTTTAAACTTTAGGCCTCTGAATTTTCCAGTAAACACAGTTCAGCTATGTATGTGGCAAAGTCATGGGTGGCAGCTAAAACGACTTTTTACATTCTACAAAAAATAAAAAGGACACAGCCCCAGACGGTGTCGCCGCCTCACGGCCGCTCCACATGCACACGGTCTATGGGGTTTGTCACAGCCGGGGGCACCGCTTCGTTGACTATACAACAAACTTTTTTTTCAAAAGTATTTGTTCAGATAACTTAAAAATAATATAAAAATAAACAATGAATTTGACTTTTCCTCAAAATAAAAAATAAAGGATGGAAAGGCTAAACAAGAGCAAACGCTGCCAGGACAAACGAAAGGGCAGGATGTGGTGCACTTGAACGAACAGCTCGGAGGGACGACTCGCGGCTGACGCTCTTGCAGACCGTCACAACACCAGGACGTGATCAGAAACCAACACCGACGAGAAAAGGAAACCGGCAGGAAAAGCAATGTACAAAATTTCAAAGATAAATACAATATTTATAATTGATATGTTACAAAATAAAGTCCCTTAGCAACTGCAAGTATTCATGGGAAACAAAGGGTTGAATGAAGGCCGTCTTATCCCTTATAAGACACATAAGGAATAAAACTTGTTTTTTCTAAATATTTAAGTGGATCTGAAAAAAATTCAAGACAAGTGTATAAATATTTAGCTACAACTTTGGCAAAATCACAAAAGTCTACAATTTTATAACCACATACAAAACACATTAGGGAAGAGGGATCTAGAAGTCAAAAGGACAATTTCTGGTACAAGAAACATAGACCTCACAGTAGCCTAAGAATGCAATAGTATACAGTGCTAGCAAAAGTGGAAAAAATGTTGCAGATCAAACTTGCTTACCAGGAAGCTGTAGCAGTGAGAATTGGAACCAACAGACAGTAGCATTGTTGTTCTCTGTCAGTGTGCTTGTTGAAGGCAAGAGAATTCAATATCAAAGTTACAAGTTCTAACTACAATAAGTTACAAAGTTTCGTCTCATGAAGATGAAGGTAAGCAATGGTAAACCCTCCCCACTCCCGCCACCCCCACTTCTAATCATAGTCATCCTCTTGTTCCAGGCTGATGGCTCATACCTCCTTGGCCCCCTTTGTATCACCACAAAAAAATATTTCACATTATAGAGATACACAACCATTGTGAATCTAAGTATGAGTACAGAAAAAATGTCCAGAGGCATTTTTCCTCAGTGTTTCATGATCATCAAAATGGTGCATTCACGAGGATTCTCCCAACACAGATAGCAAGTACTAGACAGAGCCAAGACGGGTCAGAAACTTTATACAAAATAGGCGTCGCTTTGTTCTCATTCTCCAGGACTGAGAAATGTGAAAATATGAGAAAAGTTCAGTCAATAAAATGGAATTGTTCATGAAGAAGTAGGCTGTTTGCATGTGGATTCTTAATAGTTTAAATAAAATCTTTAAGCAAAGTCTCTCGTAGCGTCTCTGCTGCTGCTGTCCTCGAAGATCCGTTTTGCGCCAGCACCTCCCCCATGCTAAGCGTGTCCCCTGAAGTCCGTCCCCTGACGCTGGGCGCCGCCGAAGGGACCCGCGTCCCTCACATGGGCGGGACTACCAGCCCAGACATAGCTGCAAGAGAGGAGGGGAGAGCAGTTACCGCCGGCCAGCCCAGCCCACGCGCGGCTCCGCACCGCCTCCGATAACCCGCCTGGGGCATGGGAAACCTACTTCGTGGGACGGAAGCCCCCGCGGCCCCTCTCCCCGCAGCCCTCCTGGGCAGCGGCCCCGGCCCCTGACCGCTTCCTGCGGGAACAGGCTGCTGCTCCCCACACACTGGACACTGGCCCGGTCGGTCACTCCCGGGACCAGCCGAGGCTGGCTCCCGGGCTTGCTGGCTCCCTGGGGGACAGCCGGACCGGCCCCGGCATCCCCTCTGCCTTCACCTTGAGCTCACGGTTCTGAATTGTAATGGTGAGTCGGGGGCCCACCTGCGCTGGACATGCGAGAAGGTGGGCTCTGTGCTGTGATGCCGCCAAGTGTGCAGCTGAGGCTCTCGCGTGAACTGGTACGGATGTCACCGAGGATCTTTGAACCCTACTGTTGTTTAATTTTTGTCAGAATGATGGCTCTCATTAATTTATGCATAACATATTAATACATTTGTTCATGTAGTGATGTGAGCTTCAATTTCTCAGTTCATTAATTTCAACAATATTAATTTATCTCCGACTCACCGTTACAACTTTTATGGTGTGGAAGACCTGTGTGTGTACACACTGCCGCTGCGCCACCGGCTCTCGGCTGCCCGCGACACCACGCGCGTGGGCAGTGGGCGGGGCCCAGGCGCCTCGCCGCCCGCCGGCTCGGTGGCAGCACCTGGGGGCCTGGGTGTCCCCTCTGACACTAACGGGTGTGAAGACAATGATTCAAGTCACTGATACCTTTCCAGCTCCTTTTTTGAGCATTAGTTCATCAAAGTGAAATATGGCACCAACTTCACAAAAGGGCCAGTTTGTCTTCTCCACGGCTGCGTCCTCGGCACCCAGCAGAGAGCCTGGCACACAGTAGGCGCTCAGTAAATACTGATGGAATGGATTCATTTTTTAAAGGAGAAACTGGATTTGACTTTCACCGGGAGGAGCATATACCAAAGGTGGTGTCTGAAAGAGGCCAGACAACGGCCACTTAATGCGACTGCCTGTGGCCCCGTGCACCAGGAAGCCACGTGCCAGCTCGCGAGGCCTCGGGGCAGCCACGTGGCTTCGTGTGGCACACACGTCACGGGCCACTCGCAGCCTGCACTGCCCAGAGGGGCTGGGTGCCCAACACATGTGGCCCCTTCCACGCAGAACTGTGTCCAGATGGGGCCTCCCACGCCCTGGGGGCCGGCCCCTGTCCCTCCTGTGTCTTCAAATGAGAATCGCTTAGCCAAACGGACTCCCAACCACAGACGGGGGCACACGCAGCCCCCTAGGTCTGGACGCCCGGCCCCTCTCCTGGACTCGCGGTCAGGCTGTGCTGAGGACCAAGGCTCAGCCTTGTGACCGCGAGAGGGGGCCCCGCCTCAGCACGGCAACCCAGCGTGCCCCTTCCGAGACCGCCTGAGCAAAGGCCCGGCTGTGACCGCCACGCTCCCGTCTGCCCACGTGAGGAGGCCAGGACCAGCAGGCGGAGCCCAGCGCGCTCACGGCCTTTCCGGCCCTGGCGGCCACGGGTCCGAAGGGCAGCATGCAAAGCCGCGGGCGGCAGGAGGCGTCTGGGGAGGCGCCCGGGGGGCCGAGCTCCCGCCCGCCGCCCGCCCTCACCTTGCAGTCCGTTCCCGTTGGCGCTGGTGCAGGACGGAGGCGGAGAGGCTTGGGGCCGGACCACGGGCGCGAAGGCGCTCTTCTGTTTCACTGCGGAGATGACATTGGCAGGTGAGAATGAGAAAATGCCGTGTGTGCCGCTACAGTTTGAAGGGAGGGTGGCCGAAGAGGCTGCCATGGTGGGGCTGGACGGCACTACTGCAACAAAGCAAACACGGTCAGGACGCGGCCGTGGCGCGGCACCACGGGACGGCACGCAGGCCCGCACAAGACACACCACATGCTTCCGGCGTGGCCGCTCTCGGTAACAGGCGAGTGCTTTCGCGCGGAGTCTCTCCCGACGGAGCGGCCCCCGTGGGGTCCCGACCCCCGCGTTTGGGTCAGTCCGCGGTCACCGCTTGGACGCCCAGCCTCTGGGGCCACCCTTCCTTTCACCCAGTAGCTCACAGCACAGAACATCCAAGCAATGCACACACTCGACTTGGCAGTGAACATGAAGCTGCGTGATGATGTGCGACAAAAACAGACACTTACTGCCGTAGGGAGAGTTAGCGGAGGAGCCATTAAGGAATCCAGGCGAGCCCGGGACCCCTAGATTGGCCATGGCACCACTTCCATATCCGTTCATGCTAGTGCTGACTGTGTTGTAATTGGACTGCTGGGGAGTACTGCTGGGGACGTATCCTCGCGGGGACACGCTGCTTGTATTGCGACTGTAGCCGACTGTTGAAATCCCCCCCGGCCAAAAATAACGTTATTATCAGTGACAGACACCTGGGGTGGGGGTGGGGCTTCCCCGAGAATCTGTATCACATACTCAACATTTCTGATTGCCCTCTGCTCTCCCCTTAGCCAGCTCGGAGAACCTCGTCACGCCAGCCCCGCTCCGGCTGTCGGCTTCGACAGCGGCCCGAGCGCACTTGGATCGAAGCGCCAGCCGCCTCCACGGCTCTCCTTAGACGCAATTACCAGCAGCTCGGGCCCGCGCTGCCCCCACGCGCCGTGAACTTTCAGCCTCCCAGACCTTCAAATGCCAGGGCTGACAGGGGCAGCTTGTTTGTGGCCCAGCTCCCCACATCTCTACCAGTGCTCCTTCTAGGAGCTGAGGTGGGGCCGGGAGGCGGGGTCTCCCCAGACATTGGCTGCTTGCGTGGGTCTTAAAGGGGAAATGGTCTCAAGTCGCCGGTTTAAGCCACGAGGTGCGGTGACCTCGGTGGGCCGGGTCACCGTCCCACAGAAGCTGCAGGGCAGGGAAGGCAGAGACACCCCCTCCCCGGGGACTCGTCCCAGACTCAGCCCCCAAAGCCCTCCGCACAGTGTTTGCGAGGAGGCTCCCGCCGGCTCCCTGCATCACAGCTATCCCACGGCCCAGCCCGGTCTCGGGAGGGAAGCGACTCTGAGTCGAGAAGGAGGCTGAGGGACTAAGGGAGCTGCTCACTGCCAGCCAGCACTGGCGGGGAGCAGGGCCACTGCGAGCATCCCCACCGGCTCCCGGCACGCTCAGCTGCCAGAGCTGGGGGGGGGGGGGTGCCCAGGGACGCTGCCGCCTACCTTGGTCATTGGCTTGTGACGTCTCGGACACGTTCACGGCCAGCTGGCTGCTGAAGGAGTTCACGCCCATCATGCCTGTGTGTGCGGGGGTGTTGCCCAGGGTGGGGATCTGGTTGTGATTGCGGGGAACGCTGTACAAGGCCTCGGCGATGTCAGCCGCTCGCTTCAGGATGATCTCCTAGGGCGGGGACGCACGGGTGCCCGTCACCCCGAGGCCAGCTCGGCCCCCCCTCCGGCTCTCTGCGCGGGCCTCACTGTCCCTCAGCCCCGGCTGTGGCTCAGCTCAACTTTGGGACAGGAGAAGAACTTCCTTGGGGCGCTCAGGACACGCTGCACCTGCGCCATGGAATCCTGGGGCCCAGAGACCCAAACTGCCCCTGACTCGCGCCTGGAAGAGCCGAGAGCCCTTAATGAGGCTCTTTGGCTTCTGGGTCCTGGGATGGACCAATCACTACTTGAACACCTGGTGCAAGGGCAAGAATCAGGCAGCTGGTCTCTGTGCAGGCCCCGGTGACGCCGTCCCAGGCCACCAGCCCCCGGGGCGAGTCGCTCACCTGGTTGTTGTGAGGCATCCCGTACAAGGCTTCCACGAGGTCTGCCGCCCTCTTGAGTAACACTTCCTAGAGGGAAAAGCAAACGGACGATCTCAGGGGAGGGCGGCCCGGAGCGCTCTGCCCGGCAGGCAGTTACACGGGCGGGGGAGCCCCGACCCACCCGAGGCGGTCCCGGCCAGGTGCCTCTGTTTGGGGCTGTCTGCGTGTGCAGCGCTGGTGGGGGTGGTGGGGAAGCAGAGGGTTGGAAGAGAAGGAGCCCATTCCATGCCTGGGGTTTAACAACAGCATCTTCCAGGCATTACACACACACACACACACACACACACACACACACGAATAGGAAAGGCCCCCGCACCACGTCTGCCTGTTAATTCCTGGCACTTTAGTGGGGAAGAACAATAAGTAATTTTCCATATCTTAATTACACTGGCAGAGTCCTTAAAGACAACATCTCACCCCTAATTCACGCCCCAAATCTGCAAGTGAGTTCAGTGCTTATTCCTCTTTATTTTGAACAATAAAGTGAATTAACTTGGGTTAATCTAGTTCTTTCATAATGACATTAAGAAATTTTTCAATTAACCTCTTTGACTGCATGTTGTAAAGGACTTCATAAATGCCTTCACACTTGGAGCTCGCGCTGCGCCCGGAGGCTCGGATGCACCAGCTCCGTCTTATCCACGCCTGCACGCCTACCTCGGGTTTACGACTGTGCGGATTAATCCAGAGTTTAGTTCATTTTAAATACAAATGGGGGCTTACATTCTAACTTCCGCTACCTTGAGCTGCAAGAAAACGGAGCTGCGTTCTTAATAAGCCCAGGCCGGGTCCACACCCTTCCGTGACCAGGCGGGCGGTGGAGCCGTCCCTTCCAACTCCATGAAGGCCACACGGCGCC